>ML779436.1:21441-53207 GCA_009831015.1 Picea engelmannii | reverse complement strand
AGAGGTAGTTAACATAACCATTCAGGCTATGTGGCTACAACATTTTCTCACTGAGTTGGGCATTCAGTTTCATCGGTCGATCATCATCTGGTGTGACAACCAGAGCACTCTAAAGTTCTGTAAAGATCCAGTTCAGAGCCAGCGGACGAAGCACATTGAGATCCAAATGCACTACATCTGGGACTTGGTACATGAGGGGATCATCAACTTACAGTTATTTCCTTCAGCAGAACAGACCACAGACATTTTCACCAAGACCTTCACTAAGCAGAAATTCCATTCTCTACGAGGTCATCTTGGAGTGAAGGACACAGTTGCCTAGCAACTTTAGTTCTTCTTTTTTACATACATTGTACCTTGAGGGGGGGGTTTCCCATGAGGTTTTCCCTCTTTCCTCACATTATTTTCAATTTATCTTTTGTACTTGGGTACCTAACATGGCCTCGTTGTCGGGAGCCAATCTTTATTTTCACCATAGTGATGTTCAGGGGGGATGTTGGAGTTACTTCACACACACCTAAGATTTATTTTTCTTAAGGTTTTTTATTTGTTTATTAGTCATAATTAGTCACTATCCAATCTCCTATATTTTAGGAGAGAATATTCCACATGGAGAATATTCTCTTTTAGTTCACACTTCAGTTTGACTAGTTGAGTTGAGTTTAGATGTTGCATTGGGATCATCACCATGGAACATTGGGATCATCACCATGATAATTAGACCTTGCCTTGGTTTCATCACCAAAGTGGTGCATTATCCTTTATTCCTTGAGTTAACTCCTCACTACTTTATGTTCAGTCAGTTAACTAAAGACTAGTTGACTAGTTAACTCAACTAGGTGGCAATTCACTCCCGCAACTGCCTGAGAGACTATAATAGGTGGCATTTCACTCCCGTAACTATCGGTGTGTGTCCAGATCACTCTAGACCACCACAATGGTGACTTGTTTCACCTCAATTCAAACTCATTGAGTTATACAGAGTATATCATGTGTAAATTATTCATTATTCATAATGGTTAATGAGAATTCTTTCCATTCTTTCTCTCCTTCTTCTTCTTTTTCCAATTCTCTTTGCAAATGTGTGTATCATTGTTTAGCTAGATCTATTATGTGCAGTTCAACACATTTACACCACCTGCCTATAGATGCCCATGTATGTACCATCAAAGAAACATATTTCATCTCTTCTAGCCATATAGAATGGTTCAAAAATCCAACTCCCACCCAAAACATGTTTGAGGAAGGTAACATGACCAATATATCACCTACCATCAAAATTGACATTTCATTCAAACCCAATGTTGTTGAAGAAATAACATTGGGGGAAACATGCGCCCTAGAGGAAATCATAGCATACAAATCCTTATTTTAGGAATATCGAGATGTATTTCCCTAGTCATACATTGAATTGTTAGTGTTACAGCCAACCATTGTTGAACATCGTATTAATACTTGGCCTAGAGTTTCCCCTTCCTTCCAAAAGAAAATCCCCCTTCACCGATCCAAATCCATGGCGATCAAAGATGAGATCGAAAAAATCTATACAAATGGCTTCATATACCCCATTGCATACACATCCTAGGTTTCTAACCCCATTTTGGTCACTAAAAAACCAGGCACCATTCACTTTTACATCGAATTTTGTGACCTCAACCAAGATTGTCCCAAAGAAAACTTCCCTACCTCCTTTATCGATCAAGCCATTGATGTCTGTGCTGGCCACGAAGTCCTCTCTCTCATGGATGAACTTTCTAGCTACAATCAGATCCACATTTGCTTCTCATGCAGTTGTTATACACATGTTTTATTTTTAACATATATGTTTCACATTGGGTATTTGATTTGAATGTGAAGGTCTTCACCTATGACCCCTTCTCACATCGATAGTTAAGGAATCTATTTCATCATTCAGGTATATATTTTTAATTGGCATACCATTCAACCCTCTGCTCACAATTTCATGTCCCAAACATTCCTCCAAACAATCATCCTTAGGTTTCCCCACTCGTATCTGTGATACCATCACCTCCATTTTCCTTATGGTACCGCCATCCAGTAGCTCTCCCCCCCCCGCCCATGAGTTGTCCCACATTTATCTACCCCTTGGCATATTGACACTCATGTTATTCTAACCATTAACATTGGGAGTTATAATAGTGTTACATCCTAGAGAAATAACCGCATATTTATTCCTCCTCATCATGCAAACCACCTCCCAATGGACTCCCACCTTCGGGTTCTCAGTTACATTTAATGCACCTCCTCATTCTCAGCAACTTTCCATACCATCCACCATCACTTGCTCACTTGCAACATCACCCTCCATTCATATACCTAATATAGAAAGTTACCAATGGAGCCCCCACCCTCCACCCTTCTCTACTTGTGCCTCATCTCGGCCAAGCCATATTCCATTGGGGAACCCATTTTTGTACCTATACTTTCAACCCCATTTTTATTCATTTGGTAATTGTAAAAAGAACGTTTTACGTCTCAATCAAGTATAGTATATTTTTTCCATCGCACCCAATGGTAGTTTTTTCTTTGGCACATCACAACCCCTGTTACCCTTGGTTGGCGCATCTCATTACTCTCCCACACTCTACAAGACATTTTTATCTAATCCAATATGTTGGCCACTGATAGAACTTTGTGTCCCATACCACTCTGTATTTTGGCCTATGCTACATCCCTTTGTAGTTTCACCCCTTCAACACATTTTTCCCATATATGTTTGTCCCCACTAACACTAGATAGTACATTATGGTTGTTTCCATCCATAGACATCCCCCAACCAAGGGAAATCTTCAAATCATGTATATTCCATATGTCCTTCATGATTATCACCCCTTTCCTCGCACCATTACAGTTTCTGCGACCATGTTGATCACTATAGTATCTAGAAACTATTTTCTTCTGATTGCTGCATTAATTTTCATGTCAACCCAACAAGTTTTGAGAAACATAACAGTATCTTGGACCTCATTATATTGATAATGAGTGGCCTCATATGACACATAGATAGTTCGCATTGCACTTAGATTTCATTGATCATCATGACATTCGACGCCAGCATAATCACATGCCGTGGTGGATCATACTTTGCGACCATTGCAGTTTTCAGTAGCATCCAAATACCTCTCAATTTGATTAGGCCATCAATTCCTCTAAGCCCCTCATCATTTGGTTCAGATCCACCCTAGTTATCAAAACATCACCAGTTTTAATTTTCACCCCCCCGGGGCATTGTAGATATCTACTTCGTACACACGTTAAATTAATATTAACTTTCAATGATCTCATGATATGAGAGTGGGGCATGCCCACCTTATTTGTACAAACATTTTTGTTGTCATCCCTTCTCCCTTTGATGGATAACTCTTGATTCTCCTCATGTGCAAGTTTTCTCAATTTCTACCTAGTATCACCATCAAAATAAACTATGATGTATTTTGGCTATACGTATGCTCCTAACCTCACACATCAGGGGGTATATGTCATCAGCGAAAAATTGCTCACTACAACTAAAAACAATGGATGAAGAAATAGGTAACACAAACACATCATACTACCAATATTCATGGAAGGATTACATTCAGTTTGGAAAGAAAATAAAAATTTATACAAAAGTGGCTCTGGAAATCTGCGCACATTCAGTCAAAGCCACGCACACACTTTAACATGGGATAACATAGTGTACAACATGCAAAATGATTGGAGTGCATGACTGAGAGTCTAAATACCCGTGTGGAAGATGAAACGATGGATTAATTAATTTGGTCAGGCCTCAACTATTTTTGGGATGAAGGGAACCTCCTCCATACCCAAAATCGCCCTCAAATTTCTCCTTGTGAGCACTGAAAGGGATAGGAAGTACCTCCAAGAGCTTCCCATTCACACTTAGATTCAGTTGAGAAAATCTTTCCATCCTCCTATAAATAAAGGGCCATTCTACACAAAAAATAATAAGCATTTGAGTATTGTTATGCTACTCATTTTTATCTTTGGGAAGCCACCTTCCTCTTAGAAAGCTTTGAGAATTCATAGAAAGTGTTAGAGCTCTCTCCTCTTTAGTATCTCATCACTCTTTCTTCACCATTTTCCTTTGTTATTCATTGATAGTATAAATAACACTTTGTACTTGGGGACTCAAGAGCCTTCCCAAGGAGGAAGAGGGGACTCATAAGTTCCCATATTTCTCCAAGGAGTATCAATTCGAAGATCAGTTTACTTGGTATATCTCTCTTGTGTTTTCTTTTTGCATCCATTTCAAGTTATTGTTTTCTTAAGTTTAGATTTATTTCATTGGTGTTTATTTCTTGTGTATATATGTTAGTTGATACACTGACCAACTAACTCTCTACTGTGATTTTTCGATGGCCTAACTAGATAGTTAAGGGACCTATTTTTGCTCACTCTCATGAAAAAAGGAATCCAACAAAGTGGTTAACCACTCGATGGGAATGAGGGTTTAAGGTATACTTTGGATTTAAATATATACAACAATTTATCCAAACTTTGTTTGTCACTATCAAAATCAGTTTAAAAAAACATACAATATATGCATCATAGTTAGTCCACAATAATCAAATTTGTTTTCTACCCTCAAAACTTTGTTCACCATTATCATAGAATGATTACATGAATTTCACTACAAACCCTTGACATCCTTCATGGTCCTCCACTATTGTCGGATAAGCATTTTGGATAAACAAATTTAAGTTTTTGGATATGGGCCATAACAATAAAACATTATTAGAATATGGACCAGACCATGCGACAGGAGCGGACTTAAAGAGTCAAAGCGTGAAACAGAAGGAAACATGATGGAACGACATGCAAAAGGCAGAAAGTAGTTAGGATTTTGGGAAATTTTATCCACATTGTAATGAGTTAGACCTATTTTGGTGTATAAATTTTTAAAGGGTCGGGGTAGATAAATGGTTCGGAAAAAAGAAAGGTTATGGTTCATTGTGCATGAGTTCAATTTTTTGGTTAAGTATTCGGATGAGAGGACTAAGGAGTTAGGCTCGCATTGCAATAAAATGGCTAGGCAAGTTTGAATCATGATTATTGTTGCATATTTTTGTAAGCAAAATGTGAAACTATAAGAAGAATATGAATGACTAATATAAGAAGTTAGTCATTGTGGACATAGCGCAGATTGGGGTGAACCACATTAAAACTTATGTCTTGATGTGATTCTATGTGTGTGATATGTTGAATGTTTCATAGAATGGTTATGTTATTGATATTGCATAGTGATGTAATGTTAGTAATTTGAATGTGTTATTCATATATGATGTTATAATGTCTCGCACCAAGGTACCTGGTAAATGATTAAATTTCATGTAAAGTAATTTTTCAAACACAGTATGTTGCATGATAAATTAATTGTTAATCGATGAAATGATGCACACAGTAAGAACATATTGAATGCCTGACTTCCCCTCATCATTTCAGAACCTTGGTTCCTAAATCCCCTCTAGATTCCTTGGGTGATACTTCACTTGCTTGTAGGTGATGTCAAAAGGGTCAGTATCTAAGTGTTTTTTTGGTTTATCAATGATTAACCTTGGTTCTTCCCACTACATGCCAACAAATGGTTTCCTTATCGGAACCTAGGATCTGTAATTGAGGGGAATGTTTTGGAGGTCGAATAAGGAAGAGATCAAAAGTCTTTGCCAAAGAATAGAGTAGAATCCCATGGATAAACTATGAACAATGGTTGAAAAGGTATGTATTTACTAATCTTAATGAAATCTTCTTTGGTGAGTTTATGATAATTTTGAATTAATGGTTAGATATCCTAGTTGATAATGTTGGAAGATATCGAGTTGAGGCTCCAAGAAATTGGACCCTTGAATTGATCATACAGTTGAATACATTAAGTAATAAAGTTTCTTGTAAATTTCATTTTTGGTTGAATAGTGTATTGGGAAGTTACATTACATAGTTTGCAATAGATTGTACCAAGTCTTATAATGTCGCAGAGAGGTAATTTTTAAAGGGTCTCCATTGAATATTTCTGAACACATTTCTACATGGATAAGATTTTTTTGTCCGACAATAATGCCAGGAATATGGAATATCATTGCTAGGTACCTTCATGCACATAGGGGGACTAGGGGATGACCAGAGGATGATCTGAGAAAGATGAAAAGGATGAATAAGGATTGCATAGACTAAGGATTTTGAGAGGAGAATATAGTGACTTAGAAGGAGATATTGGATTATTGCGCTATGGGAAAAGGTTTAGGTATAGTGAGAAGGAGATTGTGGCTAAGAGAGAAGAGCATGATATAGTATTTGAGAAAAGATACCCCAGTGTAGTGCTTCAGATCACACCATATAGAGAAAGGAAATATAAATGAAAGGATCCTTAGTGCAATCCAGTGGAAGAATGAATTCCATATTAGATCTGCGTCGAACCAATGACCCCATGTGCATCACTAAGATTTGATGCAGAAACCAAAACTTTGGAAACAAGAATTGTAGTTAGTGGAGGAATTAAGAATAGTAGCAAGAATAGTGAAAGTATCTTAGTGAGCCTGAGTTAATTAGAATCACCAAAGGTAAGTACTACACAGAATACAATGGCATCAATATATCATGTATTCTGAATGCCTGAATTCTAGGGAGTAGGGATGGAAGACCCATAGAAGAATCTATTTGTATGTGATGACTTTAAAGGTCAATACCCACAATATAAGAAACTCTCTAATTTTTGGCTTCTTTGTAAGAATTCACACAAGGCTATCCAAGGATCCTTCTTTGATTAGATTCATGTGTATACCAGGTTCACTTACCTAGGCCCTTTATAAAATCCACCTTATATAATTAATCTCATTTTGTCTCCTTAAGGTATTTGATAACATCATTGGATTGAATCCTCCTTTCCCATTTGTTCTCTAGCAAAATGACTATATTAATGGTAAGAGGAATTAATTCACAACCTTTTCTCCACTCAAGAACTTCTTCCACATGACCTAATCCTCTGACTGAGAGATAAGTATATCGTGGGGCTGATATCCGACCTGAATCTTCATGCTAAGGGGGGGTGAAATAAATAATATACTGACGTGTTTCAAGGCCTTTTATGGATAGGTTCATTTCACATCCTGATCCTAAATTAATCCCTATGTTTTTCCACCATGTGAAATAGACCTCAACCTTGCATCTTGTCCCCTCTAAGTATGATCAATGATCAATATTATTCTTGGTCCTTGGATACAATCCAATGGCTCAGAATTAATCAAGAAGTGGGTGGATTATTGGTTTAGAGTGGGATTTCCTTTATTAAAATATGATGGATTTAATTAAATATAGTTCCATATCTAACGATCACTAACATTCCTCAACTGGCGATGAGATCTTAACTAGGTTTTTTATCGGACGATGCTTGTAGCTCCTCTAGAATATTAATAATTGTTTACATGTAAATGGATTGGATCATTGATCCTTCAAAGTTATCAATGATCACATCCATGATGTTCGTCATTCATTCTTTGAGGTTCTTGTTCCTCAAAATTTTACACCTACAACTCATTAAGATCATCGATCCTTTATAGTGATTGATGATCAACTCGATGACAACCTTTGAAGACTCGATTCTTTTTAGACCTACAACACCCAATTCCTCATATACACAGATGCATTTTAACACTTCTAAACAGATCCTAATAATCTTATGATAAAGATATTCTTTAAATGAAATAGAGACTTCTTCTTTAATAATAGAAATAGAGTATTTCTATTACTCAAATATACATATTGTACACATAACTTACATAAGTATGTCAAGGGCTCTTATACCTAGATCTCATCCAGTATTTATTCTATCTCTCCTGGACAGATCTACCTTTACTTTTCCATCCTCCCTTGGTCTATTTATATCATTTCCTAACCAACCCCGAGTCCCTATAAGGCTTACAATTGTATACAAAAGGATCTTGAAACCAATGTTGGTTTTGATCTTGTGGATCTTGTGTATTTTTAGAAGATATTGTGGATCTTGTGGATAGAATATATTCTAAAAAGAATAACATTAAGGATTCTTCATCCTTATGATAGCTACTCACACTAAGACCTCCCAACATACTCACAATTCTCTTGATATATGTTCCAAGTCAAATCTCATTACAATTAATTAATATAACCCACTCACACATTCTAGAATTGTCTAACAACTTAGGAAATTACATAAAATTTACAATCAAACTCCTTTAGTGAACCAATTCCCTTGGAAAATGAATAACCCATATGTCTCTACCAAATGTACATGGTTTTGGAAGAAGGAATCTTCTGCATCAAACTCCTTAGGAAAAAAAACTTTCAATGATATCTTGATCATGAGTTCCTTCAACTACTCCATTCTTCTAGTTTCCTCCAAGGTCCCAAATTTTATGTTGAATATCTTCTCTTTCTTCATCATTGTCCCACTTCCTTGTTTTTTTTTATTGCAAAACTCCTGGCCTCCATATCTTATGTGGAAATTCCCCACTAGCTTTGCTTTTCGAATCTGCAATGCCCCAGTAGCTTTGCTTTTGCAATCTGCAATGCCCCACTAGCTTTGATTTTGCAATTCCCCACTTGCTCTACTGATGTATATAGTCATTTATCCTAAATTTATTCTATGATACATCTTCACCATCAACATCCTCATTTCTTTAATATCAATTTCCATTCTATCCCTTGGTTGGTAAATCTCTTTGATGAAAACTTGTTGTCATTTCCTTGGATAAATTTTGTTATTGTTTTTGTCCATTTCTACCTAGAAATCTATCAATAACAATAATATTATTGTTATTGATAGAGTGGATGATACCTATAGATCCTCTAGAATATTAATAATCATTTACCTATAAATGGATAGGATAATCTATCCTTCACAATGATCTATGATCATATCCATGACGTTATTCATTCATTCCATGAGGTTCTTATTCCTCGACCTTTTACACCCACAACTAGTTAAGATCATCGATCCTTTATAGCGAATGATGATCACCTCAATGAAAACCTTTAAAGACTCGATTATTCTTAGACCTGCAGCACACAATTTCTTAGATACATAGAGGCCTTTTAACATAGATATTCCTAATAATCATATGACATAGATATTCATTCAATGAAATAGAGACTTCCTCTTTAATACTTTAAACATAGTATTTCTATTACTCGAATATACACACTGTACACATAACTTACATAAGGATTTCAAGGCCTCCTAAATCTCATACAATAGGTATTCTATATATCCTCGCCTAATATACCTTTACTTGTCCATCCTCCGTTGGTCTGATTTTTTATTTTCCTAACCCACCCCGAATGCCTCTAAGGATTACAATTTTATACAAAATAATCCTAAAAACAATTATGGTTCAGATCCACTATTTACTCAAAAAATCCCTAAGGATCCTATCATATCCACAATATCTTCTAACAAGACTAAAATTTAGGATTATCCATACTTATGATATCTACTCAAACTAAGACCTCCCAACATACTAATAATTATATCGATATCTATTCCAAAGAGACTTTGATTACAGTTAATTAATATAATCCACTCACACATTCTAGAATTGTCTAGCAACCTAGGAAATTACATAAAATTTACAATCAAAGTCCTTTAGGGAATCAATTCTATAGGAAAATGAAGAACCCCTAGGTCTCTACCAAATGTACAATTTTTTGGAAGTAGGATGCTCCCGCATCCATATGTGATACGATATGCAATGTGAAGAATGTCCAGGATCAGTAAATGTATATTACATAGTTAGCTATGATGTTCATAGGTTGTGCATTGCTATGGTACATGAAGTATCATACTACTACACTGGTAGGACAATCAAGGACATTGACAAAGATTGGAAAATCATTGTTAAAGGAATTTTGGAAGCTGAAATCCGAGTCACATTATATCACAGAGATGAAATAAATTAACAAAGTATAGAATGAGATAGTTTTGGATTGTGATCAAAGATTTAAATATGTGATGGGTAGGTTAACATTTCATATTCCTGACTAACAACATAGAGAATGGTTTATTGCAGGTCTATTGTCACAAACGTTGTTTTCCTTTGATGCATCAGAAGGTCACATCATAGCCAAAAGAATTAGGAATTATGATGAAATTAGAAAAATATCCTTTAGAAGATGGCACAAGGATGGCATAGGTTTAGTCATATTTTGTTGCGCTAAGGGTTCAATCATCAGAAATAGCAAAGGTAAAGGAAAAGAGTGAAACATTTTGGCATATTACATGTAATAAATAAGGCCATCATAAGGAAGAATGCCCAACATTTTCAAAGTACATGGATACAGGAGCACTGAACCCATTGGCAAGAGGAATGGCATATTGTGAAATATGCAAGATATGGGGACATAATCCAACTTCTTGTCCATTATTGTAGAAGTACCAATGTATGTTGAGGAATTTGTTCATTAATTTTCACAAGTCTGTAGGACATTATGAGAAATATTGTCAAACATTAGACTTAATGAGGGAGCACACTTCAGATGCTTATAGAATCCAAGAAGAAAATTTCACAACAAATGGACGAGGAGGATTCGTCAGAGGTTGAAGTCAAGGATTATTTGGTATAGGAGGTAGAGGACCAATAATTTATTATAATTGAAACCAAATGGGTCATTTAGAGAGAGACTACCCAATTCATTGCATGACGTGCATATAATGTAGAGCATTGGACCATGTGACGAAGGATTTTCCTCAACTAATAGTGAAATGGAAGGAAATAAGGAACTAAAGTAAAAACCAGAACCAGAATGAGAATATACAGATGATAGTAACCAAAGAGTGTGATGATTGGCCTAGAGTAGCAGTCATTATGCATGGTGGAATGATAATTGGAGAATATGCGATGCAAAAATGAAAGGGGATCAAGCAATGGATAAGGAAAACAGTTCAATGTAGACTAGTATTTAACCCACAGAAAGAGAAAGAGACATATCAACAAGATAGGAAGGAAATATTAGGACTAGACTGGATATCCTCAATGTCAAATGTATCACTAGTATATCATATGTCATTAGTCTATGATTGCACCATTCCAGAAAGGTCAGTCGTGAAGGTAAATACTTTGAAATATTTTCTAAAGAGATTTTTAGAGTTGATGAACGATGAAGCAACGATGAACTCACTATGTGAGAAGAATGATTAGTCACTCCATATAGAGAAGCACCTATGACACATAGAGAATTGAACCAAGTATTGCACAAGAAGAGGACAAACAAAGAATTCAAGTTGAGTGCACAAGTAGAAGAATATGGCATGGATAATGCCAACTTGGAAATAGGATCAGATGTAAATGATCTTCCAAGACAAAGGTGGGAAATGATGGGCAAAACCAAGTTATTTTGGTCAACTATTTAGTTGAGGTTGGAAAACAAACATAATATAATATCGATAGGGAGACTGGTAGAAGTAAATGTTAACATAGATGGACTATGAAATGTAGCCAAATTTGGGGTCATTAATATCATGGATAGTACCCAGTCGTATCCAACATTTCTCGGACTGGATTGGGCCTTTGACAATGATCCAGGTGGATATTGGTGGCAACCCACCTATTCCAACTGGCTCATTGTGTCTATTTTTGTTCATCACATTCTTTTGTAATGTTTTGTAATTGTGGGTTCTACACTTCTGTAGTTGTCTGAAGCCCCACACAGCCTCCAGGTGGATGTGGGTGTCCTCTCACCTAATCCAACTAGCTTATTTTGTATGTTTCATGTCAACACATCTTGTTGTACTTCCAAGGCCATTTTGGGGCCCTAAACGTTGTTTTTTTGGATCTCCATAGTCCAATTGTAAATGAAGTTAGAGTTTAACGGTGGAATGTGTATCTCTCTGAAATACCTTTCCAGCAAGCTATAACACACCTAAAATGGAGGTCGTATGAAAATGTTACAACCCTGGGAAGTTGAGGTACCAAATTACACCAACTTACCCATAGGGCCCACATGAATTTTGGCGTTTCACCTTCTAGGGTTAGGTTTTTGGATTTCTAGGGTTTTAGAATTCTTGAGTAATATCAAAAAGGCCTTAGGATCCTCATTGTAATCTATTTTTATCATATGGATAAGCATAGTAGCCACATCTCTTCTCAAATATAGCTACCACCATTCAAGCAAGTGTTTTAGTTTTGCAGTCTTACAGTTTCAACCTATTTCATTATTTAATAGAATATATTGTTCATTGGATATTTGTGTTATTCTTTATATCTCTGTGTTTATTGTATTCAGTCTATTAATTAGTTCGTTCCTCTCCTAAATCCGGATCAGTGGTATCAGAGAAGTCTTATCTTTATTTATTCTTCTTCGTGCATGTCTTCGACAAGATCTGGGTATAAGAAGTTGGACTCGAACCAATCGAGCCATTACAATATTGGCCACATCGAGCCCAACAACAAACCGTGGGGGATGAAAATAAATATTATTGAGCAGGAGATCCTATTAAAATGTTGCTCGAGGAATCCCTCAAGTGACAAAGGAATGAAATGATGGACAACTCCACGCAGATCCTTCGACGATTTCCCACATGAGAAGCATATTCTTAAAGAGGCCATGCAACCCCCTTCAAGGTACATGTAAATTTTGATATTCGATTACTTGAAGGACTAATATATGCTAATTTTGTAGATAAATGATTTAATCTTCTCGAAGGATATTTTTTGATCCACAATTTTTCCGATAGGGAAAATATCACTTTTTGAGTCCTCAAGGTCTTTCCCCATGTTAAAGACTAGTGGTATAATTACTCCGAGAAAAGGGTCGTGGAGGAATATAAAATGTTTGTAGTGGCCCCTACATGGGATTCCTTCCAGGATGCCATTAAAGAACAATACTACCCTGTTGGAAGCTATGAGAACTAGTGCACCACATGGACCACCCTACATCAAGAAAGGGACTAGACAATACCATATTTCACCAATAATTTCCATACCTATGCACCAAATTGGGTATCAAAGACTCTAAGCATCATATTGTGCTCTAATAACATGATTGTTTGCATAGATACATTCAAAAATAAATGGAGTTCCTCTAAATCACCTCATTGGGAACAACTTATAGATACATTGTCAAGATTGAGCAGAAATTTAAGTAGAAACGATGAGAGTTTGGATCTGCAAATACCTCACAGCAGAGAAGGGAAAAGGAAGCCCCAACCCAACAGTAAGGTACCAAGTCGATATGGACACCCTCAGGACAACTAACGGAATATGCAACACAGGAAGGCCAATGAGAAGATGAATAAGGACATGGGAAAATGGTGTGAGTACCATAAAATTCCTTGGCACAACACCGAAGAATGTCGCTCTAAAAAGTCCATCATGGCTGAGTTGAAGGATTTTGAGTCAGAGGTCGATTTTGATTCTTATTCAAATCTTGAAGGAGGGAAGCATATCATCAATATTAAACCCAATTCCATTGTCGCTACAACCAAAGTCCGGCCAATCAAACCAGAATAACTAAAGGAAGGGGAACACCTCTTTCACTTGTAGATGTGGGTCAAGGGGGCTTCAATTCATTTCATTGTTGACAGCGGTAGTAAGAAGAATCTAATTTAAAGAGAGGTCATCAAGTGGTTGGACCTGCCAATGGAACCACACTTGCATCCCTACACCATTGGTTGTCTTCGCCAAGGAAGAGATCTACGTGTCAGCCAATAGTGTCATCTACCTTACAACATCAAGCCTTTCAAAGATGAGGTATTGTGTGATATTTCTCCCCTTGAATTTTGTGATGTTCTTTTAGGAAAACCATATTTTTGGAAGAATCATGTTGTGTATGAGTCTAGACCCTGCAATTTTATTTTTACTTTGGGTAGACAATTGTACAAGATCCCAGAGGTAGTGCCACCTATTGCTATTTCTTTAATCTCTTCTGAGAAATGCAGTAAAGTCATTTCATAGACCAGGAAGTTATTCTTCTTTGTGATCCATGCTCACAGTAACCAGAAGGTCACTGCCACATCCATGGCCTCTACACATTGCCTCTCTTTACATCAGAATCAAGTGGATGGGATTGTGGAAGAATATAGAGAAATATTTGCCTCACCTACATGGGTACCAACACACTTCCAAGTCAAGCATCTTATTGATCTGACCCCCGATGCACCTCTACCTAATGGACTACTCTATAGGTTCTCACTGATGGATAATGACAAAATCAGTTGTCATATCTGAGACCTTATCCAAAAGGGGCACATCATACCTAGGTCCTCCCCTTGTGGAATCTCGATTGTATTGGTGCATGAGAAGGACAGGACTTGGCAACTTTGCATTTACTACAGATCCTTAAACAAAATCACAGTCAGGAACCGCTACCCCATTCCCAGGATTGATGACCTTCTTGACCAACTCAAGGGGGAAACGTTCTTCAACAAGATTGACATAAAGTGTGGCTACCACCAGGTTCCCATCAAACCAACTGATGTATGGAAGACATCCTTCAAATCTAAATAAGATCTCTATGAATGGATAGTCATGCCCTTTGGATTAACAAATGCACCAACCAATTTCATGAGGTTGTTGGATGATTTATTGGGACCCTTCACCATCTCCTTTGTGGTATTATATTTGAATGGCATCCTCATCTTCAGTATAACATGGGAGGAGCACATGCGACATATTCCACAGGTTTTGAGCACTCTGTGGCAGCACAAGATTTATGCCAACTTGGAAAAATTCTCTTTTTGCATGAACATGGTCCAATACTTGGGATACATTTTTGATGAGCATGGGGTACATGTAGATCCAATTCATCCGTGACTGGCCAACCTCAACCACATTGATCGAGCTTCAAATCTTTTTGGGACTAGCTAACTTCTACCGACAGTTCATTTCGGGATTCTCCCATATTGCATGGTCCCTCAACCAGGTTACCAAGGGAAGTGGTAGGGTCAAGTTAATGTGTGGGAAGGAGAATCAATGCAAATTCAATGATCTAAAGAATCACTTGTGCTCAACTCCAGTACTCTCCTTTCCCGATCTTCAACAACCATTCGTGATTGAGACTGATGCATCTGACTATACTATGGGTGTAGTTCTCACTCAACATGGGCATATGGTGGCATACCATTGTGAGACACTCGTTGATACTTTCTGGAAATACCCCACCTATGAAAAGGAAATGCAATCCATTATACAAGCCTGTTGTCAATGGAAACATTATTTTCTAGGGAAATATATGATCATACACACTAATCAAAAGCTTCTACAGTTCATACATACAGAGGGGAAATTGCAGAACGACCGCCATCATAAGTGGTCCACCTACCTGCAACAGTTCCATATCAACATCAAGTATAAGACATGTATCTCTAATCATGTCATTTACTACCTCAGTCATCCTCTTGTGGTTGCACTCACCTTTTTGCTTCGTTCCTCTGGACATGAAGCATCTGAGTGGCCCCAACCTTATCAACAAGATACAGACTTCACCACCAGATATTATCTCTTGGGTATAGACGCAACTATCACTGATTCTCACATTCAAGATAGAATCTTATGCTATATAGGCCATATCTGTGTTCCTACAAGAGAGCATGCAAATATTATTTGGGAATCCCACTACAGTCAGGTGGCAGGACATTTTGGTGTAGAGAAAACTATCGTCATTCTTTAGAAACATTTTTATTGGCCAAAAATTTGACAGGACATCAACAAATATATCATATCTTTCACTTCATGTGCCATTTCCAATCCAACCATAAATAAGAAAGGCTTATACACCCATATTCCTATTCCCGAGAATCCTTGGGAATCCATCTCAGTGGATTACATGTCTAGCTTGTAAAGTGGAGACATTAGAGCTAATTTAAAGAAGTGGAAGGAGCGATAAACTAAAAATAAAGTGGTTAACCAATGATTGGGGTTAACACCTATAATGGTCATCTGGGCGCTCTGGAAAGAAAGAAAAAGTATACTCTTTAGGAACGAAAGTTACTCGACCTCAAAGATGGTGGAGACTATCAAAACACAATTAAGATAAACAATGTAGAGAAGGAACTTTACGTGCCAGAAAAACACGACATCTCCCCAAGACCTTTGAATCCTTCTGTGGTTACAATTAAAATATTGGAGTCGTAACTTACCTACCCCTTATGTCCCATGTATTCTCAATTATGGAAACACCTGGTCCCCACCTCAATCAAACTTCTTGAAATTGAATTTTGATGGCAGTTCCAAAGGAAACCCTGGAAAGGACATAGTGAGGGGAGTGTTTAGAGATAGTGGGGGAAACATTATCCGACTCTATGGAGTTTTCATTGGAAGAACCAAAAACAACTCAACTGATTTTAGATCATTAGAACATGGTCTAGATATTATGATTAGAAAATTCATTACTAGTGTCATAGTTAAGGGAGACTCGACTCTGATGATCAACAAGCAAGAAAAATATAATGTGGAACCATAATTGGTAAGGTGATAAGACACTGGCGTCTAGCACATATGCTACAACGGATCCTGAGGAACTTAAAAACCATAGTCATGATAGAATTTAGATGGATTCATAGATCTGCAAATGATTTGGCTGACAGACTAGAAAATGAGGGAGAAACCATGGGGGACAGTCTATTGGACCAGGTGTGGAGTGGAATTCTGAGTGGCCAAATCAGATCATAATGTGAACACCTAGAAAACCTGGATCATAGTTCCATATTCAAAGATGATATTCACATCGGGGCATACATGGGGCAGTCGGACCCATTGTGGGACCTAGGCGAGGCCTGACTATCCAAACACTTAGGCCTTATATCTCATTATGAGAGTAAAAGGGATCGAGAAGGGATGGGAAGTGGTGGTACAAAGCATGAGTATGTATTCAGAGGCTAGAGCGAGAGATAACTTAGGAAATATGGAAGGTAATCATGAGAAGAGAAGGACAAGAACGAGGAAGGATAAGGTTGTGTGAATCTTGGCTCTTGGGATAAGGTTTGAGTACAGAAATGTAGATAATACATATGGTAGGAAGGGTTACGATGAGTTGAGAGGTAAGGAGAGAATAATGGAAATAAATAGAGCATTGATGCATGAGTGTAATCATATTCTTCACCTCATGGTGCAATTATTAGGAGGTATGAGTACCCAGGGGAGAAAATGTTATAAGAAGAGGAACCATAGAAAGGCCCATAACTTGTTGCAGTTAATCCCCTACAATTTTTACAGTCCCAAGATCAACTTATAGAAATGGAAAGGCAGTGAGAGATCATAGAAAAGAGAAATTTGTAAAACACCAAGTAGGTACAAGGTCATGGCATGATATAGGTGGATATTGGTGGCCACCCACCTTTTCCAACTGGCTCAAAACAATTTTCTGGAAATTTTGGCAATTTACCATTTTTAGCAGTTTTTAACCTCTGGGGCCATTTTGTGGGCCTAAATGAAGGTTTTTTGGGATCGATCTTCTCAATGATAAATTAAGGCATGTTTGAGCCCCGAAAATTAATATCCTCGATGATACCTTTCCAATGGGATATCACACTCCTAAAACGTAGATCGTATGTAAAAGTTATGACCCCGGGAAGTTGATGTATTAACTTACCCAAACGGGGCCTACATGACTTTTGGCGCTTCATCTCCTAGGGTTAGGTTTTTGAATGCATAGGGTTTTTGGAATTCCTTTCTATTGTAAAAATTCCTTCAAAGCCTCATTGTAATCATCTTATTGTGAATGCGAGTAGCCGTCACATCTCTTATCAGAGATAAGATGTCACCATTCTACAGTGTCTTTCACTCTGTATTTTTACAGTATCTGTACATTTATTTCATTAATAGAAATCATGTATTACTATATATAGGTGTTTATGGTTGAATATATGATACATTCCTATTATATTATTGAATATCTATGATATCTCTGTGCTCATTTCATGCTGAAAATAATCTGGATCAGTGGTATCAGTGTGGGTTTCTCTTGATCATTTTTTGGTGCATGTCCCTGACGAGGTCCGAGTATAGAAAGTTGGGTCTCGAGCTTGTCTCTCTTGAGGAAAATTTCTCTCTCACACCCAAGAAACCCTCAATGGAAGAATAAAATAAAAACAACGGAGTAGACAATCCTATCTATCTGTTGCTTGAGCAAGCTCTCACGCAATAGAGGGACAAAATGATGGAGAAATTTTCCCACATCCTTCAATTCTTCTCGATAGAAACAGAAGCATATTCATCAAAGGGCCACTTTGGAGGTACATCACCTTTCAAGGTACAAGTTAATTTTGATATTCCTGTATTTGAAGGACAGATAGATGCAGAAGCCCTAGAAAAATGGTTAATTCTGCTAGAAAGTTATTTCTCTGTTCACAATTTTTTCAACAGAGAAAAGATCACCTTCGCACTCCTTAAATCTCTCCCCCATGTCAAGCATTGGTGGGAAACTTACTGGGAGAAAACTTCCATAGAGGATTCTATAATATATGGGGTCGAGCCCACTTGGGATTTTTTTTGTGGATGCAGTAAAGGAACAATATTACTCTGTTTGAAACTATGAGGACTAGTACATGAGATGGACCACACTACAGAAAGAGAGGGGCCAAGAAGTTCTAGAATTCACCAATACCTTCCATACCTTGTACACCAAACTAGGTATCAAAGACTCTGAACGACATTTGGTTCTGAAATACTGTGGGGTTCTACACAGATACATCCAAACTAAAATGGATTTTCTGGACATCTCATCACTCAGTGTTGCTTATCGATATGTTGTTAAAATCCAGAAGAAATTTAAGAACAAACAAGAGTTCAGGTATACAAATCCGCAACAATCAAAGTATGAAAAATACGGCCCTAAAAAAGAATCTCTCAAAAACCAGTCCAAGCCACGAGAAAAGAAGGGTCACAAGAAGACAAAGAATGAAACCAGAAAATGGTGCGATTTCCACAAAATCCCCTAGCACAACACCGATGAATGTCGCTCAAAATAGTCATTAGTGGTCGATATCAAAGACAAGGAGCCAAACTCTGATTCAAAATATGATTATGAAAATACTAATAAAAGACATATCATCTATTTAGACCCCATAGATATTATCGCGACCACAAAAATTCAACCAGAAGAACCAACATATTTTGAAGAGGGGGATCACCTTTTTCATTCATAGATTTGGGTGAAGGGTGGAACAGAAGGACACTGCAACCACTACAACCTCTCCCCAGGCACCTTCTATCCAATAGAAGCAGGTCAACAAGGTTGTAACAAAGTGAAAAGATTCCTTATGCACATTGTCCTCTCATGTAGCTCAACTTGTTGAACAACCTCAGCCTCAACAGGTTCATGATAGAATTCCACAAACTGAGCAACACGACATCTCTAGCAAGGCAAGCATCTCACCAAGATTCAGATTCAACAAATTCTTTTTCCTCTCCCCCAGGCACTCAATGAAATGGATACCATTTCTTCCTAAGGAGGGATGATTGATCCAGGTGGATATTGGTGGCCACCCACCTTTTACAACTGGCTCAAAATAGTTTTATGGCATTTTGGCAATTTACTATTTTTAGTTGTTTTTAACTTTCAGGGCCATTTTGAGGGCCTAAATGAAGGATTTTTGGGATTTATATTATCAATGATATCCAAAGGCATGATTGGTCCCCCAAAATGAATCTCCTCGATTATACCTTTACAATGAGATATCACACACCTAAAACGAAGATCGTATGTAAAAGTTACGACCCCAGAAAGTTGATGTACTAACTTACCAAAACGGGGCCCACATGAATTTTGGCGCTTCATCTCCTAGGGTTAGGTTTTTGGATTTATAGGGTTTTTGGAATTCCTTTATATTGTAAAAATTCCTTCATAGCCTCATTGTAATCATCTTCCTACGAATGCGAGTAGTCCTCACATCTCTTCTTAGAGATAAGCTACCACCATTCTAGCGAGTCTTTCACTCTATATTTTTACAGTCTCTGTACATTTATTTTATTAATAGAAATCGTTTATTACTATATACCTGTGTTTATGGTTGCATATATGATACATTCCTGCTATATTATTGAATATCTACAATATCTCTTTGCAATTCTTTATTATATCTCTGCACTCATTTCATGCCGAAAATAATCTGGATCATGGCGCGCTTAAAACACACCATGAGGAAAGGAAAACCCATCGAGGAGGGAAAGCCAGAAATCTTGAGGAAAATCTCGAGGAATCAAGAATGTTGAAAGTAAAGCAGTGAGGATCTACCAATATTCAGTCCCATGAAAGGGGAAACAAGCAGTAGAAAGATGGGAGGAGGAGATTAAAGAGGAACAAGGAAGAAAGGAGATGGAGACTATATCCCAAGAAGTGGATTGGATTAAATACATGGGGGCTACCCACATTATGGAGACACTCTTCCACAAAACACTAGAGATGGCATGGAACACCAAAATTCTAATTGGCAAGGTCAAAGGGAAAATACATGAGGTACGCAAGAAGGAACAGTTAGAGATGAATCCCTTGTTGGAAGACATACAATGCAGGGTGGGTAGGTTGGAGACCATGTTCAAAATGTTGGTGGACATAGAAAAAAACAAACAGAGCAAATTGGAGAGGCTCGCATCCTAGTTTCACTTGTACCTGAGGTTCATCCATCACTTGGACATAACACCAACAAATGGCATTGGAACGCCAGCCCAAATTTGCAAGACCAGGATAACATCCCCCAAAGAGGACAGTAAAGCTTAGACATGCAGATCAATGGAACATCCCCAGGTTCTCTAGCTATGAAGTATTATCAGTTTCTATAGCTATGAAGTCTTACCAATTTCCTTATTTTTACAAGTACAGGCAACTAAGCCAGGATTTAGTAGGAAAAATGTCAGCCTATAGTTGGTTAGTCTTGTTTTATTATCAATGTTAGCATGTAGCTGAAAGTAACTATAATTGGTTTAGTTTAATCTTTTGTTATATGTTTAGTCTCTTGAAAGAAAAAGTAAAACTGGGTTTGGATAGGTCTGGTCTGGTTTCCTTTTTGGGAGATTAGTACCCCAACCATATAGCCTTTAGTCAAGGATAAGATCGTTTGGTGAATTAGTTGTTATGGTTTCCTCTTGGAAGAACAACAACAACTCCTTTTCTTGTACATTATACACAGGAATAATGTAGTTTTCTCGTTGATTTACAAAAAAAAAAGTTCCTTTAATTTCTAAGGATTCATATTATGTGTCATTCATTTATGATTATTATAGAAGGATATAGGTATAGTTTTGTTCGTGCAGGCCAATTTTGGGAAAAATTGAAGAATTTTTTAAGGAATTAGAGTAGCACCGAAAAAAAGGGGAGCACGTTGGGAATAAAGGAAAAGCGGTGCCAGAAAATGAGGAAAAATCAACGCCGAGAAAAGCAGTTACAAAGTGGACAAACTGTTGCAGAGAAGTTGAAAAGTGGACACACACATAATTGGAGCAATGGTTGGATTGAGGACCAGCTAAGATTAAGTCAAGGAGAAAGTGGACAAATCAAATCCTCTTACGGTTAGGGTTTTTGTAAGGGCTTTGTCCGATTTTTGTATAAGTAGAATGTATTAGGACAATGAGAGGGTTGTTGTTGTTGTTGTCCTTTTTGTTGTTGGTGGTGAGTAGTGAGTTAACCTTTTTTATATATTGTGATAGTGGATGAGTGAAAAATTCGCATTGTTGTGAGAATAGTTGTGATCTATGGAGATCGTGTGTAATAGAGGGATAAATGTACAGTGTGGAGAAGTAGATTTTGTAGAAACATGAATAAAGAGAAAAAGAAACAAATTCTTTTTGATATATCCCCAGGGGGGGCGAACCACAATATATATATTTTTTATGTGAATGTATGCAGTGTCCATGATTGTATTTTTTTTAATTAATTTTATGATGCATATGTTATGTGATAAAGGAATGAACAATTCAAAGTACAAATAAGCTAATGGAATATGAAAAATAACACTAAATAATAGAATGTTATATCTAGGGTTTATATTGGAATATCGTGTTACAGTAGATAAATGATTTTCATTGAACACATGTGATTATGATGGTTAATGAAGTCCTATTATAATAGTTTTGACAATGTTCTGGAGTGATATCTAGTGAGGGTTTGAAGGTTGACAATGAGTAGGTTAAATGACTCTGAGAGAAACACATCCTATCCCCGGTCTGCAAACATCTAATTCCTATGGTCACCCATAAAAGCCATCTCGGGTGAGACTGCGAAGTGCACTCTTTGTGTTTTGTTTCCTTATGGTATCCAAAAGGGCCGATGGTAGAAGGTTTTGTTGGTAATATTGTAGTTATAACCTGGGCCAGCCCATAGTAAACCCAACAATGGTTCTATTTTCGGTTGGAACTGAGAAGATTAGATCGGGAGGGATGTATCACATAGTATAGCACGAGCACTTAATAAAGGGAGTTTTTTTATGTTGGAACCCCATGAAAGAGGATATTGAAATATGGTTGACAATCCAGTAACTAGAGTTTTCCCATAAAGATAATAGAATCTCTAGGTTTAAGCCAAGATAGTATTTGGAGAGAAATATATTTAGTGAAATACAAAAGAGTTTCTTTAGTGAGTTTCCCATGCTATTATAGGAGTGGATAACATGGTTGAATGATACCCATCCAACAAATGGAGTTAGATCAATGGAGTGGATAGAAGAAGGTATCGTGCGGTTGAAAAGGGTAAATAAAACATTCACATGCGCAATAGATTTCTTGCTAGATAGAATTGTAGTGGGGTATATCACTAAGTTTGCAGTAGATACATAAAATTATTATAGTGTAGCAGAGTAGGATTTTCTTAAAGATCCAAGGGGAGGGTACATTAGATCATTGTACACTTCAATAAAGATATTATTTCATGATAAATTGGTATTAACTATGGAATCAAATAGCTAAACTACCTTGCATGCATGGAGGAGTTACGAGAAACCTAAGGAAGGTCTGAGATGGAGGGGGAAATGGATAGAGAATATCATAGTAACGAGAAATATCCCATTATGATGGATGAAGAGGAGATCTAGGAAATTATGCAGAAGGAGGGGATGACATGCAGTGGAAGACCCTACTAGTATAAGCTCAATAGGAAAAAAATATAATTAGTTGAGACAGAAGGCTTGGAGAGTGATGAAGAAGAGGTAGAGGATCTATGTGCTATGGAGCATATTGAGTAAATATTACACGCAAAATATGAAATAAATACTAGAGGAGCGATATCTAATGAGGAAGAAGATATCCCTATCTAGATATGAATCAATGTAGAACCTACAACCCCATGTACGATTAAGACATCAACAAAGAAAGAGTGTTTTATAGAACCGGTGACTGACGATCAAAAGAATCTAGGAGATCATACTAGAACTGAGGGTACAAGTTTAATTACCAATAGCATTAAAGGTAGTGGTACAAGTGGAAGTACCAATAGAAACACCAGTGGGAGCTCAAGTCCAAACAAAAATACACATATAGTAGTATCGTACGGTGAAGGTATAGCACATTCGACAATGGAAGGTGCAGATCCAACGATAATATCACCATAGTTTCATGGGGATGGATCAAAAGACCCAAAGAAGCACCTATTCATGTGTGAGCGAATATGGGAAGTGAAAAAAGTCACTAATGAGGAAGAAAAAGTAGTGCAGTTAGAAATAACATTCAGAAACCACACACTGGATTGGTACATGAACCTTAAAGTAAAAACTCCATAGGGTGCGCTAGGAACAGTGGAAGAGATCAAGAAGGAACTGATCAGGGAGTTTCAGAGGACAAATTTAGAGGATGAATTTATGAATGAGATGATTGAGTTTAGACAAAAACTGAGAGAATTTGTATAGGACATTGATTAGAAGTTCAAGACATTGAACGGTAAACTGAAGTATGCCATTTATGACATGCAACACAAACAATTATTTATAAATTATCTTTTACCACATTTCAAATATCCATTGAGACAACAAAAATTTCAAAACTAGAAAGTGGCACGACAAGAAGCAATGGATTTAGAGTAGAATCAGTATAAGAAAACAGATCCATCTATAGAAGAGCTGAAGGAAGACCTAAAGGAAAACCTGAACAAATTGACAATCAAATTAAACCAAAATAAGAACAGGGAGAAAAGAGAAGCAGTATGGTGTACTATGTGAAAATCGGAGGGACATCACAAGAATGAGTGTCTGACATTTCTTATGGGAGGGACTTGGTGTGAAATATGCAAGACACATGGTCATGATCCTTATCACTACCCTATGATACATAAGTATAAGACATAACTGAAGATTTCTTTCTATAACTTTTGTAAACCAGTGGGACATGAAGACAAAAATTGTAGAACTTTATAATTAATGAAGGAAAGAACCTCATATGCATACAAGATAAAGGTTGAGTTGATGGAAGCATAGACTACACCTAAGTTTTTCAATGCAAACAAATTTCAAGCAGTGCCATAGTTTCAACAACCCTTGCAGTATAATTAGACACCACATTATCATCAACAAAAAATGGATCCACAGGGGAACATAGGAGGATTCATAGGCAAAGGAAGAGGAGCAATTGGAAGAGGCAGAGTGCCTATTATCTAACATAATTGTCAAAAACAAAGACACTATTCCATATATTTTCCTCAGCCAACAACAACATGTATGTACTTTCATGAAAAAGATCACGTGGCAGAAGAGTGCTTGAAATTAATGACAAATATCTAGGAGAAGAGAAATCTAAATAGCCAAAATGCTCAGTGCATTACTATAGAAATAAGGGATCCTGGGAGGAACATCAATATAGTGACTAGAGGAGGAGTGAAGACAGGATTAGATGCACATGATCAGAATAATGTATCTCAGTGTTGGATTCAGAAGAACACTCAGCCAGAATAGTTGTTTGATGCAAAAAAGGAGAAGAAAACTTTCAAGGAAGCAAAGAAGGAATTCCTGAAGGAGAATGAAGCATCCAGATAAAATACAATGTAGAGGTTTGATACTCCTATTTTTTATATGCTCGAGTCTTTGGATCATACTTACAAAAGAGAGAAAAAAAATAAAGTAACTTAAATAATTTCCTAGAATATTAATCAAGTCCATAGAAAGAAAATAACTAGTAGAGAATTCAGATTGAATGCAACTACAAGAGACTTTAATATGGGAAATATTATCCTAGACATAGGATTAGATGTCAACCTTTTTCCAAAGAAGACTTGGGAATCAATCAGAGAACCTACACTAGGGTATTCCAATATCGAATTGAAGTTAGAAAACCATTAGAGAGTGATTCCCATAGGTATATTGAAGAATACAACAATAGATTTAGATGATGTGCACACCACAATATATTTTGAAGTAATGGATATGGTGGATGAGTCTATACCATTTCCATCACTATTGGGAATTGATTGGGCCTTTGACAATCTGACCATAATTAACTTCAAGAATAGAAAGATGATATTTGAAGCGGGGAACTTGAGGGTAGTATCACCTTTAGATACCTTAGATTGAAAAATGTATGTAGAACATGTTCCTCAAAGTATTATAGAGGATGATTTCAACAAGCTGTATACGACTATTGCGCGAGAGGAAGACTTTTTGAATCCAACTTTAGATGGAGTTCTCAGTTGGAGGAGTATCAATTACATTATGTCAGATTCATATAATGGAGTAGACAAATGACAACAAAGATTCCATGAAGTCTCTACTAGGAGGTGTTCAAGAGTTACACACATAGTAATATGGGTTGGGACATAAGTAAGAAAGTTTCCCACATTTACTGAAGAGGACAATTTAGAAAACTTCCTGACAAAGTGTGAATCAAAATTTTTTGATACTCATATATTACTAGTGTTGGATATAGAACTAAGGGACACACCTACATGATGGTGGGGTGTGCATAAGGAGGTAATACAAGAATGGTATCAGTGTAAGGGACTAATGCACATAATATTTGGTAGGACTCAACATGATAAACCTTTACATAAGTATGATGGAAGAGGGAACACAAGACATCATATAAATGATTGTGTCACTAAATAGATATTGGTACCAGTAGGGGAATGGATGCATTACGTTTTTCATACATTGGAAGAAATACCTAGAAACTGGTACAACGAGTAGGAACTGTGTAGAGAAGTTGTGAGTTGGTGCACAGTGCATCAAAACTTTATTAATACCTTTGCATTTGAAAGTGAGAATCCATGGGTGGATATGGAAATATAGAGGATGAAAAGGAAAATATTTGAAGAATATGGGGTAGATACAATGACAATAGACAAAGACTACATAAAATAAACAATTGAATAGTTAGTTTACTGCTATTAGGTTGCAGAGGATGAACAAGTAGAAGACAACCCGCGTGACATAGAAATAATAGAAGGGGAAGGATAAATTACAATCATACAATGATAATAAATTACTTCACCAATGAGGATTAAGAAAGTCAATATTGGGACTGAAGAGAAACCCAAGATAGACAACATTGGATAATAATGAGATAGTGAGACAATGGAAAATATAACTGAATTACTATGCGAATACAATCACTTATATGAAAGGAGTAGAAAGATAACTTGGAGAGATATCCAAAACCAGGGTGTAAATCCATAGAAACTAGTGATCTATAGGAATATTAATTCCATAGCATCATATCGAGGTGGAGCCATAGGTTGGAAGAAATAACTCCCAACCGTCAGATCGGGAGAGATAATCCTCAACTGCATATCAAAGCCAATCAGATTTTGGTGATTTCACCACTTCGATGACTATTGAATATAAGGAAAAGTAATGAAGATATGAAGTGTGGAAGACTCAAAATCCCACAAACCGTTAGATCAAGGGAAAAATTCAGGAGTAATGTGAGTCATTAGATCAAGTAGTGGAAGGATAGTGTAAGCACTTCGGCAGGTATAACTCTGGGGAGTTGAATAATGTTAGAGTTGTAATATCTTGAAGTTGCGTAGTACCAAAACATCGAAGACCATTGATCTAAGATCCTTTGTGATATTTCTAGACCATCATATCAATGGGAAACATGGTGAAAAGGGATATTAAGTCACATTCGTCAATTTCACAAATATTAAATCATAGCCATTGATCATGGTCATTTGGAGTTAACCCTCGAGACTTAAAGAAAATTGAGTCGATTAGAAATAATGAAGGCCAAAATTGTGAAATAATTTTGGTCATTGATCTAAGATCCTCCAAGATCTTTCTTGACCATCCAATCGAGTACAGTGGAAGGATATCGTAATGGGTACTATCAACTAGTAGAAACTGATCGCCTACACTTTATGACTACTTCGACAGGTCAAAATCTGGAAGAGTTGGAAGATTTTAAACAACAAACATCCTAGAATCCCAAAGTCATTATGGAACATCCATTCAATGAGATATTAAGTCATGATCATTGATTTAGTTTAATCCTCAAGATAAGATAGGATTTTTCATTCAACGGGAGATTAAATCTCAACCGTCTGATCTACTAGTGGAGATAATGTAATTTATTCGATGAAGTTTACTTTGAGAGGTATTACTCTGGAAGAATAAAAGGATAGACTGAGGGTCAAACTCAACAGCACTTGGTTCCAGTACTGGTCTCATGTTAAGGTGAAGGAGTTGATTAAGGCTACCAAGGTCCTAGAAGTAAGTAAGCTCGCAAAAATTTGAATGAGGTCCTATGTAGAAGAATAAGAGCGGAAATAGAAAGAGATAAAGGAACAACTCTTAAAGTGGATAATCATGTGATGTCGATCCCATGGTCACAAGGAAACTGGATTGAAGGAAGCACCTATCTGCATAATTCGAATCCGGAAACAAGAAAATAATTTGTGAATGAATAAAATTATAAAACTAATTATAAGGGTTTTGAAGTCTTTTAAAATTAAATTAAAATATTAATAAAAAATAAATGTCACCATTAATGTTGATTAAATGAGGAGGTGCAATGGTTCATTAGTAAAGACACAATGGTTCAAATTCATACCTATTGAAATACTATATAAACCAGAAACTGTGGTGGAAATAAAATGTCTTTGTAGTCTACATCAGAAGATCAAAAGCAGGAGCAAAGTCCAAGAAAGAAATTTTAAACATTTTATGCAGTGAGGGTGGTAGGGAGGATCTTGGGAGGATTGTAGTCTTGTACAAGTTAAAACTTGTTTCAAAAGGGAGTTGGTTCTTTCTATAACTGGTGCTCTGAAAACAAGGGAGTTGGTTCTCTTAAAACAAGGGAGTTGGTCCTTTGAAAAAATGGAGTTGATGCTTCCTAGAGTTGGTTCTCTAAATTTGGGGAATTGGTGTATCCTTGATTTGGTGCTTAGAATATGAATAAATATTGGTTTCTCTCACACAATTGTAACTTGTACTTTTTATTGTTGTATTTAAATTTTTGTATTCAGTACATTCTTGTTGATCAATTGTTATGATTAATTAATTTGTTAATTCATAATTGACTAAAATTTTACAAGAAGAAGAAATACTACTTCACCCCCCTCTTAGTATTGGTGAATATTTAAACATGTGAGACATTTTCTCATGTTCCTATGGAGAACTGGTTGAAGTTGGATAACAAGGACATGAAAGGTATCTTCATTGGTTGTGTCATTGGTGTGAAAGGGTACAATATTTGTGATCCTATGGATGGAAAATATTTATATATCAGGAATGTTATTTTTAAATAACTTTATCATTATTGCATAGTGGTGTACTAGAGGAGGATAAGAAGAAGTTAGTGGTTCAACTACCATCGAAGATTATGTTAGAATGATGAACCAACAGATGGACTAGAAGTTCATGATGGACTTGATGAAGAGGAGGGTTTAGAAAGTTTTGAAGTGGTGAAAAAAAATCCACCTTAAACTTTAAGGATATCCACTTGTAAAATAAGGAAACCAAACAAGTATAATTCTAGTCTGTTTGATTGTATATTTACATTTTCTTTATTCGTTAGCACCAATGAGCCTGGAACTATGAAATATGGAATGAATATGGAAGATAGGGTGTCTTGAATATTGTACATGGATGAGGAAATATATACACTTAGAATGATACATGTGACTTGATACCATTTCTTGATGAAAAAAAATGGTTGTAAATGGGTGTTCAAAAACAAGAACAATTTACATGGAAATGTTGAAAATAAAAAGGCAATTTTGGTTGTGAAAGGAAATTCCTAGGTTGAGATGATAGACTTTGGTGAGATATTTTCCCGTTTACTAAGTTAACATTTATTAGGTCCCTATTACTTGTAGAAACTATTTTTTTTATAGATAGAATAGGTTGATGTGAAAACAAATTTTTTCCATGGTGGATTCAAGAAGGAGATCAATATGATACATCAAGAGCACTACACTAATAAAGGTAAAAAATTGTTGATTTGAAAATTTACAATGTTTATATGATCTGAAATAGTCTCCCGGAATGTGGCACCAAAAATTTGATTATTTGTATTGGGATTCAGATTTCTGAGATCCAAATCAGATGACCATATTTATTACAAACACGATGGTGGTAATTTCCATGTTATCACTCTAAATGTATATGATATTTTATTTTTTGGTAACAATAAGAATGTTATTTTTTATTTGAAGTCAAATCTTTTAGTGCAATTTGATATGAAGGGAATGGGAGATAAAAAATATATCTTAGGAGTTGTGACCTAGAGCAATAGATAAAATAGAATCCTTTACTTGAGGTATATTAAGGATGTAAAACTTGTTTGAAATTTTTTCTCATGGAATATCATAGACCACTGAGTGTTATAATTTCTATGGTAACTAAGATTAATTCAATTGAGAAATTTCTCGCGACACCTATGGACACATAGGATATAAATTCTACCCCTTATGCTAGTGTAGTTAGTATTTTGATATATGCTATGGTCTATACTAGAAGATATTTCCCAAGTTGTGGTTGTCTTGAGTTGATTCATGGTTGATGTTGGACCTGAACATTAGGTTTCAGTGAAGTCGGTCTTAGGTATTTGTGAGGTATTTTTGAATATTCCATTGTATATCATAGTGATGTTTAAAGAGACCCACACTTAGTGGATATATAAGGTTACATGGATTTTTATTGAGTGGGAGATTTAGATAGAAGGATATGTACAAGAGGATACATGTTTCAATTATTCGGTGGAGTAGTAAGTGGGATGAGAATGAAACATGTTGTCTACATTTTTTCCACTATAGAGGCAATATATATGGAAGCTACCCATGCCTATAAGGAATCTATTTGGCTTATGAATATATGTTCAAAAGTAGAGAAAAGTATAAAATCTATTATAGTTCAATGTGATAGTAACAGTGACACTTTCTTGACTAATAAATTGACCTTTCATGTGAAGGAAAATAATATAAATATCTAGTACCATTTCATTAGGGACATGGTAGATGATAGAAAGGTGATACTAGATAAAGTTGAAACTTTGTAGAATGTTGTAAATCCATTGATGAAACCAGTGAACACGGGTAAATTCAAGCGGTTCTTTGAGTTTGTGGACCTTAAGGCTCCTAGCAATTAGTTCATAGTTTGATGTATTCTACCTTATACATTTGTAGTGTATATGATAAGTGGAAGAATGTTGGGAGATGAGCATCATATACCTTGCAATCCTATAGTAGAATAAGTAATTATTGTTTAGCAGTAGTAGGGAATAAATATCTATTAAATAGAAGGGAATAAATTCCAATTAGTGGAAGGGAATAAACAAATATCACTAGATCACAATGAATTCCAATCAACAATAATAGTCCAATTAATTGCTGGCAATTTCTAGCATGTAGAATTGGAATGCCATGAATCGTTTATGTTTTTTTTATACCTATTTACTGATTGCTAGGGTTGGAGGAAAAAACATGTGAGTTTTAACTTACTCTTTTGTGGAATATATTCTCCAAAATCCTTACGCTACTGCTTAAAACTCTTATTGAGAGCATAGAGATGCGGTAATGTATTGTAACTATTTAGTTGTTGAATAATACATTGAGTGTTCTTTAGAGAGTGGGTTTTTTATCCTAGAAGGGTTTTCCCTAAGAAATAGTTGTGTCATGGTTTGATATTTTTATCATTTGTCTTCTATTTATCATTTAAAACTATTTGTTTCTTGTTTTCTATGAATTCAACTCTCATTTCTTATCTTAGGAATTGTATTTTGCACCTCTACTTTATTTCGGTTACTTGTCATAGGAGAAAGATAAAACTCTCCTTAGTTCACAAGATTACTTGTGACATAATACATAACCCAACCTATTGAAGAAACAATTTGAGTATGGAAAATAGAACCATCCAAAAATGCCATATACATAGGAGATTCAAATGAAAATTTCCAACCAAGTTCAATGCATGATAAGAAGTGATAATAAAATATAAAAGAATATAAAAGAAGAAGAAGAATAAGAATTAGAAAATTGTACTTATATTTAACATGTACAAGGTTATTTACCATGACAAACTTCCAACTCATAATATTCCTTACTAAGAACTTACATAACAATATAAGGATTGTTCCACATCGGATTAAACTTCCTTGACTATAATGAATATTTATCTTGGTGATAATTCAATACTAGGACTCCTTTATATAAAACATGGGGATGGATATACATGTCATGTTTATCCTTAACATGTTTTGTTTTAGCCTCACTCATAGTATCATCATCTCTGTTGTAATTGCCAATGCGGAAAAACACAATTACCATAAGAATCAAACAATACAAATGCAAGCAACAAAGATACAACGATTTACGTGGTTCACCCAAAGGTTGGGCTACGTCCACCAAGCATAGGTATCGGTCTTCTTATT
>ML779436.1:9422-21341 GCA_009831015.1 Picea engelmannii | reverse complement strand
TCCCTTCTCACAAGATTCCCCTGGAACGGGAAAACTTAGAGACGAATTATCAAAGCAGTCTTCTATTCATCTGTTGAAATATCACATTACAATTTGGAAAGATTGAACACGTCCCGCTTCTCTGAAGTTTTTAGTACATAAAAATTGGCTCCTCGAATGGTGATTTCCCCTGAATATAAAGGGAAAATCCCATCGATACAATCATTACAAGGCAAATCTGAATCCTATACAAAATCGGATCTTCTTTCTAAATTAGCATAGGGTGTCCTATTCTCACGTAACTGACTGCTAATGTAGGGGCTGGACGAGGCATTGTTGTTAAGGCTGGTGTAACGGCTTCTTCACATAGCTGCTGATGTTGTTTCAGCATCACAATTCACGTTCTGTTCAGCCACGTGAATTGCGCTCCTAACTATGTCGGCTTTGACTGCTAGCTGTCAGGACTCGTGTTTCAGCATCGTGGCGGCCTCCTCTGTGTCTCAGCATCTGTTCTACTGAACTGAGTGACAGCTCCGTGTTTCAGCATCTACATCCTTGAACTGTGTAGCAGCTTCCATGTTTCAGCAGCGACTTTAGATAGTTCTGTGTTTCAGCATTTGCCTTGAATACGATTCTGCAAATATGGACACTTATGCGCTTCTAATCAATGGTTAGGTCCAAAAGTAATGTAAAGTATTATGCAAAACAGATTAAGCATATAATAATGAGAAAGGTCATTGTATACCTTGGAATGATTAGATGTAGTGATATTATGAGTCTAAACACTAGTGATGAAGGGTATAATAATGACAAAAAGTATGGGCAAAAAGGTGCAATATGTGGTCCTAACAATCAATACCAATGTTTGAATATTGTTTCAGATCCATTGCATTTTTTTCATTTAATGTTCCAAAGTTGGTCAATGTGGCTCATCATTAGGATGAATAATGACGAGAGTTTTATTCTTTAAGTTGATCATATTCTCTTCATTATCCATCCTCATGATGCACTGCATTAGCGTGGTTTGAAACATTGATTAAAAATAAATGAAGTGAATCCAAAAAAATCTTCAAACACACAACTTATCATCACATTCATGCAAATCCCACTAGAAACAACAATAAAAATTGAAAGGTCATGATAGATAAAGATGCATAGAATTAGGAAAATGGGAATAATCATTTTAGAGAACACAAGAGTGAGGATATGATGGTGCAAAAAATTGAATGTACAAAATTGTAATCTCAAAGTTTGGTTTGTTGATGTTGCCAATGTCCATTTTGTGTAAGTTCACATCTGAATTTAATCAATAACATATAAGTTAAAAAAATTCATCGAGGTTAGCTGATGCAACACCCCCTGCCTCAACAGGTTCTGCATGACCTCCCGGTCTTAGGATTGTTCTAAACCTTTCCCTGAGTCAGATTGACTCTTCGATTTTCCCCACAGGGAACATCTCACACACACAAGGGTGTATCCATAGGTCCTTATGAGTTATGCTTACGTGATCAAACACAGGCGCTAACTCTACAAACTTGATCAAAAAATATGATCGGGACTTTTACCGAAAAAGGAATTTCAGATTTCGCGAATCTTGATGTAAGTTCCTTGACTCTTCAACCTACGAAATCTGAAATGTCAACGAAGGTTGACTCCTTCAATGTGTCGAACACACGCCACTTTTTTCCCACTAATTTCATCTTTTCGGGACTTGAGAAAACAACCAACAATCATTCCTCTTCCTTTATGATTCCCCGAATTCCAAAATTTCTCCTTTGGCAAGATCGACGGCCTTTCGGGATTTTCGCTAGACCTTGACCACTCCTTTGAATTCCACCGCATGTATCCTCTGACTGATACTTAGGGCCCACCTTTCGACGTTTCTCTCTTCATGATTTCAGGAGTTGTTTTGACCATGCAACTCTACCTCTTAAGTATCGAAACCCCAAAACCTGATTGGGGCCCAACAACTATTGTCCCTCAACCTTTCGGGAATTTTTCCTTTTGTTGTTCAGTATTTCATGACTCACAAAAATCCACAAAAGAGAGTTTCTTACCTTTCGAAACTCTGATTCCTGAATTCCCGAAGCCTCACCTCCCGTGTGATCTATGGATGAGATCTTCCTTAATTCGATGGCTCTGGATCTTTCAAGATTTTGTGAACTGGGAGTTTGAAACTCACGATTCCAAAATCACAGCCTCCTCTACTTCCCAAACCCCGAAATGCTGAAATGTCGAAATGGGCTCAACGACGATAAGCCCCTGACCAAATCTTGGTCCATTTGATTTCTTCCTCTATGACCACAACCCTACTCCAAGACATGTCGCATTTCATGACTTCAATGTTTTCAACCCAGAGTGCCCTGGCTCCTTGTCATCGGAATTGCCGAAATGTCGAACCCTGAAATATTGAAATGTCGAAATTCCACTCCAAAGGGGGATCAACGGCTCCTGTTTTTTCTCATCTAATGGTCTCTACTCCTCCCGAGCTCCTGAACACTAAAAGACACTCAACCTTAACCTTCTCATAGATATGTGAGATCCAACGGTCCACGGAATTTTGGCACTTCTTCTTGGAAGCACTCCACCATCCGATTCTACCCTTGTTGATCTCTTTCACGATTCAGGACTTGGAGCAACCAAGGATTTGGCATGCACTCCAAACTGATGATTCCCAAATTCGCGAAATGATCCAACGGCTTATGAAAATCATGATCAATGGTTCACGTTGATCCTGGATCCTAAGGTGATGGGTTCACCCACCTCTAACCAATTTCTAGCTTCCTTTGATCCTATGGTCCTTGCGATTTCGCTATTTCTCCACAGAGAATTCTAACCATCCGCCTTTGCTTCTCAAGGACTTCTGGCCAAAGAATTGGCACCCTCCTTCTGTTGTCTAGACGTAACTTCGACGGTCTAGATCCAACCTTCTATCGTTGATCCAACAACTGTTGTAGCTCCCTCCCGAGATTTCTCACCTCCTTCTAGACTTGGAAGACTTTCAAGTTTTCAAAGGCCTTGACCTTTGCTCCCTCTTCAAGCTCAATTTCCTTGGGTCTTGCCTGTGTTCTAGGAACGTTGTTCCTCCTGAGCTTCTCAAGCTTGCTCAATCTCTAATGGTCTCGGCCCTCATCTTTTCCTTAAAAGGGAAATTTGGTGCCCTCTTGGTAGCCTCCTGCTCAAGCACTCCTTGTTGAGCCAACAGAGTATTTTACAACTCTGTGAGCGTCTTTCCTATGACACTTCTACTTCTTCTCAAAACCTGAAAGATAGTTCTTCTTGATGCGCTCTATGCACTCACCCAATTCCCTCTTGATAGAGCTCGACAGAACCTGCAGTAGTTTTGTCTTCCCTGAACTCGAAATAGAGTTCTCCTCAATGCATCTTGTGCATCTACTCAATGCCCACTTGGTAGAGCCTTTATAGAATTCTCAACAATTCTACTTCTCCTCTCTGTGCACTCCTCTACAAAGTTTCTCCTTCAAGGTGTTCAACACCCTTGGGGCTTCCTAATTGAGTTAATGAATTTATCTAGTGCGCCCTCTGGGCACGTCTTTGTTTGAAATTCTGCAGAATTCAGAAGTGCACTCCTGCACTGGTTTTCAGAGATCATAGTACTCTATCATGCTCTCTTGCATGAAACCACAAAGAATCCAAACTTAAAATCAAAGAACTCTCAGATAGGAAAATCTATATATCCCTGCAAATGAACATATAACATACATATACAACATATCATCAACACATAAAGACATTCATTCATGAACTCACAAACACATGAACAACAACATGTAGGAAAAATTGTTATGATTGTATTAATATGAAATGCCTCTTTACAATGTGAGCTCAGACTGCAACAGAGTCACAACTTCCCCTCTTCTCCCTATTTTTTTTGTTCTTCTCTGCCCAAACTACTCTACCGAAAACAAAAGAAGATCTTTTTACAAAAAGGGGATCCTCGATCGCTTCCCTCCATCGTCACCAACTCTCATTAATTACAATGAATTACATTGAAAGGTTGTCTAGTCCGAATCGGATCTAGATCTCAACCTTACAACCATTTAAGGAAACCTTTATCTAAAGCCTATGTACATGCATGGATTTTGGCTCTTCGACCTTGCAACATTTAATACAATTTCAAAATTTGAAAAATGAGAGGGTTGTGCCTCTCTCCTTCCATTGAATGTTTGCTTTGATGTGCTAGCTCAATGGTGCATAGCTGGCTTGGAGCAATGATCATGCATCATACTCCTCTGCTGTGAGAAATTCATGAGCTCCGGCTCATGAGATTCCCGGCATGGCTGTCAAAATCCACCTGGATCCCAAACAGTTCTTTGGAGTTGTTCATCCACTCTATCGCTTCGCTGTTGTTGTTGCTTCTGCTACCCTATTGCTATGGTAGGTTCTCCTTTTCTCAACTTCCCTTTGCTGACCTCTTCTGTTTATATGATCATCAGCTTCCCGATTTCTTCAATTACCTCGTCCATATGATCTAATGGTTGGCTCTTTGTATGCAGTCCGCCCTGTTGCAATTCTTCCTCCTTATCAGTGTGTAGATCTAGCTAATCTCCCATGCTATCTTTATTTACCTTTGTGGCACTGAGTGGCCACTCTCCTGCAGACTCCAATTCTGAAGTCTCCTCACTGAACTATTTCCCAGCTTCCTCCTCTTCTGATAGATTACCTTCTGCCAGTTCCTCTTGTGTTGGTTCAGTTCCAACTTCTTCCAGCTTCTCCTAGAGCTGGTATGCTCCACTACCTTCTTCCAACTTAGCCTGTTGGATATGGAAATTTTGCACCATCACCCTTCTCTCCGGGGTTTCCAATTCTTCACACAGACCAAAAAATTCTATGTTGTCTGCTTCCTCTTCTTCCTCTTCTGCAGCTTCCAGTACTATAGTGATATCATGTTCAGCTTCCTAGCTGAAAATTTTGAGCCATTATGTTGAATGCTCATCTTCTGCTCCTTGGGAAAACATTAGTGTCTGCTCCATTTCTTCTTTCATGACAGTTTCTGCCGGCTGTCCTTCTTTTGTTGCTGCATCTATAACACATGCTTTGACCTCAGCTGGGCTACTTGGTAGGAACACTTCTATTCCTCCAATAATCATAATGCTCTTTTGATCCTCCTCCTGGATGGTGCAAGTTTTTAACTTGTCATCATCTTCATTCACATGGTCTGCAAAACCACATGAATCTTCACTTATCAGCACTCCTTGCTAACCTGAACTCACTCCTGAGTCCCTGAGACACTTAGACAGTCTCATTTACTTTCCCCTACCCACCTGGAAATTTGACCTTTTAGCACTTCTCCCCTGTAAGTACACGAGACCTTCCACTGATCTTCTCCCATTGCCCACCTGGAAACTTGAAAGTCCACTTCTGCCCACCTGGTAGTTTATGAGATCCTCTGTTAATATCATACCATTTCCCACCTGGCAATATGAATTTTCGTTGTTGTCCTCCTGACAGTCTATGAGATCCTCCAATGATCTCATTCCATTGCCCACCTGGCAAATTGAAATTTCATCTCTTCCCTCCTCGTAGTTTATGAGATCTGAAACTGATCCCTCTTCCTCATCACTGAGGGTTTCTTCGACTTCTAGCTCATAGATGCAAACCAGATCTGTGTCACTAAGGATTTCAACATACCTTAGCTACTTCCTCAACTCTTGTTGTTGTTTCCTAGCCAACAATTTTTGAACAGGCCATTTGGCTTTCTTGTTCAGAGGCCATTCGTACCTCCAGTGTACTTTTGCCTCTTGTTGCATCTTTAATGTCAGTTGTTCCATTCTCACCCTTATCTCAGTGAGTTCTTTGTCAATCTTTGCTTTACTCATCTGTTGGTGGTCTCCTCTTCCACCATGCTCATGGCCTATAGTAGCCATTTCCATCTTTCTCCTACCCTCCTGGAAAGCGTATGGATCACTCTACGTCTGAGAGCATCTCCATGTTTTCCTATAGCTCACCTAGTTGTCCACCATTTGTTGCACACCTTGCAACATTCACCACAAAGAATAAACAATCTATCTTCCTTCTCTGTCTCCTTTGCCTGAAATCTACAGATGAAAATATCAGCTTTGATACCACAAATGATGTAGCACCCCTTTCCTTAGTAGGTTCTACATGACCTCTCAGTCTTAGGATCATTCTAAACCATTCCCTGAGTCAGATTGACTCTTCGATTTTCCCACAGGGAACATATCACACACACAACGGTGTATCCATAGGTCCTTATGAGTTATGCCTACATGATCAAACATAGGCGCTAACTCTACACACCTGATCAACAAATATGATCAGGACTTTTACTGAAAAAGGAATTTTGGATTTTGCAACTTCTCGAATCCTGACATAAGTTCCTTGACTCTTCAACCTTCGAAATTTGAAATTTCAATGAAGGTTGATTCCTTCAATGCGCCGAACACATGCCACTTGTTTCCCACTAATTTCATCTTTTTGAGACTTAAGCGAACAACCAAAAACCGTTCCTCTTCCATTATGATTCTCGGAATTCTGAAATTTCTCCTTTGGCAAGATCGATGTCCTTTGGGGATTTTCGCCGAACCTTGACCACTCCTTTGACTTCCGCCACACGTATCCTCTGACTGATACTTGGGACCCACCTTTTGGTGTTTCTCTCTTCATGATTTTGGGAGTTGTGTTGACCATGCAACTCTACCTCTTGAGTCCCGAAATCCTGAAACCCGATTGGATCCCAATGACTATTGTCCCTCAATTCCTTTCTCTCTTCGAGATTTCATGAATCGCGAAAATCCACAGTAGAGAGTTTCCTTACCTTTTGAAACTCTGATTCCCAAATTCCAGAAGCCTCACCTCCCACATGATCTATGGCTGAGATCTTCCTCAATTCGATGGCTCTGGATCTTTCGAGATTTTGTGAACTAGGAGTTTGAAACTCTTGATTCCAAAATCACAGCCTCCTCTACTTCCCGAACCGCAAAATGTCGAAATACCAAAATGGGCTCAACGACAACCAGCCCCTGACCAAATCTTGGTCCATGTGACTATTTCCTCCGTGACCATAGCCCTACTCCAAAGAAACGTCACATTTCGCAACTTTGGGGTTTTCAATGCAGAGTGCCCCGACTCCTTGTCATCGAAATTGCAGAAATGTCGAACCCCAAAATGCCAAAATGACGAAATTCCACTCCAAAGGGGTATCAATTGCTCCTGTTGCTTCTCATCCAATGGTCACTACTCCTCCTGAGCTCTTGAATGCTAAAAGACACTCAACCTTAACCTTCTCACAGATCTGCAAGATCCAACGGTCCACAGGATTTTGACACTTCTTCCTGGAAGCGCTCCACCATCCGATTCTACCCTTGTTGATCTTTTTCATGATTTAGGACTTGGAGCAACCAAGGATTTGGCATGCACTCCAAACTCACGATTCCCAAATTCATGAAATGATCCAATGGCTTACGCAAAGCACGATCAATGTTTCACGTTGATCCTAGATCCTAAGGTGATGGGTTCATCCACCTATAACCACCTTGCATCTTCCTTTGATCCTACGGTCCTCGCGATTTTGCGAGTTCTCCACAGAGAATTCTGACCATATGCCTCTACTTCTCAAGGAATTCTGTCCAATGAATTGGCACCCTCCTTCTGTTGTCTGGACGTAACTTCGATGTTCCATATCCAACCTTCTATCACTGATCCAATAGCTATTGTAGTTCCCTCCTGAGCTTCCTCACCTCCTTCCGTACTTGGAAGACTTTCAAGTTTTCAAAGGCCTCGACCTTTGCCCCCTCTACAACTTCGATTTCCTTAGGTCTCGCCTGTGTTCTAGGAATGTTGTTCCTCCCGAGATTCTCAAACTTGCTCAATATCTAAGGGTCTCAGCCCTCAACTTTTCCTTCAAAGGGAAATTTGGTGCCCTCTTGGAAGCCTCCTGCTGAAGCACTCCTTGCTGAGCCAACAGAGTATTCTGCAACTCTGTAAGTGTCTTTCTTGTGAAAATTCTCCTTCTTCTCAGAACTCGAAATATATTTCTTCTTGGTGTGCTCTATGCACTAGCCCAATTCCCTCTTGGCAGACCTCTACAGAACCTACAATAGTTTTGTCTTCCCCAAACTCGAAATAGAGTTCTCCTCAATGCATGTTGTGCATCTGCTCAATGCCCTCCTGGTAGAGCCTTTACAGAATTCTCAACAATTCTGCTTCTCATCTCTGTGCTCTCCTCTACAAGGTGTTCAACAACCTTGAGGCTTCCTCCTTGAGTCAATGACTTTATCTAGTGCGCCCTCCTGGCACGTCTTTGTTTGAAATTGCACATAATTCATAAGTGCACTCCTGCACTGGTTTTCAGAGACTGTAGTACTCTATCATGCACTCTTGCATGAAACCACAAAGAATCCAAACTTGAAATCAAAGAACTCTCAGATAGGAAAATCTATCTATCCCTGCAAATGCACATCTAACATACATCTACAACATATCATCAACACATAAAGACATTCATTCATGAACTCACAAACACATGAACAACAACATGCAGGAAAAAATGCTATGATTGTATTAATATGAAATGCCTCTTTACAATGTGAGCTCGGACTGCAACAGAGTCACAACTTCCTCTCTTCTCCCTATTCTTTTTGTTCTTCTCTACCCGAACTACTCTACCGAAAACAAAAGAAGATCTTTTTACAAAAGGGGGCTCCTCGAGCGCTTCCCTCCATCCTCACCAACTCTCATTAATTACAATGAATTACATTGAATGGCTATCTAGTATGAATCAGATCTAGATCTCAACCTTACAACCATTTAAGGAAACCTTAATCTAAATCTTGCATACATGCATGGCTTTTGGCTCTTCAGCCTTACAACATTTAATACAATTTCAAAATTTGAAAAATGAGAGGGTTGTGCCTCTCTCCTTCCATTGAATGTGTTCTTTGATGTGTTGGTTAGATGGTGCTTAGTTGTCTTGGAGAGATGCTCCTGCATCATACTCCTCTGCTATGAGAAATTCATGAGATCCTGCTCATGAGCTTGCCAGCATGGCCATTGAAATCCACCTGGATCTCAAATAGTTCTTTGGAGTTGTTCATCTGCTCCATCGCTTCATTGTTGTTTTTGCTTCTACTTCCTTGCTGCTATGGCAGGTTCTCCTCTGCTCAACTTCCCTTTGTTGATGACTTCTACTGATCTGATCATCAGCTTCCCGATTTCTTCAATTACCTCGTCCAACTGCTCCAATGGCTGGCTCTTTGTATGCAATCTTCCCTGCTGCAATTCTTCCTCCTTATCAGTGGGTAGATCTACCTGATCTCCTATGCTATATTTATTTACCTTTGTGGAATTGAGTGGCCACTCTGCTGCAGACTCCAATTCTGCAGTCTCCTCACTGAACTGTTTCTCAACTTCCTCCTCTTCTGATAGATTATCTTCTACCAGTTCCTCCTGTGTTGGTTCAGTTCCAACTTCTTCCAGCTTCTCCTGGGGCTAGTATGCTCCACTACCTTCTTCCAACTTAGCTTGTTGGATATGCAAATTTTGCACCATCACCCTTCTCTCTAGGGTTTCCAATTCTTCAAATAGACCAACAAAGTCTATGTTGTCTTCTTCCTCTTCTTCTTCTTCTTCTTCTTCTTCTTCTTCTGCAGCTTCTAGTACTACAATGATCTCCTGCTCATCTTCCTGGCTAAAAATTTTGATCCATTTTGTTGAATTCTCATCTTCTGCTCCTTGGGAAAACATCAGTGTATGTTCCATTTCTTCTTCCATGACAGTTTCTGTTGGCTCTCCTTCTTCTATTGTTGCATATGTAACAGATGCTCTGGCCTCAACTGGGCTGCCTGGTAGGAACATTTCTATTCCTCCAATGATCAGAATCCTCTTCTGATCCTCCTCCTAGATGGTGAAAGTTTTTAACTTGTCATCATCTTCATTCACATGGTTTGCAAAACCATATGAATCTTCACTTATCGACACTCCTTGCTGACCTAAACTCACTCCTGAGTCCCTGAGACTCTTAGACAGTCTCATCTCCTTTCCCCGGACCACCTGGCAATCTAAACTTTCAACACTACTCCCTTGGCAGCACGTGAGACCTTCCACTAATCTTCTTCCATTGCCCACCTAGCAACTTGAAAGTCCATTTCTTCCCACCTAGCAGTTTATGAGATCCTATGTTAATCTCATACCATTTTCCACCTGGAAATATGAATTTTCATTGCTATCCTCCTGATAGTCTATGATATCCTCCAACGATCTCATTTCATTGCCCACCTGGAAAATTGAAAATTCATCTCTTCCCTCTTGGCAGTTTATGATATCTAAAACGAATCCCTCTTCCTCATCAATGAGGTTTTCTCTAACTTCTGTCTCACAGATGAAAACCATCTTTGTGTCACTGAGGCTTTCAACATACCTCAGCCACTTCCTCAACTGTTGTTGTTGCTTCCTGGCCAACAAATTTTGAACATGCCATTTGGCTTTCTTCTTCATAGGCCATTCCTACCTCCAGTGTACTTTTTCCTCATGTTGCATCTTCAATGTCAGTTGTTCCATTCTTTCCCTTATCTCCACAAGTTCTTTGTCAATCTTTTCTTTACTCATCTGCTCGTGGTCTCCTCTTCCACCACGCTCATGGCCTTCAGTAGCCATTTCCATCTTTCACCTGCCCTCCTAGAAAGCATATGGATCACTCTACATCTGAGAGCATCTCCATGTTCTCCTATAGCTCACCTGGTTGTTCACCATTTGTTTCACACCTTGCAAAAATCACCACAGAGCATCAACACTCTGTCTTCCATCTCTGTCTCCTTCACCTGAAATCTACAAATGAAAATATCAGCTCTGATACCACAACTGACGCATCACCCCCTTCCTTAGCAGGTTCTGCATGACCTCCCAGTCTTAGGATCATTCTAAACCTTGTTGGGTATGTGTTATATTATTTGTCGGGTAGGTAGGGGGGTTAGAGGGGGGGTGCAGGGGGGCGGAGTCCCCCGCGCGGGGGTTCGGGGGCAGCACCCCTGGAAAAAAAAAATTCGGGCCGACATATTTTCGCTGGGCCTAGCCGACATATTTTCGTCGAGCCGACATATTTCCGAGATGACATATTTCCAGGACCACATGATATTAGGTGGTTTTTCGGCACATGGTTTTTGCCGATGGTTTTCTATTTTCGATTAAGGAATTAGGGTTTTGGACTAATCCAGGTCATTGGGTTAGGTTTTTGGATGCCGCTGGCTCCTATATGTATATTGTATTGTAAACAATGTAACACAGTGTGTATCAATATAATATATGCTGGTTTTCCCAGTTTGGGTTTCCAGGTGAAAAATCTCTGTGTAATGTTTGTATTTGCCATTGTATCTTTTCTGTTCTTTTCTGAATATCAGTTTGCAGTAGATATTGTACAAGGTTAGAATTTACATTTGGTATCAGAGCTTTATTGGCTTCAGGGGGACGCCTTTATCGTCAAAGGTTTGGCTCGGGACTTTGATAAGCCTTGTTACAGTGGGAGATCTGCGGTATTGTTTTTCAGGTGAAAAGAAATGGCAAGAAATTCAAAGATGGAGATCGAGAAGTTTAATTGGAAAAGATTTGAGCTGTGGAATCTCAAGATGAAAGATCTTTTGGTGGATAGAGATCAGTGGATCGTGGTAGATCCAGGTACGACACCTACAGGAACTTCTACAGATGACTGGAAAAAGACGGATCAGAAGGCAAAGAGCACAATTCGACTGTGTCTCTCCAATTTAGTATTACTGAATGTGTTAAAGGAAGCTACAACCAAATATTTATGGGAAAAGTTGGGGAAGCTGTATCAGTCTAAGTCCCTGATAAATAAACTATTCCTGAGAAAGAAGCTGTATAACTTGAGGATGAGAGATGGAGACTCGGTGGCAGAGCATTTGAATGCCTTCAATACTGTGGTAAGTCAGTTAGTATATGTTGATATTA
>ML779435.1:1172340-1192197 GCA_009831015.1 Picea engelmannii | reverse complement strand
AAGGAGCATGAAAGGCTCTATGCCACTCATGATTTGGATTTGGAAACCATAGTGCACGACTTGAATAAGTGGAGGCACTACCTCATGGGAAAGAGGTTTGAGCTGAGGATAGACCATAATGGTCTGAAGTATTTGTTTGATCAGCCAACTCTAAATGTCAGGAAAATAAAATGGTTAGAGTTTCTCAGTGAATATGACTTTGATATAAATCATATCAAGGGGAAAGAGAACAAAGTATCTAATGCACTCAGTAGAAGAGTGCATGAGTTGCATGCTACAACCATTAGCATGTACCAATCAGATTTGAAAGACAAATTTGTAAAGGCTCCGAAATCAGATTCGCAGTACATGGAATTGGTAACAAAATTGCAGCAAGGTAAAATGCAGCAGAAGGTTGAGGATTATGAATTGGGAATTGATGGAATCCTCCTGTATAGAAACAGAGTTTATGTACCCAACTCTTCTGAATTGAGGAGTGTGATTTTAAAAGAAATGCACAATGTACCTTATGCAGGACACCCATGATATCAGAAAACAATTTCAACAGTCAAAAGCCAATATTATTGGCTAGGTATGAAGAGGGAAATTGTTGATTTTATTGCCAAATGTTTGGAATGTCAAAAGGTAAAGGCTGAGCATAGACACCCAGTTGGTTTAATGCAACCATTACCCATTCCTGAGTGGAAATGGGAAGTGGTAACAATGGATTTCATCATGGGATTTCCTAGAATGAACAAGCAACATGATGCAATCATGGTGGTGATGGACAAGCTTACTAAAGCTTCCCATTTCATTCCTATGAATACTACTCATAAGGAAACTAATGTTACTGATATTTATATGAAGGAAGTAGCATGCTTGCATGACTTACCCAAGACAATTGTGTCTGACAGAGACCCGAAGTTTACATCAAAGTTCTGAAAGGGGTTATTCAAAGGATTCAGAACAAATCTAAACTTCATCACAACATATCATCTTGAGTCAGATGGGAAAATAGAAAGGGTGAACCAAATGATAGAGGACATTCTAAGGATGTATGTGATGGACAAACCATCTAAATGGGAGGGTTATTTACACTTGGTAGAATTTTCCTACAACAATGGGTATCAAGCATCACTGAAGATGAGCCCATTTGAAGCAATTTATGAAAGAAAGTGAAACACCCCAGTAAGATGGGACAACCCAACTGATAGGGCAGTGGTTGGGCCAGAGTTGATCAAGGAAATGGAAGAACAAATGATGAATATTAAGCATAATTTGAAGGTTGCCCAAGACATGCAGAAGAGTTATGTTGATAAGAATAAAACTCACTGGGAATTTAAAGTAGGGGATCATGTATTCTTGAGAGTGAAGGCCGATATAAGTTCCCTGAAGTTGGGAAATTGTTCAAAGTTGGCAGCTCGATATTGTGGGCCATTTGAAATCCTGGAGAGGATAGGTCCAGTAGCATATAGGCTTGCATTTCTTGCATGCATGTCTGTACATAATGCATTTCATGTGTCATTTATTAAGAAATGTGTACCTGATTCTAATCATGTTATTGATTGGAATGTGATTTAGGTGGAGCAAGAAAATGCTTTTCAAGTGCATCTGGTGCGTATACTGGACTAGAAAAGAAAGCATCTTTGGAATCGAGCCATAGGGCTTGTAAAAAGTCAGTGGACTTGGTATAGTCCCGAGGACGCAACATCGGAGCATGAAGATGCTATGTGGGCAGAGTACCCACATCTTTTTGAAGGTTTTGGAAATCTTGTTGTTGTTGTGTATGTAAGTTGCACTGAGGATAGTGCAAAAATAAGGGGAGGGGATGGTAACACCCCAAGGTCGAACCCCTGCTGAATTGTAATTATGTTTATATGCTTGTGAGCCAAGTGTTTATAAGCTGAAGACTTATATGTTTATTATGCCGAAGAGCCTAGATGCTTAAGGCCATGAGCCTGATTTTTGTATATGTAAATACACATATCATTAATAAAATTACACTTCTACATGTAGACCAAACACAAAGAAAGAGTTATGGGGGACTAAGCTCCACTAGGTAGGGTAAGGGAGGGGGCTAAGTGTCTAGGCCTAGGGGCTAAGCTAGAGGTCTTACCTCTAAGGGGATAATATTTTATCATTATTTCCTAAAGGCTAAGGTGGACATGATAGGTGTTATCTTAAGTTCCTAGGAAAAAGGAGAATGAGTGCTAAGTGGAGCTCATGCAACTTCAGGAAGACATGTGTCAGTTTGGGTGCATGCAGTTTATAACTGGGAAAGCCATCTCATTTGGGGTTCCTCCTCGCCATTCTTGTGACCCTCACTTGCTCACAAGTGTGCCACCCTACCAGATTCACCCATTGACTCATGTACTAAGTCATCATCTCCATCGTCGACCTCTAAACAAGCACGCACCTTGTAACTTCCTAACTCATGTTGTGTCTTAACTATTGGTCATTGCATCCCATGTAGTTCCTTGACTGAGTGTGGCTTGTTGCCATCGTCTGTTCTTTACTGAGATTTTTTGTTCCCATCGCCTTTTAGAGAATTGAATTAGAAGTTAGACTGAAGAAGCAGGTTGTCAGGCATGTGGTTTGAAGAGGCAATTTGTTAGGCCCATGGACTGAAGAAGAAGGTTGTCAGGCTTGCAAGCAAATCTCTCTAGGTGAGTGGTTGTTGGGGAAGTGATTTCCCATAGGGAGCCCAACTACAGCTATAGTGCACAAAGAATTCATGTCCTTCCTGTTGCTGAAGCCCTGGAAGGGAAGTGGGCCAGCCAAAGGACTATTGAGCAGAGAAGGGGCACACTTCCTGGGGTGGGACAAGCATGTGGGGAATAAGAGGTTGTAGGATATTAGTGTGAGCTAGCCCCAGGAGATAATCCTTCCTGTTGACCTGTGCAACTTTCCTTTTTCCCTTGCCAAGCCTAGGAATCCCTTGCCCGGTGAAGTTTAGTCCTAGCTCAGGGGTGACCCACTGTTGAGGGTGATGAAAAACGTGGTCTAAGGCTGGGAGGTTTGTGGAAGGTCTACACGTAGTTGGTGGTCATCTATTGAAAGATAAGTACCAAATCTTTGTTGATTGTATGTTGTGTAATTGTACATGTTTTATAGTTGATGAGTAATGCCTGGATTTTTCATATATGTTGTATGTGTAGTCTTACTGTTATTTCCGCATTAATCTATGTATATTAGAATATGTTGTATGTATGTTTTAATGATTATTTTCGCATGAATAAGTGGCATGAACAAAATGTTGTAACTATTAATTTGCATTAGATATGCATGCATATAAATACACAAAATGGTATCAGAGCTAAGAGAGACGTCCAAGAAGTGACGTTTCCCGGCCTGATGGTGGCTAGGGACGTTACAAAATGGTATCAGAGCTAGTTGGGAAAAGATAAGGTTGTTGGGTAGTGTTGCCTGACAAAGGTGGATGGTCAAGGATGTTACAAGAAAGAACAAATACTAAGCTCGGTAAACTATTCTCATGTATTTATGAGCACGAGAAAGAACAAAGACTAAGCTCAAGATTGGTTTCATTTTTACACAAGCTTGAAACAAAGTAAAAATATGCTTGGGTGGGTTTCATTTTTTTGCAAGCTTGAAACTAGGAGAACTATGCTCAGAACTGGTTTCATTGTTTCAATGAGCTTAAAACCAAAAACTAAATGTGCTCGACACTCCCCAATGTAAATTCCAAAGGTGGGTGTTTGGTACTTTTCCCCCAGCTTGAGAAGCTATCAGCTTAACTCCAACATGATAAAAGGATGGAGACATGCCCCCCAAGCTTTGTTTCATCCATAAACTCTCCTCCTATACCCAATAGAATCTTGGTTACTGATAGGAAAAATTTTCACCAGAGAGGGAGGAAGAAAAAGGATCAACTAACCAAGGTGGATGGAATGAAGGTTCAACTACGAGTTGTAATGGAATACTCGACTCAATGGGAGAGGTGGTTGTTTCATTTTTTAACGAGCTTGACATAGGAAAAGAACTATGCTCATAAGGGTTTGTTTCATTTTGTTAATGAGCTTGACACAGGAAAAGAACTATTCTCGATAACCTCTAGGTTTGATTCCCATACCTTTGTTTCATTATTTAATGGGCTTTCCACATGGAAGAAAACTATGCTTGTTACTAGTTGTTTCATTTTTTAAAGAGCTTGAAATAGGAAAAGAACTATGCTCGTGGTGATCAGTTTCATTTTTTAACAAGCTTGAAATCGAAAATAAACTATGATCTGTGTTGGGTTGGATCCCCAGACCTATATTTCATTTTTTAACGAGCTTGACATAGAAATGGGAACCATGCTTGTTACTATCATCTTGATCATGGCTTCCAAGAGGATAATGCTCCAGAAGGAATACATGTCAAGGGACAAACCCCAATCATGGCTTCCAAGAGATCTTCGCTAGATAGAAGAGAAACACTTTGAAAGGAATACATGTCGAGGGGTGAGATAGGGGTAGGTAGATCATGCTCTAAAATCCCTATCAAATGGATCACCATGTCAACTACCGGATCTAAGTTAGAAGAAGGGAGAGATTCTTTCTTAGTCGGAGTTGAATGCATGGGACATGTTACCAAATAATTAACCTGTGGCGGGGTGGATGATGCTGGAATATAAGGACCATGAAGGGAATAATGATGGTTTACCATCATATGAGATCCAATGAATGAAAGTTGGTCTATGGTCACTATGTGTCCATTATGAGGGAAACACATCACGTGAAAGAGTGTGGACACAAAATATTCCATGGTGTAAACATAGTTATCACCCAAGGAGAAAATTGAAGTCCAAGGGGTCGTGGACTACCATCACATCAATGTAGACCATTTTCCCCCCCAAAGTAACAAGGAACTGATGAAGGATCCCTAAATGTTGACTAACCCTTCTGTTAAAAGCCAACAAATTATGAGTCATCGACGCAAGCTGAGGTGAACCAAGAGCTTTCCAAGCATTCGAGGATAGGATGCTAACAAAAGATTCTTCATATATTATAGTGTTAGGAATATTCCTACCAAAAACCTGAACAACTATTTGGAAAGGTGCGTAAGAATGAAGAGGAGGTTCTTAGAGAATTCCAATCAATGGTAATCGCATTGTTTGGAGAGGGTGTCATGGGAACGGGTGGAATGCCCCGTTGTCCGGAGGAATCTGTAGTGACAAGAAAGACCTGAGGGACATCCTCACTCTTCAAAGGAGGAGGGGGATTGACTGATGGGGATATCGAATCGACCACTTGATGAGCCGAATCGACTAAGGAGGTACTCAACCTGATCATTTGGGTTTCACTCTTAGATGGAAGAGTGGGATCGACCGATGAAAGAATTAGATTGACCACTTTATCAACTGGGTCAACTGAGTATGAAATAAAATTGACCACTTGATCAACTGGAATTACCATTTCATCAACCAATGGCAGGTTGGGAGAGATTTTATGGTAACCTGTTGGAACAATATTTTTCAACAAATATGAAGCTTCATCCATGCAGAGACAAAGGTAGGTGTGGTGCATATCCTTACATAATAACCAACGAAATTTGTGTTTACCCTTCTTATTTCCAACCTTATTATTGGTTGATGGGTTGTCACCAACATGATCTACAGTGACTAATGACTTGGATTGAGAAGAAACCTAAGACCACACTTCTCCGACCTTAGGAATACTAGGGAAATCCTTGAGAAGGTGATCACCCTTGCAAATCCTACAAGGGAACTAGGAATTGCAATTTTTAGATGTGACGACACCATCAAAACTACCAACATGATGCCTAGAGGCTAGCTAATTACTTCCAACATGTCCTACAATGGTTGGAATATTTCTCACTTTCTTATTTTTTTTCTTCTTAATCTTCTGTTTCTTCTTCTTCATGTCCACCTAGTTACTAGCTTTAGAGATTTCACTAGGAAAAGAGGAAGAACAAGAAGAAGACCCTATGGGTGAAGAAGACAGGGGATAGACATGAGGTTGATGATCTAGGGGTTGATTGTTTACATATGAAGCACTAGGATCATTCACGTTCACCAGAGTGGAAAACAACCAAACCGGAAACTCAATCGTGAGACCAGGAAGAGTCAAAGTTGCGATGTAAGGTGGAAAACGTGTCCCGCAGAAGGAGAAAAAAATGGTATCCCCAGAAAATGGATTCCTTCATTGGTATACCCATGAACTGATGCCATAGATATAGAATCAACCCTAATGTCCACTAAGAAAAAAAACAATAAGCGCTAGAAAATCTAGGAAGCAAACTAAACAAACCAATAACTTCTCACAATGAACTTACTAGTTGGTGATGAAATCCAACATCATGGGAACATGTGAGAAGGGGATGGGATGAGCGGGTGGATCCGTTATGTTGGCGATCTTCTTAACAGACTTATGCCCTAGTGCAAGTCCCCTTACAGCAAGAATTGTGGGTGACCCTCCAAGGAACCCGAGTGAGTTTGGCCAACGTCTGACCCAGTTACATTGAAGACTCCCCTTCACCATCACCTCATGTATAGACCCTAATGATTATGGCCAATAAGGTCACCAACTCTTAGTTAGCCTTCAGGCGGGTACAGTCGATAATCAGTTCCCAAATTATGGGAAGGATATTAAGTCCGAAATTCTCCAAGAGGACTGAGAACAAGAGGACTGAAAAAATCTATAGAGGACCCCGAACTGATTTGTGATTCATGAAGTTCTAAGACCAAATGAAAACAATTGATTATCAAGAAGAACCCCCAATATACTCTCATTCCACTATGTTTGGTTAAGCCTCAGAGGGGTAATCTTTATTTCTCTCTCGCACATGACCTCGTGTTTAACCCCTATGTGAGAGGGTGGCCCTAGCTATGCTTATACGAAAATTGGATTTTCTCTCCCTATTGAAATAATCTAATTTGATTTTAGGTTCTTTGGAGAGTTCACCTAACAACCTATTCCAAAGCTCTAGCCTGATCTACTATTGATGTATAGGCCCTAAAAAGAAAGGTTGCTAGATCATTTTTATTAAGCACATGATTTTATGGTTGTTGGTTTGCTCAAGGGTGTGATAGTGAAACTAATGATATTTAAAGGACTCGACTCCTAAAAGGTGTAGAGAATGATGCAATGCAATAATTCATTTTTTATGAAAGCTAGCTAAAGCAGAGAGGGGAGTTCTTTATTCATTTATAACGAGAAATAAGCACTTCAACAACATGCAATCTTAATTTTCTTTTTAATGAAATGGAAAGCAATGCCAAATGATGAAATGAAGTTTTCACAATGTGAAAGAAAACCACTTTCCTAAGCTACTTTTGAAAACACTCCAACAAAAGTTTATGCTTTCTCTTTTTCTTTTCAAGTAAATGCAATTTGAAAGGAATTCCTTCTATTTATTTTCTTTCAATATACAATGTGTAATGCACTAAAAAGTAGATAAGAAGGAAGAAAGAAAATATTCCAAATTGAAACACTCAAAACTCAAGGCTTCAAAACTAAAAAAAGTCTTCCAAATGACTAAAAATCAATCAAAACTCAAAGCAATCAAAGCAAGAGTGGGAAAACAATAATAGAGAAATTTCTCCAAACAATATCTTAGGGAGATGCCAAGGATCCATGGACTACTTAAGGAGGTCAAGGAATACAAGTCTGTTCATACCAATGCAAAAATAAGTTTAATAAGATTACATATGCGTGGCATACACAAAAAGAGGAAAATTTTTTAAGAAAAAAGAAAAACAATTCACAAAAAGATTGTAAAATTCATAGCAAGGAATCTAATGCAGATCCAAGGTGGATCTAGAGTGTTGAAGAGGGCCATAAAAAATAGGTATGAGTGAGTTTTTGAAGGATAACTCTTCAAAAAGGGTTCTTAGGATAATGGTCACTTCCTAAAAAGGGAGACAAAACAACATGGTCGCTCCCTGTGAAGGGAGAAAGGGTGACCAGAAGGTATGGTCACACCTGGTTAACCTAGGAGGATGGATGGTCGCTCCTTTATAAAGCCAAAAGGGAGACCAAGCGAGGTTGGTCTCTCCCTAATAGAGAAAAAAGGGTGACCAAAGGAGGTTGGTCACTCTATTTGCATAGAGAAAGAGTGACCGAACCTGGGAAATGAAAAAAGGGTGGATCTGGACGAGATCTGATAGATTTGGGATATGGGTTTCTTCAAATAGACACATAAAAGAGTGGGGAAGTTATTGGGATGGAACAAGAGAACTTAAAAGGGAAGATATCTCTAGAAAGAGGATTCAACAATTCAACAATCTAAGGGGATTAATACATGGAGAAAAACTTCCCCAGTAAGGTCGCCAATCTGTTGTTTGGATTTTGTACCCTATAGGAGGTGAGATCATTTAGGTTCTACCAATGCCTAAGACAGGAATAGAGACATAAACTAAGGGTGTTCCTAAATCTGATTCATACATGGAAGCCTCACAAGGATCAAAGAAAACATGCATGGATTGACAACAGATCTAATAGTATATCATAACACATAATCATAATAATTCTCTACCAATGAATACATAAAATTATATGAACAATTAGATAGAGGGAAACATCCAATATGCCTTCTATTAATCAAAGAAGAAATATTATAGCTTACAGATGTAGACTGAAGATATGGCCTCCTTCCAAGCTCCTTTCCCAAGTCTTGCAACCAAATCACTAGAGTAACCTTGCTGGCTTTTTTCTCCTTTTCTTCCATGGGAAATGGATTGGTTCTTATAGGGATTTAGGGATAAGGCCATATGGTTATTAGGATAAGATCCTGTAGCTCATAATGGAAGCCTTCTCAAGTTTAAACCTAGAGAAATTAGTGGGAAGTCTCATCCATTGAAGCCAAATCCAAAAATAGGATCTTTTAGTCTTGGTCATTCAGATCCACAGTATGGTCGCCAATATGTTAGGGATTTTGTACCCTGCAAGAGTTGAGCTCCCTTAGGTTCTACCAGTGCCTAAAAAAGGAATAGAGAAATAAACTAAGGATGTTCCTAGATCTGATTCATACATGGAAAGCTCCCAAGGATCAAAGAAAACATACATGGATTGAAAACATATCTAATAGTATATCATAACACATAATCATACTAATTCTCTACCAATGAATACATAAAATTATATGAACAATTAGATAGAGGGAAACATCCAGTATGTCTTCAATTTATCAAAGAAGAAATATTACAACTTACATATGTAGACTGAAGAGATGACCTCCTTCCAAGCTCCTTGCCCAAGTCTTGCAACTAAATCACCAGAGTAACCTTGCTAGCTCTTTTCTCCTTCTCTTCTGTGGGAAATGGATTGGTTCATATAGGGATTTATGGATAATTCCATATGGTTATTGGGATAAGATCATGTATCTCATAATGGAATCCTTCTCGAGGGTAAACCCCGAGAAATCAGTGAGAAGTCTCATTCATCGAAACCAAATCCAAAAATAGGAGCTTCTGGTCTTGTTTGCTCCTAGGACACATAGACAGAGTGACTGGTTGCTCCTTGGTAGGCTAAAAGGAGTGACGATCCCTTTTTGTCTCCCCCTTAATGATGGAAAAAGGTGACCAAGTTGGATTTTGGCTAGAAACTCAAGGAAGAAGTGGTAGGTTTTAAGGGTTAAAATAAGGGGTTTCTATGGGATAATGACCTAGTGATTGAGTGATCTTTAGGTGATAATGACCTAATGATTAGGTGGAAAATAAATCTATAACACATGTCTTGATGCATGACCCCCAAGGGAATGCAAACCCTAGGATCATAGAAGGTGAATTGGGCAACAAGAGAAATTTATCGGTTAGATTGATAAGTGACCTGGACATAATTTAACCTGCACAATTGAGGGTTGATCTGACAACTAAAGTGGAAAATTCCCCAGTGGAGATCTCTCCAAAAAAAAATCACCCCTATGGAAATCAGGTTGTCTGTGGCAGGTTACATCAATGACAAAGATTATTTCTTGGTTTCACAAGTCTTGATCCATGCCATGAAATGTTGATCATCAATTTGTTTGGCTGTCGATTTGATATGTAGGAAAGAAACCATAATAGAAATATTAGTTAGTTGGTATTCTATATATATATATATAATTTTTCGGGGTCATCTTCTCCATCTTACGAACCACCTCGAAACTCCATGAAGTCATACAATAAAACTACCAACATGAAAACATGAACCTCCGAGACTTAGAAGAGAAAGAAGGAAGCTAAATACATAAAATAATATAACACTACTTCAGTTTGGAAGAGACAATTATCATGTTTCTGTAGCACACCTCTTTCTGGATACCAAGGCTTAAACGCTCTTAAAATAAATCTATAACAGCCCTTTGTACATAAATCATACGGGCATTATATAATCCACATGCGTTTAAGAAAATAAATACAGTTAAGCTCAGAGCAAACATATTATTTACTGCTATAATAGAAATCAATAACATTAACATTAAATTGATATGCACAATAGAATACATGATGATTATAATACACAGAGATACAGAAACATAATTAAAGCATCATCTGGTACTTATCTTTGAACAGTGGTATTTCCACCAACCAAGTACAGGCCTTCCACGAACCTCCCAGCCTTAGACCACACTGCTCATCAGCTCAGCAGTGGGTCACCCCCGAGCTGGGACTAACCTCCACCCCAAGACAAGGAATCCTAGGCTAGGCTGAGGTTATAGGGAAGCATCACACAGCCACAAGGATGGAATTCTCTCCCAAGAAACTCCCACGCTCACTGCCCATAGACCCTCATTCCCCACATGCCTGTTCCACCCCAAGAGTATACACCTTCTCTGTCACCTGGACAGTCCTTCGGCTGCTAATATCCCTTGCCTTGGGTTATAGGAACAGGCTGGACTGGAAGTCTCTAGGATCTATGGCAGCTACAAGGTTCCTTCTAGGAGTTCTCTCCTTCCTCTGTGCACTCTCTCACCTGGAGGGAGTTGCTCACAGGTCCAACAACTTGTTCTTCCAACTTCAACCACCTCTCTCACCTGGAAAGAGTGTTGTACAAACTAGCCAACAAGCCACACAAGATCAAACACTACACGTCCACCACAACCAACGGGAATCCAGACACGAACACCCCAGGGCAACTCCAGACAGGTGCAACAACATAACCAGGCTTAGCAGGGATGGGACACTTCTGTTTTCTCAATTTGGCAACATGGGATAGACTCACACTCTGGATTCTCAGGGATGAGTGATGATTCATATACATAGGGGTCGATTCAGACTCCCCAGTTTAGAACAGAGAAGGGGTGTACCATCTTTCCAGAACAAACACAGACTCTTTCCCAAAATCAACATAGGCTTCTCATTCAGGTAATGTACACATGGGTTTTCTCAGAGCCAGACACAGATTTTCAAATCATAGGGATGCATGAAGGTTCTCTGCAGAAGTTGGGTTGGTCGTACTATCCAGGGCTCCATACGCGTTCAGGCAATCGGGTAGAATGGAGGAGGAACCCTTCTCACGGCTCACCCTAGCCATTTTATTCGCATGCGTCAGGGTTGACACTTGTCACTCATGGAACTGCATGTGTTCCACCTGCACACATCACCCTTGTACATCCTCCCCTTGCCAAAAAATTAGGATAAAACATAAATGGCACATGTTCTTTTGGAATAATAGTAAAATATTATTCCCATGCTTAAGCCCCCTAGGCTTATCCTCTAGGATCAACACTTAGCCCCTTTCCCACCTTCCAACCCCTAATTCCTTGCCTTCTCTGTGGAAGCTCAGTCCCCCTTCACTCATTCATCATGGTCGGCCTGCACCTAGCGGTGTTTACAATTTTATTAAATGTTCTGCATACATACAAGTACAAAATCAGGCCCTTGGCCTCCAACCCTTAGGCTCTCTGGCCTAACAATCACATAAGCTACCAAATTATAAAAACTTGGCTCACCAGCCTATAAAACATAATTACAATTTCTTTCAGAACATGGTTTGGAATGGGGCTTGGCCTTGGGGACACTATCATCCCCCTCCCCTTATTTTTGCACTGTCCTCAATTCAACTTTACACAACATCTGCAATATTTTCAAAAATTTCCTAAAAGATGCAGGTACTCTGCCCACATAACATCTGCATGCTCCCATGTCGCATCTTCAGGACCGTACCAGGTCCACTGGACCTTTACAAGATTTATGGCTCGATTATGGAGCTATTTGCTTTTCTTGTCTAATATGTGCACAAGATGCACTTGCAGGACACCTTCTGGTTCCACCTAAATCACATTCCAATCGATAACATGATTAGCATCAGGTACATATTTCTTAAGCAGTGAAACATGAAACACATTATGTACAGTCATAGATGCCGGTAGTGAAAGCATGTATGCAACTAGCCCAATCCTTTCCAGGATCTCAAATGGCCCACAAAATCTTGCTGCCAATTTGGCGCAACTTCTCAACCTCAAGGAACTTTTGTTAGTTTTCACTTTCAGGAAAACATGGTCACCCACTTTGAATTCTCTATGGGTTTTGTTACTGTCGGCGTAACTTTTCTGCCTATGCTGGGTAACTTTCAGATTCCATTTAATTTTTATCATTTGATCTTCCATCTCTTTGAGCAGCTCAGGCCCAATTACTGCTCTATCAGCTGGATTATCCCAACTCATTGGAGTGTTGCACTTTCTTCCATAAAGTGCTTCGAATGGGCTCATCTTCAATAATGCATGATACCCATTATTATAGGCAAATTATACCAAATGCATATAGTCTTCCCACCTTGATGGTTTATCCATCACATACATTCTTAGTATGTCTTTTATTACCCTATTCACCCTCTCTGTTTGACCATCATACTTGAGATGATACATTGTACTAAAGTTCAGATTCATTCTGAATCCTTTGAACAGTCCTTTCCAGAAATTCGAGATGAATTTCGAGTCCCTATCAGACACAATTGTCTTAGGAATTCCGTGCAAGCGTGCAACTTATTTTAAAAATATATTAGCAACATCAACTGCCCTGTGGGTGGTTTTTTAGTGGAATAAAATGGGTGGCTTTAGTAAGATTGTCCACCACCACCATGATTGAATCATGCTTCTTGCTTGTTCTGGGCAATCCTGTGATAAAATCCATTGTTACCATGTCCCATTTCCATTCAGGAATGGGTAAAGGTTGCAGCAACCCTACTGGGTGCCTATGCTCAGCCTTAACCTTATGGCACTCCATACATCTAGCGATGTATTCAGTGATTCCCTTCTTCAGACCCAGCCAAAAATAATGGCTTTTGATTGCTGCCATGGTCTTCTGATATCCCGGATGTCTAGCATAAGCCACGTTATGCATTTCTTTTAGAATTGCCAGCTTCAATTCTTGGACATTGGGTACATATACTCTATTTTTATACAGAAGTAAGCCATCAGTTCCCAAGGTGTAACTTTCCTTGGTCTGTGGTCTCTCATGTTGTTGTAGCTTTGCTACTAAACCTCTGTACTACAAATCAACATTTGCAGCTTCCAAAATTCTATCTTTAATCTCAGTTCTGTACATGCTAATGGTTGTAGCATGTAATTTGTGCACTTTTCTGCTGAGTGCATCAACCACCTTATTTTCTTTCCCTTTGATATGCTTGATATCAAAGTCATATTGACATAGGAACTCCAGCCATCTGATTTTCCTGGAATTTAAAGTCGGCTGATCAAATAGATATTTCATAGCATTATGGTATGTTCTTAATTCAAATCTCCTTTCCATGAGGTAATGTCTCCATTTCCTCAATGTGTGGACGATTGCTGCCAGCTCTAAATTGTGAGTGGCATAATTCCTTTCATGCTCTTTCAGCTTTCAGGACTCATAACAAATTACAAATCCCTCTTGGTTGAGAACTCCTCCCTGCCCCTCCTTACACGCATCGGTCCACACTACATAATCCTTATTTGGATCTGCAATCTTCAGGATTGGAGCACTGGTTAGCAGCTGCTTCAATTGCTGGAAGCTGTTCTCACATTCTTCAGTCCACTGGAACTTCTTCTCCTTCCTTTGCAAGGAAGTGATAGAATGAGCTATCTTTGAGAATCTGGCTATAAACCTTCTGTAATAGCCTGCCAGACCCATAAAAGATCTAACTTCTGCCACATTCCTTGGCGCTAGCCATTCTCGGATGGCCTCAACCTTTTCAAGATCCACAACGATCCCTTTTTCAGATATAATGTGTCCCAAGTAATGAATCAACCTTTGATAAAATGAGCACTTGTTCAGTTTTGCGTACAGCTGGTGTTCTCTCAACACCTACAGCACCATTCTCAAGTGTTGCTCATGTTCTTCCTCTATCTTGGAATACACCAAGATATCATCCAGGAAGACTATGACAAACTTGTCCAAATAATCTCTGAACACCCCATTCATTAAGCACATGAAAATAGAAGGCGTGTTTGACAATCCAAACGACACCACTGTGAACTCATAATGACCGTACCTTGTTCTAAAGATGGTCTTGCTGATGTCCTCATCATTTATCCTCACTTGGTGATATCCAGATCTGAGGTCTATTTTCGAGAATATTTTTGCATCCTTCAACTGATCAAAAACATCATCGATCCTTGGCAGAGGATACTTGTTCTTAATAGTGACCTTATTCAACTACCGAAAATCAATGCACAGTCTCAGGGTCCCATCTTTCTTCTTCATGAATAGGACCGGGGCTCCCCACGATGACACACTGGGGTGGATGTATCCCTTCTTTAGTAGCTCTTTGAGCTGCAATTGCAACTCTTTCAGCTCTGGCGTACTCATTCTATAAGGATCCTTTGAAACTGGAGCTGCTCCCGGCATCAAATTTATAGAAAAATCGATGTCCCTCTTCGGAGGTAGTCCAAGTACCTCTTGAAATATGTCCTTAAATTATTTGAGTACCTTGTGGTCTTCCATATTCGAGACTACATCTCGGGATGCTTCTTCCACCCGAGCTGCAAATAATTGACAGCCTTTCCGGTAACATTTCTTCAGCTACATGGCTGATATTTCTCTAACAGCCACGACTCTGGGAATTCCTTGGACTGTTCTCTGATTTCCCTCTTCATTCAGGCATGTAAACCTCTTGTTATGGAAGTCCATAAGGGCATGGTGCTGGTCCAACCTGTCCATCCCAATTAAGCAATTGTATGAGCCTAAAGGCAGAATGTTCAATTCATCCTTGGTGCTCATTCCTTTCATGTCTACTGAACATGACTTAACCAATTCAGTGACCTTCCTTTTGGTTCCTATGGACAACTTCACTAGCCAAGGTTTTTCATGTTTGCTTCTCATTAGATGCAAACTGTCCACCATTCTAGGATCTACATAACTATGGCTAGCTCCCGAATCAATTAAAATAACAAGTGGTCAGTTGTTGATCGTACCTTCCACTTCAATCATGTGCGATTGAAATTCTCCTTGCTTGTTGTCCATGGATGTGTAGATCCTCAGCATTTTGCTACCCATATCCTCCATTGTTTAAGCTTTCTGAACAATATGGACAATTCTCTCTTTATCTTTTCTGTGAGGGCAGTCTCTGTACCTATGATTCCCTTTACAGCCTCAACACTCCATAGGTGGCGTTTTTTGCATCTGTACCTATGATTCCCTATGATTCTCTAAAAGATGACTGTCCCCAAGGATTGTTTCTGAAAAAGGGAGGCATGTTTCCCTTCTGCCTCTGTTCTTTCTTAAACCTCTTCTGGTCATCCCAAGCCTTTCGAAAGGTAGGCTGTTCTCTTTGATGTTCATATAGACATTTCACCCTTCTTATGGTTTCTTCCATGGTCTTAGGATCGTCATACTAAATCTTTTCACCAATGGAAGGTGGTAGTCCACTCAGATACCTCTGAATTTTGACAGCCTCGTCTTTGATGAATGAAACATACTTTAGTAACTCCAGAAAACTTTGTTCATACTCATCAATGGTCATGCTGCCCAACTTGAGTTTGAAGAACTCCCTCATATTTTTGTCATAATACCTTTTAGTCAGGTATTTCTTCTCAAAATACCTCTTAAATTCCTTCCAAGTGATCTCTTTCTCTTTGATGTGTTGCACCTGCACAAACTCATCCCACCACATGGAAGCTTTTCCTTTCAGTTGATACATTGCAATTCTTCCTTCTGCATGAGCGGAATAATTCTGCAGTTGGAAATATTTCCTCATGCCAAGCAACCATGTCTCGGCATCTTCCTCCTTCTTATGTTCTCCATAAAATGTTGGAGGCTTAATATTGTTCATCTCCCCTTTCAATTCATCCTTTCCATATTTTCGGTGTTTTCTAGTAGGGGACGGGCTTGAACTACTATGTGTCTCCTTGCCAGAATGCTTCGGGGAGAGATGGTAATGTCTGTTACCACTCCTCGATCTTCTTCTCCTCTCAGGGGTTCTGACACTTCTTGATCTGCTTGTGTCACTTCCTTTTTCCAATTTCTTTTCTATTCTTTCCAGGCTCTTCAACATTTTTAACTTGAATTCACTTTGTCGATCCCTAATTTTCATGAGCTTTCGGCTATCAGCTAGGCAAGCCTGGGCATCTTTCTACAATCTTTCGATGAGTTGCATCATATTTTCTTCCTTATCCATCTCTTTTCCATGCCCATTAGATTTTTTTCCTTCGACTCCCAGGTTGACATCCCTTCCTACCCTTTTGTCCTCTATTTCAAAGGAAATCTGCACCTTTTCCCACTCCATACTCGACGTTGGTTAACTAGAATCCTGACTCTCGTTGAACTCTGCACACACACTGTGCAATTCAATTCGAAGTTTGTCAGGCCATTAAAACCTCAAAAACAATCCACAACATTTATAAACCAATATGAACAAGAACAAAAGATGTTTCGATTCAAATAAGTTTTCTAAGCTCTCATTGGGCTCTACAAATTCTGGGACTTTGGAACTTCAGAATCTCGGTCCACGAAGATCCAACAGTTAAATCTTCGTAACCAAATTCACCCTTTCGCAACTCGCGATCTCCTGAGTTCATGAGTTGAAGACCCTCAACTCATTTCCTCTAAACTTCAATACCTGAGATGCGACACGGGCATGGCTCCCTCCTCGCTAACGTCTGCTACACATGACCGTAGTTTAGGGCTAAGTGCTAGCACTCTTCACTACTCGCACCTTCACAAGTTGTGGCGTCCAACCCTGGAACCTCCCTTTCACGAAACCCTGAGAAGCGATGTTGACTTTTCTCCTCGCATTCTGGCTACTCACGACTTCGTGAGTTTCAATGTCGAGCTCTCGTGCTCTTATCTCGCGAGTCCCCAAAATCATGAATTACTTTATTTTCCGGGCCCACAGCACAGCTGTTGCCATTCACCACCATGGCACATGGTATGTTCAGGAGGGTCCACGTCGCTTTTAATGACGTCATCGGGTCCCACCACTCTCACCTGTCTTCTTGACTCACTGGCACGTGGTACGCATTCATGTACCCATGTCCAATCCAAGCATGGAATCCAATGGTCAGATCCCCTCCTTAGATCAACGGCGTAGATCTTTTCGGCATTTCGGGGTTTCGGGCATCGAGAATTCGTGCACCTCACATCTCAAACCTCAATCTGCCAAAATCCTGAAATCATTGTTTACTAAACTACGTGATCCAATGGTCAAGTTCTTCTCCCCATGATCTATGGTGTAGATCTTTTCGACATTTCGAGGTTTTCAGGAGTTTGTGTATCGCGATTCCCACACTCCTGTGTGATTCAAAAGGGATTTAAACCCTGTAAATACTCTCAGATCCGACGGTCACGAGGGTTCACCTTCCCTCCTGAGTATATCCTAAGGTTCTAACACTATTGGTGTGGAGACCTATTTCCCCGTGGCCATAGACCACACCAACTGCAATTTCACACGCCGCTAAACCTCCTGAGCTTAAAAACTCGTCAAGTAACTCCTTGACACTTCGGGGCAAACCAAGGTCCGAAGTTGGTCTTCCAGACCCAATTTCCCTCGCACTCTTAGTCCAAAGACCACTCCACTGGCCCATCTAGGCTATGTGTCGAAACCATAGCTCTGATACCAAACTGTAGCGCACCTTTTTCTGGCTACCAAGGCTTAAATTCTCTTAAAAGAAATCTATAACACCCCTTTGTACATAACTCATATAGGCATTATATAATCCACATGCGTTTAAGCAAAGAAATACATTTAAGCTCAGAGTAAACATATTATTTACTGCTATAATAACAATCAATAACATTAACATTAAATTGATATGCATAGCAAAATACATGATGATTATAATACACAGAGATACAGAAACATAATTAAAGCATCATCTAGTACTTATCTTTGAACAGTGGTAGTTCCACCAACCAAGTGCAGGCCTTCCACGAATCTCCCAACCTTAGACCACACTGCTCATCAGCTCAACAATGGGTCACCCCTGAGCTGGGACTAAGCTCCACCCTAAGACAAGGAATCCTAGGCTAGGCTGCGGTTACAGGGAAACAACACACAGCCATAAGGATGGAATTCTCTCCCAGGAACCTCCCACACTCACTACCCACAGACCTGCATCCCCCACATGTTCTATTCCACCCCAGGAGTATACACCTTCTCTGTCACCTGGAAAGTCCTTCGGCTGCCAATCTCCCTTGCCTTGGGTTACAGGAACAAGTCGGACCGGAAGTCTCCAGGCTCTATGGCAGCTACAAGGTTCCTTCTAGGAGTTCTCTCCTTCCTCTGCGTACTCTCTCACCTAGAGGGAGTCACTCACAAGTCCAACAACCTGTTCTTCCAACTTCAACCACCTCTCTCACCTGGAGAGAGTGTTGTACAAACTGGCCAACAAGCCACATAGGATCAAACACTACACGTCCACCACAATCAACAGGAATCCAAACACGAACACCCCAGGGTAGCTCCAGATAGGTACAACACCATAGCCAGGCTTAGCAGGGACGAGACACTTCCATTTTCTCAATTTGGCAACATGGGATAGACTCACACTCTGGATTATCAGGGATGCGTGATGAGTCATCCACGCAGGGGTTGATTTAGACTCCCCGGTTTAGAACAGAGAAGGGGTGTACCAGCTTTCCAAAACAAACACAGACTCTTTCCCGAAATCAACACAGGCTTCTTTTTTAGGGAATGTACACACGGGTTTTCTCAGAGCCAGACATAAACTTTTCGAATCACAGGGACGCGCGAAGGTTCTCTGCAGGAGTCGGGTTGGTCGTACTGTCCAGGGCTCCGTACACGTTCAGGCAATTGGGTAGAATGGAGGAGGAACCCTCTCACGGATCACCCTAGCCATTTTATTCGCATGCGTCAGGGTTGACACTTGTCACTCATGGAACTGCATGCATTCCACCCACACACATCACCCTTGTACATCCTCCCCTTGCCAGAAACTTAGGATAAAACATAAATGGCACATGTTCTTTTGGAATAATAGTAAAATATTATTCCCAGGCTTAAGCCCCCTAGGCTTAGCCTCTGTGCTCAACAATTAGCCCCTTTCCCACCTTCCAGCCCCTAATTCCTTGCCTTCTCTGTGGAAGCTTAGTCCCCCTTCACTCATTCATCATGGTCAGTCTGTACCTGGCAGTGTTTACAATTTTATTAAATGTTTTGCATACCTACAAGTACAAAATCAAGCCCTTGGCCTCCAACCCTTAGGCTCTCTGGCCTAACAATCACATAAGCCACCATCTTATAAAAACTCGGCTCACCAGCCTATAAAACATAATTACAATTTCTTTCAGAACATGGTTTGGAACGGGGCTTGGCCTTGGGGACACTACAGTTTCCTTTTGAATTATAGCGACCTTCATAGGAAAGTGTGTGTTCATGCTCAGTGCGTTCATTCATGCCACATTTAGTTACTACTCTTTTCATTTTGGCATGCAAACATGTTATATTTTACCATGAATGGCACTTTATACTGGCAGTATATGAAAACATTGACAGTGGACAC
>ML779435.1:1149593-1162558 GCA_009831015.1 Picea engelmannii | reverse complement strand
CACAATTCTTCACAAAATTGTGGTATTAGCCCATCAATCCTAAGAATCCTCTAAGGTTCTTTAAGATTTTAGGAATTAGCCATTCCATGATAGCCTTAATTTTTTTAGGGTCCACTTTGACACTTTCATGATATACAATATGATCCAAATATTCCAATTCATGAACCCCAAAGGAACACTTGGAAGGCTTTGCATATAATTTTTTCTCCTCCAATACTTTTAAGACCATTTCAAAATGTTGTACATTCTCTTCCCAAGATTTTCTATAGATTAGTATATCATCCAAAAATACTAACACAAATCTTTTGAGGAAGGGTTTGAAAAAAAAATCATCAATCATTGAAATGTGGAAGGTACAATAGTGAGGCCAAATGGCATCACCAAAAACCCATAATGATCTTCATGTGTTCTAAAGACTAATTTGAGAATAACTTATTTCCTCATTATGGTTTGGTGAAATCTAGAATGAAGATCCAACTTAGTAAAGAAAAATTCTCCTTGCAATTCATCTAATAATTCATCAATGACTGGAATCTGAACTTATCTTTAATGGTCATTTTGTTGAGCTCTCTATAATCTAGACACATACACCATGAAACTTCCTTTTTGTAAACCATCACTATCAATGAAGAGAAATCACTTTGTCTAGGTGTTATCAGATAAATCGGTATATGCGGACACTAACAGATCTCCTTAGATCCACCTGGATCTAGAAAAAAACAAGACAGGACATGACACTTTCCCTAAGCAACTATCATTGAATTTACTACCAAAAGGGGAACGAGTGACATACCTTTATATCGCTTCCTTAGGTCTTTGTTGTTCCTACTTCGCTCCAGTGCTCTTGCGATATCAGATCCAAGACAACACAAACCAACCAAAGTGAATATAGCTAAGTATATTCAATGACAACCTATGCATATGATCAAGGAATTATGCAATAAAATAAGAGTCATTTTATGGGAAAGGGACATGCCACTGTATTATGTTAAATGAAAGTAGAAGATACAACTAGATCACCTTGATGTCGCAAGCTTCCTTTCGGTGGTCCTTTGTTCTAACACACACACTTTCTCCAAACTGCATGAAGAAGATCCACTATGGCTTGATGGACAAATGGAGGCCTCAAGCATTAATTCAAACAGGATTCCTCAGACAATTCTGAATCTATTCTTTCATCAATTCTCTATTCAATCTTGCTTAACCTCTTCCTTGAAAAACCTTTCATTATATAGGAGAAAGAGAGATGGTTAAAGGGATGAGGATGAACCCACTAAATTTGAGAAGTCAGTAGGATGCCAACCATGAGAATGCCAACTCATTTTCTAGAAGATCCTCTTCTAGAACCTTCGTAACTTTCTCTTCCTTTTAAGCTTTGAAGCAGGTTTTCACCCTACCTATAGAGCATACTGCAAACATCTCGCACTCCAAGTATAGGGTTGCCTGCGAGAATTAGGGTTTCTCACACCCTACAATACATGTAGCATGGGAACTCATCTTAAAAATATGTTTTATGGAAGAAGACAACAATCACTTTTCTCAGGCAAAAGGTCCTTATGAGGGCCTAAACACACAACTGTAGAGACACCACCAGAGCGAACAAAATAATGTGTAACAGAATGCCCCCCAAAGTATGAGGTTGGAACTCGTGACAGCCGAAATACTTTGTAAAATGCGTGTGTGTGTCAAAAACAAGGATCACACCTAATCAGAAACCTGCAAACAATCAATCATCTGTAGAATATAATACCAGTTTTGAGGTAGGAATTCCCATGCAGAGACCACAAATGAATGAAATCATAAATGTAGGCCATGGCCACCAATCATATGCTGTGGATCCATGTCATCAAAATAATACATAGCCACTAGGAATACACTGTGGATCTATGTTAGAAGACTCATATTAGGACATAGCCACGTGGCATACAAAGTGGATCTATGTGTCAATACAAATCATAAATACTCAGTGCAACCTAGGCCAAAAAGATGAGACCCAGGGTCTTCAATCCCGTCGTCTAAAAAAGTACAAATCTAGCCATGTGATTACATGTGTCGAAGTCGAACATGGTAGAAACCACTCGATTACCGGTCATTGATGAAAACCATTAACAAGTGCAAGGGAAATCACCATTGATGTCAATGACTCCCAAGGTACCCAAGTACAATCCGAACGAATGTGAATAAATGAGATGAAGTCAAACACTCGAAAGAATCTCTCGATCAGGGACCAATGATGTGAACCCACTGTCGAAAGCGAAGTGACCTGCCATTAAGGCATGTAGGTTCTAAGGTACTAAATGATTTCTATGTCTTATTCCTGGATAATGAGTTGGAGTCGATGAAAAAAGACTTGTCACAGGAGGGCCTTGATGTATCCTCCATCAATGACACAAAATAAGTAACATATTTTGAGGGTAAGTCAAAGTATGAATATGATTTGAAATGGACACAGGGAAGGCCAACATGGTAAGAATTAACAACTGTAGATGGCCGACTCAATGGAGGGCTTGTTTGGACTTCTCTTGAACATATGAACAACATGATAATAGTCTCGACAACATTGACTCAAAGATGACCCAAGATATGACCTTGTAGTAAGTCAGACGAGAGACAAATGGATTTCCCAACCCGGATTCAAATGACGAATAAGAGGTGTCATGTTCAAGAGTGATGCTTACTGCCATTAATACAAATACCAAGACACATCCCTTTCCCAAAATTTCCCCCACCTTTGCTAGCGAGTGCCTCTTTATTTTTACACAAGCTTGAGGAGGATAACATATGCTTGTCGATGTAAGCTCATCCTTCAGATGAGCCCCTTGGAGCATATTTAACGAACCCTAGGAAGGAGTGGTTCGGTCCCATAAGGGCCTTTCGATGTTTGTTTAACGAGTCCAAAGATAGAAAACTCAAGGGTTTTTCATGTTTGAGAGTCTGAAAAACGCTTAAAGAGGCCCCTCCTAGTTCCTTTTCCGTAAATTAGTTCAACAAGACCAAAAAAGTGATAAACTACCGCTCATCAAACGTTTTCTTCAAATACTTTTATGAGCGTGAAAAGAACAAGATCGCTCGGCAATCTTTTTTTTTTATGGAGCGTGAAAAGAGCTTAAAGGATACTCCTTTATTTTTGTCATTTTCGTGTTACCATGACGAGTACAAAAAGATGACAAAAGTATACTCGGTTGCGTTCTCATGTATTTTCGAGCGCGAGAATGAACAAAGACTGAGCTCGAGGTTTTTCCTACAAAACCCTAAAAAAGTATTCATACATGTGACGAAAAAAAAAAACACTTGTACACCGTCATTCAGGCTTCTAGGTCACCTACCTGCGAAAAACCATACTCACAAGGCTATTAGGGTATTAGGTTTTTAAACAAAATAATAAAAATAATATAAAAAATCAATAAGAAATAGTAAAAGGGTGAATAAATATGGGTAAAAATCCCTTTTTACCATTTCATTGTTACTTTGCCAAAAACTTGTCCAACACACCTCTTTTTTTCTCCAAATTTCTTTGCTCGATTGCGGAAGGTACAATCGATCATTTGGCAAACAGTTTCGGCCAACAAGGTAATCCCTTGATTCTTCAACTTTTTCATGGATTAAAATTGATTTTTATTGTAAAATTTAAATGTTTGAGTCCATTTTAGGGCCGTTGGGTGTGCTTGGGCATTCTCGCAGGTGAGCCATTCGAGACCTGCGATAATATAAGATTCTCGCATGTGGGCTTCAGTGCACCTACGAGAATCTCGCATTGTGTGCAAGCTTCACCTGCAAGGGCCAAAAAATGGATTTTCATGCATGTTTTTACTCAATAGAAATTTATGCAAGAGGTTAAAACAAGTTGCTAACTTCCTTCTCATGGCTCCATTGCAGGTGTTGATCATCATGATGTTAGAATGGAGGGAAAGAGAACATGAAGAGGATGATGCCATTGCCAGAAATAATTCGGGTAGAGTTGTTTCCCTCCTGGAATGTGGGCTCTTAAAATTTTTCAGAATCCTGGGCATGAGAGCCCAACTCAGGTTGTTAGAATACCTAGTCCACATGTGGGATGTGGATCAATAGGTATTTCATGTAGGGGTCCACATGCTTTCACTAGATATTGAAGATATCTATTTTCTGACGGGGTTGTCACGACATGGATATCATGCTACTCTGAGCGGAGGTAGAGGTGATAGACTTCCTATAAGTGAGTATGTTCACCAATATTGTGTTCCTAAGGTGGAGAGAAGAAAGGGTAAGGTCGCCATCTGGGGTGTCCAAAATCTGACCTTGCGGACTATCTTGTTTACCATTGCATGAATGGTCGGGAGCACTGCTCCGCACATGGCTCTCCAGAGCTATTTCCAATATGCAATAGAGTGCACAGAGCCTTGGGTTTTCAACTGGTCGGACGCAGTTCTTCGCAGTATGAAGAGGCAACTAACAAAGTGCAGAAGGGGTGACCTGAAGTAGTTCGGGTACGGGTAACTTTTGGTGTCATTCTTCCTTGAGAGGGTCCCATTGCTGCGTCTACAGGTAGATTGGGGTTTACTGGCTCCACAGGATCCGAGGATGCTGATGTGGTGTAACCTCATGGCTCGACACGTAGCAGGGCCTATAATCAAATATAACGATTCGTTTTTTGACTAGTTGAGGCCCCAGATGCTGATAATCGATGGCTATGCATATGCCATCTTGGATTTTTGAGGAGATCCAGATTTGGTTCTACCTGAGGATGCTCAGTGAGGTGACTTAGGTAAGAATTATACATTTTGTTCTTTTTAATGTTTTTTACAAATTTTATTATATAAAATGTTTTATGTCTTTGATCCAAGGACTAGTCAAAAATTTATTTTGACGACACAGATGTGGGGCCGTATCGACCTCCAGGAATGTCTCCCATTCAGAGATGAGGAGAAGTGGCTCCAATGGAAAGATGGGATGCTGAGGACTACGAGGTAGTTGAACAGAACTTAGAGGGACTGTGATGCAGGGGCGCACCTCCCAGGCACCTCTGCTCTCACAGGATCTTCTTCTTCTCACCTGAAGAACTCCAAGGTCCTTCTATTTCCCTATCGAGAAATCTGCACCCACAACAATCTTTCCTCGAGGTCTCCCCTTTACCACTGGGAGATCAGCTAAATCTCGCTATCTCGTGAGTTCGTGAATTAAAACCTCCAACTCCTCCTTTCAAATCTTGCGATACCCAATCTGGCGATACGGGTATAGCCCCTTTTCTTTATTAGTGTCCTCGCCACATGCAACCGTGGGCTAGGCTTAAATTTTAGCGCCTCTTGCAACCTCGCAACCTCGCGACCTCGCAACCTCATGGGTTGAACCGTCGAATTTTCACCCTCCTATTCCTCGAATCCCCGAGATGCGAGAATTCAACGGAATGTTGACTCCTATCTCCAAGCAGCATGTGTCCACCCGTCGGCCGCGCGGTCCCACCTTATGCTCTGCCACGCGTCCACAGGAACCTCGGATCCTCGGCACTTCACGACTCGCGAATCCTAACGCCAATACTTCAGGACTTCTTGCGGTGAGGTCCCAAGGGCTTTGTGCCACCTGTATTCCACTCGTCGACTTTGCTATGGCCCACACTATCCTCCAGCTGTTGGGATATCACTTTCTCGCAATCTCACAATCCCCGTGGCCAAATTCTCGGACCTTTTCTTGCGAGGTCACGAGACACGATCATACGCGCAGATCCAACGGTCTTCCTATGATTCGGATCCAACGGCTATCCTTCTCTCGCTACTCGCGACCTCGCAACTTGGAGTACCCAATGTTTGGGTTCTCACCCTGCGAACTCCCGAGTTCGCGATATCTCTCGATCTCTCACCACCTGTCCTCCTCAGATGGACGGCTACGATCCTCTCGCTCCTTCGCTGCTTCGCGTCCTCACACCTCACGACTTTGAATACCCAATACTTGGTCTTTCACTCTGTGAACTCTCGATTTCGTGAGATCTCACGATCTCTCACCACCTGTCCTCCTCAGATGGATGGCTACGATCTTGTAGGGATATCGCGTCTCGCGATATCGTTGTTCTTGCTACACAACTTTTGGGGCTTCAACTCCCGAGTCCCCGATACACGATACCACGTGTAGATCCTACGGTTCCTGTGACTCGAAATCAACGGTCTTTCCCCTCCTGAGCTTCAAACTCTTCAGAATCTTCTTGCCGTAACCTCCTTGCACCTCTGCAAGATTCAACGATCCTTGGAACTTCACGAAATCTCTTCAGAAGATTTCGACCATCCATTCACCTCCTTGCACCTCTGCAAGATCTAATGATCCTCAGGACTTCGCGAAATCTCTTCATAAGATTTCGACCGTCCGTTCTTCCTTGGTTAATCCACGAAATGAAAAAGGTTATCTCTCCACGAAATTCCTTCCCCGCTTCGCCAACTTGCGACATTTCTCCCTGACTTCAAGTCACACTTTTCTACGCTGATCTTTAGCGACTCAGAGGCCTATCCCTCCTGAGCTTTGCTAGATTACTTCAACCTCAACGAGGTTCTTTGCACGCACTCCTTGCGACAATCCTGTGAACACTTCAACTGTTCAAGCTTCCTTGACTCTGCGTATACCCGTAGTAGTAGTCCTTCAATAGTTCTGCTCAGTTCACGACTGAGACTCTCCTTAGCCTACACACTCCTTGTACAGCTCGTATAACCCAATATCACTCTTGAGTGAATGAGAACAAGAGTTAACTTTTTGAGCCTTCTGTCAACGCACTCCTTGCGGAAAACTTCGACTGCACTCCTTGCAAGAATCCTTGCTCAAGAGAGAAAACAATTGTAGCTCACCTCACTTCCTCTCAGATTTCAATCTCAACACATAAAATCATACACACAACATAATAACAAATTTATAACAGGAAGTAATATTCATAAGCAGAGCATTCAACACACATACACAGAGAATAACACAACAGCCATGAATCTGAATCAACTTCTTCTATTAATTCAAGATCTATACATGAGTGTTTTCTACAACTCTCTGCTATTCTCCTATGCTCTAGATTCTTCTAACTCTTGTTGCTTAATGTTACAATGATACAAATGAGGGTGTCTATATCTGGTTTCCCTCCTGCGCTCTAAAACTGTCTAATCTAGGAATTCAATTCTATCTACTTGCAACTACTACTATAAATGCCTATGTCTATCTCAGATGAGAGCGTATGGCTTGAGGTCTGATTACATTTTTACCAAGACGCCTAAATTAAATGATCTCATTTATATGCAGTGCATCAACTTCAAGGGAAAGTTTTAAAAATTCAAAAACTTGCACTGGACGTCTTCCAGCTAACTTCCTGCTTCCACGTTGGTTTTGCTTGTCCTGAGGGATGCTCCTGCATCATACTCCCTCGCTTGAAAATTTGCATGGGCTCCTGTCCATGAGCTCCTGCATGGTATGTCCATGCTTCAAAATTTCTTCTTTAGTCTCCCAGCTGGCATCTTCAACTGGGTGCCCCTTCCACTTGACCAAATATTCAAAATATTCTTTCCTCGTGGTTTTCTTACCCACTCTTTTATTCAGTATCTGCTCCATATGTGGATTTTCTGCAATTGGCATCTGTTTCTACCACTGGATCTCTGGTTGATCATCACCTTCTGCTCCTGCATCATCAGCTTTATATGGATATAAATCTGAAACATTAAATATCGGAGATATTCCAATGCCCTATGGTAATTCGATTTCATAAGAATTTTGTCCCATTTTCTTCAAGACCTTGCACGGCCCAAGTTTCTTCATCTTCAGCTTGTTGTATGTTCCTCTAGGGAACCTTTCCTTCCTCAAATGCGCCAGAACTAGATCACCAACTTCAAACTGAAGTTGTCTCCGATGCTGATTGGCTCTGCATTTATACTCCTGACTTGACTTCAATAGTCCCTCCTTCACCTGGCTGTGAAGTTCCTTCATCGCTTCAGTGAATTCTCCTGCACTAGCACTGCTAGTATCAGTTTGTTCTGAATCCCTCAGTTCAGAAACTCCTCTTGTCTGCATTCCATATACAATGTGAAATGGACTTTTCCCTGTGCTTCTGTTCACTGAATCATTGTAAGAAAACTCTGCCTATGGCAATATATTGTCCCAACTGCTATGGTGCTCTGGCACCAAGCTCCTCAACAAGTCTCCTAGACTTCTGTTGACCACTTCTGTTTGTCCATCCGTCTGAGGATGATAAGCAGAACTAAACATCAAATTAGTCTCCAGCTTCTTCCACAATGTTCTCTAGAAATTCCCTATGAATTTTGTGTCTCTGTCTGAAACTATGCTTTTCGACAATCCATGAAGTCGAACAATCTCTTTGAAGAATAGATTTGCGATGTGAGTCGCATCGTTGGTTTTCTGGCATGGAATGAAGTGTGCCATCTTAGAAAATATGTCAACTACCACAAAGATTGAATCAACACCTCTTTGTGTCCTCGGCAATCCCAATACAAAATCTATGCTAATTTCATCCCACAGCTTCTCAGGTATGGGCAATGGTTGATAAAAACCCGCATTCTATTTCCTTCGTTTTGAATGTTGGCAAATTCCGCATCTATCCACAAACTTCTTGACCTCTGACCGCATCCCTGGCCAAAAGTATGACTCGCTCAGCTTTGCAAATGTCTTATCATGACCAAAATGTCCTGCTAATCCTCCACTGTGCTTCTCTTTCAACAAGTTCTCCCTCATGGAGCAATTTGGAATACACAGTTGATTGCCTTTGAACAACAATCCATCCTGGATCACATATTCTATCCACTGGCTTCTGTCTCTGAGAATTGGATTCTCAGCTGCTTCATAAGCTTCCTTAAATTCTAAATCATCTACATACATGTCCTTAAGATCATCAAAGCCTAACATCCTAACTTTGAACTCCTGCAACAACAAACACTTCCTGCTCAAAGCATCAACAACTTTGTTAGCAGTACCAAAAATATGCTTTATCACAAAAGTGAAATTTTGCATGTATTCTACCCATTTAACATGCCTCTGATTCAACTTTTCCTGGTGATTCACAAATTGTAATGCATGGTTATCACTATATAAAACAAATTCTTTTGGGATCAAATAGTGCCTCCATTTCTTCAATGCCTGTATGATGGCATAGAATTCTTTATCATATGTGGAGTATTTCTCTTTTGCCTCATTCAGCTTCTCGCTGAAATATGCAATCGGCCTGTCTTCCTGACTCAAGAACGCTCCTATGGCAAACCCGCTTGCATCACATTTCACCTGAAATGTCTTTTGAAAATATGGCAATACCAGAATTGGTTGCTCTGTAATATTTCGTTTCAATAAATTGAAACTCTTCTCAGCCTCTTTCGTCCAGTGAAAATATTTATGTCTTTTCTTCACTGTATCCATCATTGCTGCACTAATTCCACTAAAATTTCTAATGAATTTCCGGTAGAAACTAGCCAGTCCATGAAAAATCCTCACCTCAAACACGTTCCTTGGTGATGGCCAATTCTTGATTACCTCCACCTTATCTGGATCCATCCTTAATTCATTTGCAGATATAACAAACCCTAAATAAATGAGTTCTGTCTTCATGAATGAGGACTTCTTCATGTTTATTAGCAACTTCTCTTGTTGTAATCTCTTCATCACAATAGCCAAATGCTTCAAATGTTCAGCCTTTGTCTTGCTGAAAACCAATATGTCATCCAGATACACGATGACAAATTTCCCGATGAACTCTTTCAGGACTTCATTCATCAACCTCATAAAGGTACTTGGTGCATTCGTCAAGCCAAATGGCATGACAAGCCATTCATACAAACCTTCATTTGTTTTGAATGTTGTTTTCCATTCGTCACCTTCTCTCATACGAATCTGATGATATCCACTCTTCAAATCTATCTTTGAAATTTTTTTTGCTCCACTTAAGCAATCCATCAGATCATCCATCCTTGGCAATGGGAATCTATACCTGATAGTTATCTTTTTGATGGCTCTTGAATCAATGCACATCCTCCAGCCTCCGTCTTTCTTTGGACTGAGTACTGTTGGAACAACACATGGACTCAAGCTTTCCCTGACCAAGCCTTTGTTCAACAACTCCTGAACCTGTCTTTTAACCTCTTCATTCTCCTACGACGTCAATCTGTACGTGGCTTTGTTTGGCAAACTAGCTCCTGGTATGAGGTCTATATGATGACTCACACACCTCATCGGTGGCAATGAACGAGGTAATTCATCCACCACAATATCAACGAACTCTTCCAGCAGTTCCTGAACTTCTTCTGGTAAATCGTCCACTCTTGTGCTAGTCAGAACAATTCTCGGCTTTCTGACCACAAAGAATTGCGGATCCTCCTTCTTCTTAACTTCTGTAAGAAGTTCCTTCCCACTCATGAGAAGTACTTTGTTGCTTACTTCTGGCTTCACCTCTTTATCTTCAATTGGACACAACATATGAGTTCTCCCATTCTTCTCTAGGGTATATGTATTCATCCTCCCATCATGAATTACATTTCTATCATTTTGCCATGGTCTACCCAACAATAAATGACAGACATCCATAGGAATAACATCACATAAAATTTTATCATTATATCCTCCTATCTTAATGTCAACTAAGCATTGTTTAGTGACATTTACCTGATGTCCCTTTTGTAGCCATGAAACTTTGTATGGACTTGGGTGATCAGTTGTCTCCAGCTCCAGCTTTTCTACCATCTCGGTTGAAATGAGATTATTGGTGCTTCCACTGTCCACGATGACCTTGCACACTCTATCCTTGGTCTTGCAAGCAGTCCTAAAAAGACTGTTCCTTTGCGCTGAATTCTTCATCTCTTTCTCTGGCGTCAAAATAACCTTCCGCATCACTAGCGATCTTCCTCCTTCAGCATACTCTGTCTCAACATCTTGCCTCTGTGCCTCGATGATGTGAGTCTCTCCTGTTTCCTTCTTTTTCTCTGGACACTCGAATGACCTGTGCCCATTCTTTCCACACGTGAAGCATGTAATTACTCCTCCTCTTCCTCTTCATCTACCTCTGGTACAAGGAAACCTATTATTATCAGCATATCCGCCTCTCTGCTCAGTATGTTGTTCTCTTTGCTCTGTATATCGCCCTCGCTGTGAACTTCCACCTCTCTCTGTCTAAGTCTGAGGTTTCTTCCAGTCATCCTTGGGCTTCTGGTATTTATCTTGGGCAACCGATTTGCCTTTGGGCTGACTCCTGCCTCGGCCTCTCTGACTTTGTTTACAGCTCAGCTTCTCCTCAGCTTTCAGAGCCAATTGGTAAGCATCCTCCACCGTTCAGATGGTCACCAAATTTAGTTCATCCTGAATTTCATATCTCAGGCCATTCATATACCTGACCACCTTTTCGTCACTGATTTCGTGATGACCTGCCCTGATATTCAACCTGTAAAATTCCTTAGTATACTCCTTCACTGTCATTAGCTTCTGTCTCAAGTTCTGCATCCTCCTGAACAGAGAAATTTGATAATCCATGGGAATGAATTTTGCCTTCATCTTTGCAATCATCCTGTCCCAGCTCTTAATTTTCTGCTTGCCTTGGCAATGCCTGTCAGCTTGCAGTTCATCCCACCACAAGGCTGCATGTCCTTTTAATCTCGTGACGGCATATCTGACCTTCTTATCATATTCAATATCTTCATAATCGAAGTAAGTTTCAAGAGCTCTAATCCAATCTAGCAGCTCTTCTGCATCCAGATTCCCTTCATAAGCTGGAATGTCCATTCTTGTTTTTGAAATCATCCGAGCGATAGCCTTAATTAAACGCTCATTGGCTGCATCTTCTGCTAGGATTTCTACTTCTTCATTGTAGAAATTCTGAGGTCCTATGAGGCTGCCATCTAAGGTCTGTCCTTGACCTTAGTATGGCTCTAAGTTTCAACTGTATGGCTATCTTCTTTTGCTGTTTTAGGACAGCAAACAATCATCCCACTTTCTGCTCAATGTTTTATAGGTTAAGTGCTCTTTTAAGGTGCCCTTGCAAGTGTTTTCTTATCTCAATGTTATCACATGCAATATAACTTAAAACACATAACACTACCTCTAGATATTGAACTTTAAAATGCTGATCTACACTTCTAAACATGCATAAATTTGACACAGGTATTTTTGGTTAACATGACCTTGGATAAACCCCCCCCGGGGAAAACCAGTTTGGGATATATGTCTATATAATTGTGATTAAAGCAAGAGATACAAAAAGTAATGAAATAAAATGGAACCTGTATACATAGCAAGCTCCTCAAAAGCCTTGCCACAAGATCTAGAGAAATAAGTTCCCAAACTATGGTGTGCCCTCTCCCTTTGTTTCCCTCTGTACTGAACTAAGGCACCCAAGCTCATCTATTGCCCAATGAAGAAATCCCTCCATAGGAATGTCCTCTCCTGTGCTGCCTCTCCATTGAAACTGTCAGAGCTCAAATCCTCCAAGCAGATCTGCTACCAAGTAGCTGCCAGTCCTGTCAACTCATGCGCCCTCCTCCTAGCAGAAATGATCACAATAAATAAACTGAGCCATAAACTGAATGTCTCTCTCCACAGAAACAAGCACTCAAGCTCTCCTCTCCCAATGCATCAGACCTCAAACTGATCTGACAAGTCCTCCTCCTCTGATGAGCAAATGAAGGATAAAGAATGCGCCCTCCTCCTCAAGATGCGCCCCTCCTCCAAGCAAAGTGCTCCCTCTGAAGTGAAGGCTAAGACTCCATGGAAATACTCTCCATGTAAGATCCAAGCAACCAAGAGCTCCTCCTCAATCTCTCAAGGGTTTCTCTCAAACCCTCATGAAGTGCGCCCCTCTCCTCCTCAAGATGTGCGCCCTCCTTCTCTTCTCCAAAAATCTCTAGTGAAGAATGAGTCTCCAAAATGCCTTTACCCTCTCTTTAGCCTCCTCATGCCAACCCTAAAAGATCAATGGCCTAGATTATATCTAGCCAAGTCTAATCAATGGGTGAGATCAACTCCAATAATCTCACTAAGGAAACCCA
>ML779435.1:1123932-1145825 GCA_009831015.1 Picea engelmannii | reverse complement strand
CACTTTTGACTTAAAACTCCTAAGTCAAAGTGAAATTAGAATCATAAAGTAAAGTATGAGGGTAAAAGTCTTCCCCCTTTGTGCTTAGAGACTCATAAGCACATGGGGACCACTTTCCAAGGTATCCAAATCTCAACATTCATGTCCAGCATCACCTTCATCCTCAGATTCATTGATATCTCCTGCATCAGTGTTTTGCCTTTGTCTTATCTCCATGTCTTCCATTCTGGCACGAAGATTTCGCATTCCTCTTTCCACATCTGGAACTTTTACTTGCCTACCTCTTTCTCTGGACAATTCCCTTTTCTCCTCTGGATCGGGTGATTGTCTACATCTTCTCCTTGGCGGCATGGTGAATTCTCCTTTTCCTCTGCTACAGAAAGAAAATAAATTTTTCTACGCTCTGATACCACTTGACGCAGGGGCGCGCCTCCCAGGCACCTCTGCTCTCACAGGATCTTCTTCTTCTCACCCAAAGAACTCCAAGGTCCTTCTATTTCCCTATCGGGAAATCTGCACCCACAACAATCTTTCCTCGAGGTCTCCCCTTTACCACCAGGAGATCATCTAAATCTCGCTATCTCATGAGTTCCTGACTTAAAACCTCCAACTCTTCCTTTCAAATCTTGCAATACCCGATCTGGCGATATGGGTATAGCCCCTTTTCTTTATTAGTGTGCTCACCACATGCAACCGTGGGCTAGGCTTAAATGTTAGCGCCTCTCGCAACCTCGCGGGTTGAACCGTCGAACTTTCACCCTCCTATTCCATGAATCCTCAAGATGCAAGAATTCAATAGAATGTTGACTCCTATCTCCAAGAAGCACGTGTCCACCCATCGGCCGCACGGTCCCACCTTATGCTCTGCCACGCATCCACACGAACCTTGGCTCCTCGACACTTCGCGACTCTCAAATCCTAATGCCAATACTTCGGGACTTCTCACGGCGAGGTCTCGAGGGCTTTGTGCCACTTGCATTCCACTCGCCGACTCTGCTATGGCCCACACTATCCTCTAGCTATCGGGATATCGCTTTCTCACAATCTCGCGATCCCCATGGCCAAATTCTCGAACCTTTTCTTGCGAGGTCCCGAGACACGATCCTACGCGCAAATCCAATGGTCTTCCTATGATCTAGATCCAACGACTGTCCTTCTCTCGCTACTCGTGACCTCACGACTTGGAGTACCCAATGTTTGGGTTCTCACCCTGCAAACTCCCGAGTTCGCGAGATCTCTCGATCTCTTGCCACTTGTCCTCCTCAGATGGACGGCTATGATCCTCTCACTCCTTCACTGCTTTGCATCCTCACGTCTCACGACTTTGAATACCCAATACTTGGGCTTTCACTCTGCGAACTCCCGAGTTCGCGAGATTTCACGATCTCTTGCCACCTGTCCTCCTCAGATGGACGACTACAATCTTGTAGGGATATTGCGTCTCGCGATATCGCTGTTCTTGCTACACAACTTTTGGGGCTTCAACTCTTGAGTCCCTGATACACGATACCACGTGTAGATCCTACGGTTCCTGTGACTCGGAATCAATGGTCCTACCCCTCTTGAGCTTCAAACTCTTCGAAATCTTCTCGTCGTAACCTCCTTGCACCTTTGTAAGATCCGACGATCCTCGGAACTTCGTGAAATCTCTTCAGAATATTTCGACCATCCATTCACCTCCTTGCACCTCTGTAATATCTAACAATCCTCGGGACTTCGTGAAATCTCTTCAGAATATTTTGACCGTCCGTTCTTCCTTGGTTAATCCACGAAATGAAAAAGGGTATCTCTCCACGAGATTCCTTCATCGCTTCACCAACTTGCGATGTTTCTCCCCGACTTCAAGTCACACTTGTCTACGCTGATCTTCAGTGACTCAGAGGCCTATCCCTCCTGAGATTTTCTAGATTACTTCAACCTCAACGAGGTTCTTTGAACGCACTCCTTGCGACAATCCTGCAGAACACTTCAACTATTCGAGCTTCCTTGACTCTGCGTATACCCATAGCAGCAGTCCTTCAATACTTCTGCTCAGTTCACGACTGAGACTCTCCTTAGCCTGCGCACTCCTTGCACGACTCGTATAACCCAATCTCACTCCTGAGTGAATAAGAACAAGAGTTAACTTTCTGAGCCTTCTGTCAACACAGTCCTTGCAAACAACTTCGACTACACTCCTTGCAGGAATCCTTTCTTAAGAGAGAAAACAATTGTAGCTCACCTCACTTCCTCTCAGATTTCAATCTCAACACATAAAATCATACACACAACATAATAACAAATGCATAACAGGAAGTAATATTCATAAGCAGAGCATTCAACACATATACAAAGAGAATAACACAACAGCCATGAATCTGAATCAACTTCTTCTATTAATTCAAGATCTATACATGAGTGTTTTCTACAACTCTCTGCTATTCTCCTATGCTCTAGATTCTTCTAACTCCTGTTGCTTAATGTTACAATGATACAAATGAGGGTGTCTATATCCGGTTTCCCTCCTGCGCTCTAAAACTGTCTAATCTAAGAATTCAATTCTATCTACCTGCAACTACTACTATAAATGCCTCTGTCTATCTTAGATGAGAGCGTATGGCTCGAGGTCTGATTACATTTTTACCAAGATGCCTAAATTAAATGATCTCATTTATATGCAGTGCATCAACTTCAAGGGAAAATTTTAAAAATTCAAAAACTTGCGCTAGACGTCTTCCAGCTGACTTCCTGCTTCCACGTTGGTTTTTCTTGTCGTGAGGGATGCTCCTGCATCAGACTGACTGTGAATGTCCCAGACATCGCTATTGGGGATATCCCAAGGTGTTATCAACGCCATACTATGGGCGTGTCTGAGTCTCTTAGTCGACTGCCCCATAGGGTAGCCCGAGCAATTGTATGTTACTGTGAGCATCATCCATGATGCTAATTTGTAGAAGCCATGGGCTTCATATATTTTGATATTTTGGTCCTTGGACAAATTTTTTTTGTAAAACTTTTGATTGTTATATATATATATATATATATAGATATATAGATATTCGGCTTCTACCAGCTTATTTTGTTTTGTATAATACATGTGATGTGTGATTGGTTTTATAAAAGTTTCAGATATCTATCTAACACATAATTAGCTAAAGCATCAGTCAATGTATTTAGACATCTAGGAATGTGTTGATATTCAATATAATCAAAATGACGTTCCAGGAGGCAAATTTGTAGATATACCTGCAATAAAGTAGGACTCCAGATAGCATAGACATTATTTAACTATAACACTATTGGATGCGGATCAAGTCGTATAACCAGGTGGCAGATACCAAACGAAATAACATTAGTCAACAACTCGATGATGACGCTATATTCTGCGATATTATTGGTTGCATGACTGAGGAAAACACCTCATAGATTGATAAGTTCGTTTGTAGGTGCATAAGTTGCCCATGCAATAGAATCAAGGTTCTCAGTGCTACGACTAGCACCATCAGCAAAACCAATGTGGGGTAGTGAAAATTGTGACATCTACAAACCAAGCACAACGTGAGGTAAGCGGTCAAGGGTAGAAAGCAAATAATGAAAAAGCACACTAAAGTAACACACAAAAGTATGATACAATAAAATATAAGCACTCATGCACAGATGATGTAGGCATAGTACTTCTTTAAGTATAGCTCATTTCTATGTTCACTCAAAGGGATACCATCATAGTCCACCAACTCATAGGCTCCTTTCTCCAACACTTGTATGATGATGTAAGGGCCTCGCCACAGAGCCTCAAATTTTCCGGCTCCCAACAAATTTTGATCTTGTTCATAAAGGAGAACTAGATCAGCTTCAGAGAAAATGCGTGGCTTGACATGTTTTTCGTATTGGGATTTGATGCCTTTCTTATGGGTTTCTATAACCAGGGTGGCATCGCGACGGGTTTCATCTAGTTGCATAAGATACAACAGACATTCTTCTTCAACGGAAGTGTTTGGGAGAAGTTCAACGACTAGCTTTAGAGATGGTATCTCACATTCAATCGAGAAGATGGCTTCAAGGCCATAAACTAACTGGAAAGGTGTAAACCCGGTAGCAGACTTGAAGGATGTCCAGTAAGACCACAATGCTGAAAACAACATCGTGTGCCAACGCGTTTTGTGAATCCCTATCATTCGTCGAAGCATGGTAATGAGGACTTTGTTTATTGCTTCAACCTGGCCATTGGCCTGTGGGTAATAGGGCATTGAGTTTTCATGGTGAAGACCCAACTTTTCGGTGAGTTCTGACATCATGAAGTTTCTAAAGTGGCTACCATGATCAATAACGATAGCTTGAGGAACACCAAACCGAGCAATGATGTGATTGAATATAAATAGTGCTACGGTCTTTCCGGTATTGTCGAATGTAGGCATCGCCTCGACCCATTTCGTAAAATAATCTATGGCTATAATAATGTATCCATGCCCTCCAGCCGAGTGAGGGTGACATGTCATGAAATCGATACCCCATTTCGCAAAAGGTCCAAAGGAGACTACATGGTGTAGAGGAGTAGGGTGTGATCGTATTTTGTTGTTGTAGGTTTGGCAAGCATGTCATTTTTGGACAACAATAATACAATCGTTGAATAGAGAAGGCCAGAAATACCCAGCTCGTAAGATCTTCTAGGTAGTAGCATACCCAGACATGTGACCACCACATGCTCCAAAATGACAGTCATTCAAGACTTTCTTGGCTTCATCAAAGGTGAGGCATCATCGAAAACTGGAGTCAATCCCATGACGATAAAGAGTATCACCGAGGATAATATATTAACGGGCTTGGTAGCGTATTTGACGATGGTCAGTGCTAGAAAAATCGGGTTGGAAAGTCTGAGTCTGGAGATATATGATGATATCCCCATACCAAAGGTCATTAGAACTGATCAGAAAAAGGGATTCATCGGGTAATGAATCCTTTGCTACATTTTCCGTCTCAGAACAGGGAAGGTCGCATATCAATTCGACAAAAACCAAGGATTTCTTGGACTTAGTGTGTTCGGATTCTAAGTCAAACTCCTGGAGTATTATGATCCATTTGGAGTATTTTCCCCCTAGCAATTGGCGTGTAAGAATGTGATGCATAGGGTTGCAGTTGAAAATCACAGTAGTCTTGCAGAAAAGGATATAGTGCCGGAAACGTTGAACAACTTGGACGGCGGCCAAGGCTAGTTTTTCAACATGTAAATACTTGGTTTCGGTAGTCGTGAGACTCTGTCTTAGATAATAAATAACATGTTCATCATGAGAATCATCCTCCTGGACTAGAACCATAGCAATGGTGTAGTCCGAGGCTGCGAGATATAAGAAATAATCGCGACTGTAATCGGGTGGGAAAAGTAGTGGGGTATGGGTTAAAGTCAGTTTTAAAACATCGAAACTTTGCTGGCAGTGGTATCCCATACAAAATCAGAACCTTTCTTGAGCAGTCGAGTAAATCCAAGAGTTAACTCAGCATAGTTTGGGATAAAAAGACGTAGAAAGTTTGCCTTCCCTTGCAAACTTTGTAGCTGGCAAAGTGAGGAGGGAGGAGGGAGATTGAGAATTGCCTTGAACTTTAAAGGATCTACCCTGATCCCTTGATGTGAAACAATAAAGCCCAGAAGTCGACCGAATTCTACACAAAAAACACATTTGTGTGGATTTAAGCGTATACGGTAAAACTGACATTGGAGGAAAATGGCTCGGAGGTGTGCTAGATGATTGACACGGTGCATGGAATGAGCTGGTAGGTCATCGAGATATGGTTGGACAATGTGCTTTATATCATGAAAGGCATAAGACATAGGACGTTGAAAAGTCATGTTGGCATTCTTTAAACCAAAGGGTAGTTTTCGGTAGGCAAAAGTGCCTCAAGGACAAATAAAAGCGATCTTGTGTTGGTCCGCGGGTACGATATTGATTTGATTATATCCAGAGAAACCATCCATCAAAGAAAATATTTCACTCCCGACACAATCGTCGACGATCTGGTCAACGAAGGGGGTGGGAAAGTTTTCTTTAGTACAAGCTTTGTTAATATCCCTATAATTAATGCACACGCGGATCGTACCTTATTTTTTGTTAACCGAAACAAGATTGGAAACCCAGTCAATTAGAGCCACAAGGTAAATAAATCTAGCTTTAAGAAGTTTCTCAACTTCAAGCTTCATAACAGCTACTTTACGTGGGTGGACCGGACGAGGTCGTTGCCGGACAGGTTTAGCACCTGGGTATGTCTTAATCTTGCATACAACAATGTCGGGGTCAATACCAGGCATTTATTCATAGCTCCATGTGAAGACGTAGCGAAATTCTTGAAAAAGAGACTTGTAGGTGACAACTTCGTCATTGGAACACGAAGCTACGATATGCACATTTTTGACAACTCCAGGTTTAATGGATATGTTGAGGGGAATGGTGGGTGAGATATTACTTAAGTTCCCTTCGTAGAACATATCGTGTGTAGAATCGAGAACAGTAGAAATGACGACAACGGTCGACGAAATCAAGATCTGTTGGTAACTCTCAATGGTGTGTTGTTTCAAGAAGAGAATGGAACGATGATGTTTGTCATCCCAAGGGGTATCTTCCATGGACATAACAGACATAATCATCTCGTCTGTAGGAAAAATGACACGGAAAGGATCCAGAGATAGATCACCAAGAGAGGGGGTAGAAGGGGTTGTCGATTGAATGGCTTGATAAGCGTATTTGACTGGACTTAATTGCATTTGGTCGCCATAGCGAAGATGATCACCGAGGTTGGGTACTATCCACGAGTCAAAAGATGCAGGGGTTTCGCGAATAGAGGTGGAAATCATGTTGATCGAGGCGACAAACAGATGTGGAATATAGGGTGGTGGAATGAGGAAAGTACCCATCAAAGAGGAATCTTTAAGAAGACCCATGCCGACATTCTCATATCTAGGGGGGGTTTTGCAATGAAAGGAACATTGCTGGTACATGTATCAGAGTTGAAGAAGGCCAATTGGTCCACCGTAATTACTTTTCCTTGATGTGGGAAACGTATGACATAGAAAAGAGTGGACACAACTACACGCATGGAATCGATCCAGCTACGACCAAGTAGAAGGTTTTAATCGAGAGGAGCGTCAAAGACCTCAACTTCAACGTTGATAATTTTTCCTTCTAATGTAATAGGGAACGAAGGGAGGACACCATAAGGCTTAAAACCAAAGCCATTAAAGCTTTGAGCTTGTTGTGTGATTCGGTTAAGGGAGGAGAGCTAATGGATTTCCAGCAGGTAATAGACATGACACACATCGAGGCACCCTCATCAATAACTATTCTACAAATGTTATTGTCGGAGACAATAACTTGTATTTGAAATGCGAGTTGAGGGGGTAGCCTTGGAATGTGATCTTCCAAGTCAAAAATTATTAAATTTGTATCCGTAGGGTCGATTCCACCAATATATTTCAACAGTGCCTTCTGTTGTGTGGGACAACTATGAAGGACTTCGAGGGATGACATCGCGGATGGTGCTTGGGCCAGATCTTCTACAATACTATATTTCTGGGTAGCACGCGCATGAGGATTGAAAGCAGACTTTTGAACAACACCCTTCGGGGGAGGGTGAAGAACTATGTCTAGGCTCGGTCGTTCGAGATGAAGAGGACCATTGGTAGGTGGAGCCGATGGAGATGGTTGGACCAAGGAAGGAGGTATTTCATCAACCTTCTCTTTGGAGGAAGAATAATCTTTGGCTCGAGTGGTAAGTGTGATGTCATTCTTCTTTGAATCACTTGTACACATTAAGACATAGGATGTAGTGAAGGGGGAAGGTTGGTCATGAATTACCAATTGGGCCTGTTGTTGAGAAGGAAAGGGTTGTGACAACACAACCGGGGTAGGAGGTTTCAAGGTCCCTTGAAGGAACTTAGTAACCTTGGCTTGTCTCAGACAATCCTTAGTGTAGTGATCATCACCACAGATAAGACAAGGGTATCGGGGTTTGCACTTATCCTTATCATCAACAGGTTGTGTTTTGGTCTTCTTAGATTGTGGATTATTTTTATCCTCCTTATTCTTACCCTTCCCTTTTCTGGATTTATTCTTTCCGACATGGGCATATTGAACAGAGTTCACCTCAGAAGTCTTGTCGGCAGGAGGAGTAGGAGATAGATCATGTTGAACATTAGAAGCAATGGACTTGGGGTTGGTGGTAGAGGCTTGTGCGGAATGGGGTTGAGTGTGGAAAGTGCCAATCACACAATTAGTCGCATGAGGAGTAGTAGGAGTAGTTGAAGTAGCAGTAGTAGAAGGACGAGGTGCGTTAGGGATAAAATCGTAAAGAGTACCCATTTGTGAGTAAATGAGGTCAAGGTATTGAGCACGAATGATCACCTATTCTTCTGTGACAACTCCACCCATGGAGATATCATGAGCGATATCATTCACAAATGATTTCGTGAACCACTCTGCCAGTAAATGATCAGGGAGCTCAAGTTTGATGAGACGTCGTCTCCGTCGCCGCTCATGAATGTGATCAGAGATATGAGTGGCTTTGGTTTGTTTGAAAGAACTCCAAATTTCGGTTCCCGTTTTGTATTGGATAGGTAACTGGTAGTGGGTGAGGAAAGCCATGGAAAGGGTGTTAAAGTCAGCGAAGAAACCTCATGGTAATTCTATATACCACTTCGCGGCGGAACGCGTGAGAGTTCGCTGAAAAAGACGTAAATGAATAGAGTCATCCATCAAAGAGTTGGATGAACACCAAAGGTGGAAATTCATTACATGATTGTTTGGGTCCTTTCCTGGTTTACCATCGAACTTAGGAATGTCAAAAGGTAATTTGGCCAGTATGGCGGGCCATTGAGGAGAGTGATGGATAGGATCGTTTAAAATTCTAGATAGATCAGAGAGGTCCAGGGTGGATAAGAAAGGTAACTATCTATTCACATAGGGGTACTAATGACTTTGGGGAGGAAGTCCCGTAGGTATGCCAGTAGGATCATAAGCAGTTTGCATATAATGCAAAGATTCAGGAAAATTCATTTGTTGGTGTGGAGGTATGTAATTTATAGGGTTGTATTGGTTAGGGTGGTTCCCTTGAACAGGGACGTTGGGTCTAGCGTTCAATCCCAAAATGGAATTGGACGGACCTGGATATGGTTGGCCCATACTAGGGGGTATGAAAGAGCTAGCTTGAGGCTTGTTCCCCCCAGTCGATTGAGGATTATTTTGGATAAGATAGTTCCAATACTGGGCCAAGTCTGCAGGTATGTTCTGTCTAGTGGGTGGGGTAGGTGGGGGTTTCCCTCTAATCGGAGGTTGTGTCCCAATTGGGATTTGACCTCCAGGGTGAAAATGTCTGCCAAGAGGAATCTGGTAATTAGGTGTGAAAGACTGAATGGTGCCACTAGGGTCGATTCCTCCGATAGGGGATGGAAGAGACCCTCTGGAAGGGGGTCAAGGAAGTGCTGGAATAAAACCATGAACAAGATGGTGCCCATAAGGAGTGGAAATTCCAGGAGTCCCGGATGGGATTTGTGTAGGAATGAGAATAGAATCATTCAACACATGATATCTGGGAGGAAGCATCGGGGTGAGTTTGGGCGAAAGTGGAGTGCCAATCGGAGCCTGGCTAGCCATTGTATTCCTAGTATGAAGATTCATAGTATCTGGGACCATTGTATAATGAGCCATTTGAAGGGGGACAATCAAGATATGGTCAGTTGGCTGAGCGTTCGAACCAGGGAAATAATAGGCAGTAGTAAAAGGTATCGTGTCTAGATCAGATGTTTCGGGTGGCTCAGGTGTGACAGTGATATCAACACCTGCTCCTGAGCCAAATATATCCCATCTAAAAATGCCAGTAGTCCAAAAAGGATCCTGACCTTCAGGGCCTGTGAAAGGTCCGATTGGTAATACAGAAGACTCAACAAAAATATCTCTGGATGAATTCAATCCAACAATACGTCTCATAGAGTCAGGAGGAAGTCACAAGCCCTCTTGAGAATCTGTAATTTGGAATTGTTTTAAAGAATCGGTTCTTTCCAGTCATGGAGTGGCAATGTCTTGGACTTCACTCTATTGAGGAGATCCCTCCGGTGAGTTGGTAGGCAAGGGTTGAGAACCTTCCAGATCCTCTGGGGGTATTCCTTGCATTCTATGTGAGCGGCGTGGAGGGTCAATGGTGATCGAGTGAAATCTCATGAAAGAAATTCTATGCCAACTTATGGAAACAAACAACATGCACTAGTAAAATCTACGAATCAAAATCAAGCAACCAAGACCTTTCTATTCCAAAATCACTAGTTGGTGATGAAATCCAACGTTGCGACATTGAGACAAGAAGGGACTGGGCTAGGGTGGAAAATTTATGTTGACGACCTGCTTAACGGACTTACACCTTGGTGCAAAATTCCACACATAATCATGGGTATACCATCCAAGGAGCCCGAGTGAGTTTGGCCAATGTCAATTCCAGGTACCATGAAGACTTGCCCCTCCACAGTCACCTTGTGTAAGACGCTAAGAATATAGGCTACTAAAGTTACCACAAACAATAATGATGCCTGGGGGAATAGTCGACAGTCCAATCCACACGCAAGGGTAGGGTATCTAGCCCAAAATCAACTTGAGAGGCTTCCACTCATCATTGTGGGTATACCTTCAAGCGACCTCCATAATATGTGCAATCTCTACACCGAGATCAACAAAGCAAGGTGAGTAACTCTGTCAATCTCAATGCGACCTCAGGTTTGACCCTTGTGTGAGAAGGGATTCCCAAGACAAAATGTTGCAAATGGAATTTGACACTCCCTATCACAAGATACTATTGTGTGTTTTGTGCTTTGGAGAGTGTGTCTCACTGCCTATTCCAAAGCTCTAGCCTAGCTAATGTTGGTGCAAAAGAGCCCTAGAAAATGTTACTAGTTGAATTTTAAAGTTGCGCGATATTATTAAAGGCTATTGTTACGCAAAGGGAGACAAAAATGAAACCAATGTTGTGTAAGACTCTGACCCAACAATGCGTAAATATAAATGAATGATACAAACTTGCGTTCGATGAATTCTATCTATAACAGGGAAAGAGGAGTTTTCTGGAACAATGCAAATTACAATGTACGATCTTTTTTGAAATGTAGTACCAAACAATCATTGAAAATGTAAATTCACTATTTGTTCTCTTTCAATACTTGAATGCCAATATTTTTTGAATAAATGATTGCTTAAAAGAAAAAGTCTTTAAATTTGTTTTGTTTAGAAACCAAAAAATAGGGATGGAACTAAGAAAAAGTAAGCAACCAATGAAAATAAAGTACTCAACAAACACCCAAACCGATCTTTCAATGAAGATAAAAATAACAAACTGACAAGAAAAAATCTCTTCAAATGCACATGAACAAAAATTTTCCAAGCAACAAGCAATCTAAAAGGACAATTAATCCCAAATTTTAATCCAATCAAAGGCTTTTGACCAAACAAGCACTCGGATCTCAGAATCAAAGATTATACCCTTGTTGATAAAAGGTCAAGAAACAAAAATTGAGAAAAAGAGTAAGAAGCATTTTCGATCTCCGAAAACTAATCAACCACAAGATTTGAAGTCAAGAAATAGTCAAACACTGGCAAAATAAGTTCTCCCTAGGTAATTAAACAAATCTGGGCATCAAAAAGACAAGAAGACCTAATCCAAAACTTTTACAAATGAGTTCGCAGCCTGGTAGTGGGGTACAGTGTGAGAATTAGGGATTCTCCCAGTCTAGATACAGGCAGGGTGCAAGAAGTTCACACTGAACTGAACAATAGGGTGTGAACATCAATGATTCTCGCAGCCCACAGAGGTATAGTGCGAGAAGGTTTTTAATCAAGAAAAATTTGGAAAAAGGACAACAAATTTGAATGAACTTCTGGGTCCAGAGAGTCTATATGGGTCTCCTATAGACTTAGAAACTGGTTGGTAATGAAAAAAGTAAGTTAAGAGAAAATGGCCAACAAAAACTACAAATGAGTTGTATCCCCAGCGAAGTCACCAATTTTGTTATCGGATAAATCGGTATATGTGGACACTAACAGATCTCCCTAGATCCACCTGGATCTAGAACAAAACAAGACAGGACATGACACTTTCCCTAAGCAACTATCATTGAATTTACTACCAAAAGAAGAACAAGTGACATAACTTTATATCGCTTCTTTAGGTCTTTGTTGTTCCTACTTCGCTCAGGTGCTCTTGCGAGATCAGATCCAAGACAACACAAACCAACCAAAGTGAAGATAGTAAAGTATATTCAATGACAACCTATTCATATGATCAAGGAATTATGCAATAATATAAGAGTGATTTTATGGGAAAGGGACATGACACTGTATTATATTAAATGGAAGTAGAAGATACAATCAGATCGCCTTGATGTCGTAAGCTCCCTTTTGGTGTTCCTTTTTTCTAACACACACACTTGCTCCAAACTGCATGAAGAAGATCCATTATGGCTTGATGGACAAATGGAGACCTCAAGCATTCATTCAAACAGGATTCCTCACACAATTCTGAATCTATTCTTTCATCAATTCTCTATTCAATCTTTCTTAACCTCTTCCTTGAGAAACATTTCATTATATAGGAGAAGGAGAGATGGTTAAAGGGATGAGGATGATCCCACTAAATCTGATAAGTCAGTAGGATGCCATCCATGCGAATGCCAACTCATTTTCTAGAAGACCCTCTTCTAGAACCTTTGTAACTTCCTCTTCCTTTTAAGCTTTGAAGCAGGTTTGCACCCTACCTATAGAGTAGTCTGCGAACATCTCACACTCTAAGTATAGGGTTGCCTGCGAGAATTAGGGTTTCTTGCACCCTACAATACATGTATCCTGTGAACTCATCTTAAAAATATGTTTTATGGAAGAAGACAACAATCACTTTTCTCAGGCAAAAGGTCCTTATGAGGGCCTGAACACACAACTGTAGAGACACCACCAGAGTGACCAAAATAATGTGTAACACTAGTTTGAATGATTCTAACCTATAAAATCTCTTGAACCATACACTTAATCTCACTCTGTTATGCATTTATTGAACCATACGTTCAATCTCACTCTTGAGAGTTTGAGGAGTGTTGATGCTAGCCAATGCATGGAAAGATATCATTAGAGTAGTCTCTTTCAATGCTATTGTTGTCATTGATGTCAAAGACAAGGGGAGTCTATAATATTTCCAAGATAAATATTACAAACCTCCATATGTCCAAGATAAAGATTACAATATGGAGATTGTTGAAAGTATTATTTTTTATAAGTTTGGATACCCTATATTTGAAGGAATGTTTACCCTACATACCCATCTCAAATGGGAGCACATGTTATATGGTTGGAAATATTATTATAAGACCTTTCCAATGGTATATTAAATTATCTCTAACACCCTAGGAATGAGGAGATTTAAAAATTTTCATCCAACAACCCAACCAAAAAATTTAGGTTGTCTCAATAGTATTTACAAGTCGGCCTTGAAAGTGGGGACAAAATTACTATAAATACATGATATATTCTTTCATTTGTAGAGAAACCAAGTAAGAGATCAAGTATTAGGTGCGTAGAAGTGATTTGAGGTGCGCTAAAGGTGTTGGGGTGTCTTTTTGATGTGCAAGAGAAGTCGAAGGAATTTTCTTGAGGTATTTCTTGTTCTCAAGGTGTGCTATGAAGGACTGTGTTAAATTTAGAGCTTCTATTAAGTTATTTTCAATTTACTAGACAATAATAGCATAAGAAAGATCACTAAAAGATACACAATCACAAGGTACACAACATTTATCCCGGGAAACCCTCATGGGGGAGAAAACCAAACAAAAGCTTCCTTAATATAGATTGTCAATACAATGCCAAGATAATAAACCAAACACAAGAGAATATCCAACACTGAGAAATGTTCCTCTCTCTTCCTTCTTCCGACAACTGGTAACTGCAGCTTCCTTCAAACTTGCGCACGAGATGAATGACTTGAGTGAGTGAGCTAATGAGGCACCTTCCACTCTTATTTATACTGGCTGGCAGGTGCTAGGGTGGTGTCTCTTCATAAAGAAGGGCCAACTTCTTCACTTAGTGGCTAAAACCACTTTATTATGCCTAGGGTCCAACTTCTTAATTAGCAACATCTAATTAAGGTTTAACCAATCCACAAAAGGGGACTTGGTCTTATACAAAGCCTGACATTATCAATCTACAAAAGGGGATCGATATATAAGATAATAACTCAATAATAAGTAGAATATTCTTTGTAGTTCCAATATTTCATCATTACCCCTTAACAAGAAGGGTATTCTACAACATCATCAGGAGAGAGAGAGGGAAAAATCATCTGGAACATTGACTGACATATATATAAATCATCAAAAGTTTTTCTCATCATCAATAACATCATCATTCATAGCATGGAGTTGGAGTATCAACATCATCATCATTCACAACATGGAGTTGGAGTATCAACATCATCATCATTCAAAACATGGAGATGGAATAGCACCATCATCATCGTTCACATCATGGAGTTGGAAAAACATCATCATCTTTAAAAACATGGAGTTGGAACTTGAAACATCAACATCAAGTAGCACACAATCTATAACAAAAAAATCAACAACATCATCATCAACAACATGAGGCTGGAGCAACATCATCACAACATGAGGCTGGAGCAACAACATCACAACATGAGGCTGCAGAAACAACATCATCATCATGGGGCAACATAATGAGGTAGGTGTATCAAAACAAACTTGTGGTACTCTGACAGTCCCTAGGGATCTACCCAGAAATCATAATATTCCCTAGGATATAAAATCCTAATGGAGCTACCACGTGGTACTCTGACATAACGTCCTTACCCGACCTTTGGGATCTACTGAGGAATCATAAGATTCCATAGGATTATAAAAATACTAACAGAGCTACCACTACTGACCACATCTAGCATATACATGCATAGGTACTTTGACAGGACACCCTTACCAGAACTTCAGGATCTGTCCAGGGATGATCGGTCCCCTAGGATATAAATCCTAACTGCGCTACCCATCGTTGGTTAGGATACCATAGTATCATCAACACCACTCCCCCTTTCGAGGGAGGTCCTTTTGGACTATACCAATATTGTATCGAAATTTCTCAAACTTTACATGAGACAAAGGCTTGGTCAACACATCTGTAACCTGCTCATCTGTGCCAACATATTGGATCTTTATAGCTCCCCTCTGCACCATGTCACAAATGTAGTGATACCATATTTCTATGTGGTTCGACTTCCCATGGAACACAATGTTATCTATCATCTTTATGCAACTGTAGTTATCACAGAGAATCTCAGTTTCTTCCATATCCAGATCAAATAGACTTGTCAACAACTTCCAAAGTCATATGGCTTCACAACTGGCGGAACATGCAGTACTATATTTTTCTTATGTCATGCTAAGAGCAATACTGGATTGCTTCCTAATTTTCCATGAAGTCATGGCTGACCTTAGACTGAAACAACATCCTAAAGTTCTCTTTCTATTAGAAACACTTCCAGCCCAATCTGAATCGATATAACCAATCAGTCTGAAGTCATGATCTCCATTATAACAGAGACCAAATTCCAACATACCCTTAAGGTATCTCATCACATGTTTTCCAACAACAAGGTGAACATGTTTGGGCTCTACCAGATACCGACTCGAGGTGTTTACAAAAAAACATATATATGGCTTGGTATTCGTCAGATACATCAACGATCCAATGATCTATCTGTAAAACGTAGCATCAACCAATTCTGACGAAGTGTCAACCAGGATCTCCAACTTTGTTTCCATGGGTGTGTTTATGGATTTACACTCCAACATATCAAAACTTTTCAGTATTTCAACTGCATACTTCCCTTGGTTAAGGAATATCTTCTTTAAGCTCTGCCAAACCTCAAGACATAAGAAATACTACATTAGGCCTAGGTATTTCATCTCAAATTATGCAGCGAGCTTCTTATTACAATCAATGATGAGCTTTTATTCTCTATTTAATAATAAGTCATCCACATACAACAAAAATATAACTGGATCATCATTCATAACCTTGAATTAAAGGTTAGAATCAACTTTACTCTTGGTAAATCCCAAGCTCATCAGGAAACCGTCAAGCCTTCCATACCAAGCTCTAGGAGTTTGCTTCATTCCATACATATCCTTCTTCAACCTGCATACATGAGTCTTTCTATATTCAACTTCAAACCCTTGAGGTTATTCTATATAAATTTCTTCTTCATTAACACCATTTAAGAAGGTTGTTTTCACATCCATATGGTGTAACTTCCACTTCATCTTGGCTGCAAGAGATATGATGGTTCTGATAGAAGTGTATCTAGCTACAGGAAAAAATGTCTCTTCATAATCAATGCCTTCCTTTTGAGAAATTCCACAAGCTATAAACCTTGCTTTATGTTTTTCAATGGACTTTACGAGAAGGATTTGTCCGATACTATTCCTTCATTTTTGTCAAATATGTTTAACTTGAAATTTCTTTATTTATGGGGAAATCAACTTAGTGGAAACATCCCAAATTCTATTGGAAATTGTTCTAACCTCATAAAGCTCAGTTTAAACAATATCAAGTTGAGTGGGAGTGTGCCTATAGAATTGGGTAAGTTATCCCTCATTGAAAACCTATATTTTCACACTAATCAACTTAATAATGGCAACACTACAACCATACTCTTTCTTGTAGCTCTTACCAATTGTTCTCACCTAAAAATACTATCATTTCACAACAATAAATTAAGTGGTGTTTTGCCACTTGCTATAGGTAGACTTTCTACCAATTTGTTTGTCTTTTCATTATCAAAAAATAGAATACAAGGAAACATCCCTCCACATATCGGTAATATTAGTAGCCTAACCTATCTAAATTTAAGTGAAAATATTTTAAATGGCAACATTCCATGATTAGGAAACCTTGAAAAAATAGAAAGATTGTATTTAAGTAACAATAGATTAGAAGGGGTCCCCGAGGTGTAGGACAATCGATGACGAAGTGTGTTGTTAAGCCACTCCGTGATGTTAAAGTCACCGGTTCGAAACCTGCGGGGACAAAAAATCCAACCATGTTAAGGGTTGGTGTGGCTCAGGCCGAGTGCGATCCCCGGGCGATTTTGACGGCTTAGATGCCCCTGAGTCGCGGTTTCTCAAGCCACAGGTTAATCGCGTAGCCAACAGGTTCCGCACAAATTAACAAACAAAAAAAAAACAATAGATTAGAAGGAAACATCCCTAATGACTTTGTAAGCTTACAACACCTCGGTCTAGTGGAAATTAGTGGAAATAATCTCTCTAGAAAGATTCCAAACTCCCTTTCAACCCTTAAACAACTAAGGAGGCTCCATCTTCATCACAACAAGTTATCAGAGACCATACCTTCCAACTTAGGAGATTGTATAAATTTGGAATTGCTTGACTTGTCTCACAATAGGTTCACCGAAAGTATACCACATGAAATTGCAAAACTTTCTCATCTACAATTCTATTTGAATTTGTCATGCAATTTATTAGAAGGTTCCTTGCCCATGGAGATTGGCAAAATTGCAATGGCTCAAGCTATAGACATTTCTGTCAATCAATTGATTGGAGCAATTCCCCCTACACTTGGAAGTTGTAGTGAACTACAATTATTGAACTTATATCAAAATTCCTTCCAAGGGTCTATTCCAGATTCACTTGGAAATTTATAGAGTCTCATGAACCTATATCTCTCTTCCAACTCCTTATCAGGTGCAATACCAGTTGTCACTCTCAAGAAGTTGAAAATGATTCAGAGTTTGAATTTGTCTTTCAACAATCTCATAGGGGAAATTCCAAAAGGAGGGTTTTTTGCAAATAGAACAATTTCCATGTCCTCAATTGGAAATCCTAGCCTTTGTGGACCACAAGTATTCCAATTACCTGCATGTCAAACAATAAGAGCTCATTTTGCATTTGTGAAAAGAGTATTATTGCTAGTGAGTGGAGCTATTTCTTTTATACTATGTTGTCTACTTTTGGGATTCATTTGGAAACAAAATATGTGGATGCAAAACTTTGATTCCTCACAAGTCATTTTTCAAAATTTCGAGCACTGAAGGATCTCATATCAAGAGCTTCACATAGCAACTAATGGATTTGCAGAGGCCAACTTGCTGGGAGTAGGGAATTTTGGTTTAGTTTATAAAGGAATTTTGAGTGATGGTACACTTGTTGTTGTGAAAGTTTTCCAGTTGCAAAAAGACAAGGTTGAAAAGAGTTTTAGAGAAGAATGTATTGTTTTGAAAAAGGTTCTACATCGAAATCTAGTGAGAATCATAACCTCATGTTCCAACCTCCATTTCAAAGGGTTAGTGTTCAAATTTATGTCTAATGGAAGCTTGGAGAAGCATTTGTATCCTAATATAGATGAAAACAATGGTGAAGATTGTTGAAAATACTAAAACAACTGAGGGGGGGGGGGTGAATCAGTTGTTTATGAGCTTAAACAATTTTTATACCTTTTAAATATTTTTAATCTTCCTTCAAGTAATCATCAACAATATACAACATATGAATAGTAAAAGTAAAGACCATCAGTCACATATAAAGTACACACAGAGACAGATTTTCACGAGGAAACCCATAAAGAGAGAAAACCTCTTATTCTTCAAAATGATAGGCAGTATTTTTCAGTTCTGTACATCATTTATAATTGACCACAAAATCAATGTGAGGCTGCTACCTCTGTTTTACAAGATGCAACTTGTTTGAGAGCACCAACTCTCTGGTTTCTCTAGCACCCAGTAGAAGGAAGCACCAACTCCCTGAATATTCCAGCACCAACTGGATGGAAGCACCAACTTCCTGAATGTTCCAGCACCAACTGGATGGAAGCACCAACTTCCTGAATGTTCCAGAACCAACTGGATGGAAGCACCAACTTCCCATTACACAGGCTCCAACCTGTATAATAGAGAACACTTGTTCTCCCTAGCACCACCCTGCCACCCTGGTTTCTCTGGTTACAACCAGATGGAAGCTACAACTTCCTATGTTCAAGCACCCACTTTAACTTATGAGGAAAACAGTCCTCCCGAGCACCTCCCAACCACCCTTGAATATGAAATAATGAATACACAGACAATTACCCAGATAAATCAATTCTTACCTTCCTTTCTCTGTTCTGTAAGTCCGATCTTCCACAAACTGTTCTGCAAATCTTCTCTTCCTCTGTCTGTTCAGCAGGTCTTCTCTGCATCAACTCGTACTCTCATTCTGCTCTTCTTCAACTCGTTCTGTTATTTTGCTCTATGTTTTCTCTTGCTCTGCTATTCTGCTCTGCATTCCATTTCACTTTGCACATATGCTTCCTTTCTTACCACACATACTCTTTTGTATTCTTTCTTACTGTTTCATTCCTTTCCTTTACAGAATGACCAACCAAATTCTGTCTCTCTCATTTTATTTTATACACACAACCTTGATGATTCCACTTCACCTTCCCATAGGCAAACCAAGGACACCTGTCTTAGCAACTGAAATGATAACTGATTCAAAATCAATAATCCGTTTTGTTTAGCAGAATCATAACTGATGAGTTACCTGTGTGTGAAGAAACAGTAACCCTTAGATCTCATTCAAGTCTTATCCGCACCGTAGGATGACTTTTATAAATCTTGCCTTTAATTTGGGTTTCGGCATTCCTTATGTTCAATGTTCTTTTCACTTACAAATCTTGATTCACAAAATTCTGTAAAGCGGTCAGATCAACGATCCAGATCATAATTAGATCTGACGATTCAGATTAAGTTGGGAATTCACTTATCGCGAAATCGACATTCTTGACGTTCATTCTTTTTGTCACTTACAAATCCCGATCCCCGAAACTCCGTGAGATGTCAGATCAATGGTCTGGATCATTTCTTGATCTGACGATCTAGATTCAATCGCGATTTATCATATCGCGAAATCGACATTCTTGATGCATTGAGTTCTTTGCCTCTTGAATTTGCGATCCACGAAACTCCGATAAGAAGTTAAATCAATGGTCCAGATCTAATCTCTATTCATCGGCTGTGATTAAATCGCAAAATCACATATCGCGATTTCGGGGTTCTTGTTGTCAAATGTTTTTTTCACTTCAAAATCCCGATCCCCTATACTCTATGCAGAGAATCAATGGTCCAGATCACTTCTAACTTTAATGGCTACGATTAAATCGTGAATTCACATCGCGATTTTGGGGTTCTTGTTGTCAAATGTTTTAGTCACTTCAAAATCCCAATCCCCGATACTCTATGCAGAGAATCAACGGTCCAGATCACTTCTAACTTTAACGGCTACGATTAAATCGCGAATTCACATATCGCAATTTCAGGGTTCTTGTTGTCAAGTGATTTTGACATTTCAAAGTCTCGATCCCCGATACTCCATAAAGAAAATCAACGGTCCAGATCTCATTCTCAATTCAATGGTTGTGAATGAATTGCGATATTTCATATCACAAAATTGGGGTTCTTGATGTCAAGTGTTCTTGTCACTTCAAAGTCCCGATCCCCGATACTGACTGGAATTAATGTTCTATATCAAAGCTTGATCTGACGGCTCAGATTTCATCACGATTTTGCATATTGTGATTACGCCCACTTCTCCTTGTACTTTAACGAGTGTGTAGGTTATCCTTGATCCGATGATGGTCGGGTCTTGCGCTTGGATCTAACGACTGAGCTCTGTCCTCCTCTTCAGTGCACTCATCTTGTCATCATTCAGATCTGACGACCCTCGTTCTTTCAGGAAATTTGAATGGGATCCAACGGTCACTGACTCTTCTCCTCCCGATTATTGCTGCACTGCTATTCATTGCTGTTGTACTCAAGCCATCACCACAACCACAACTGTACTTTCCATCAATGACAAGTATACACTGCCTGTAAATATGCTAACAATCCTTTGTACATTCTTCATGCCATTCGTTGTCTGTTACATATTTACCAACAAATATGTATGTGATATGGGACCAAAAACACGATTGGGCATTGCCATAGATGTGGCCCATGCCATCGAATATCTTCATCATGATTCTTTTGTGCAAGTAGTGCATTGTGATTTAAAACCCAACAATGTGCTTCTAGATGAAGACATGTCAGGACATATAGAAGATTTTGGTATTGAAAGATTAATTGATGAAACCTCTATTGGGTCACTTACTTCAACACTTTCTTTGAAAGGATCTGTGGGCTACATTGCACCAGGTATGGCATTTTTTAATGTTAAATTTTTGCTTGTCTTTTCTTATAAAAAAATTTCTATGAAATAGTTGAGTAAAATTTGATGAAGGTTATATTTAATGCAAAGTATGGATTAGGTGAGACAGTGTCTACTAAAGGAGATATTTACAGCTATGGAATTTTGTTATTGGAAATGATTACTAGGAAATGACCAACTAGTGACATATTTTCAGGAGATCTAAACTTGTACAAGTGGGTGAACCTAGACTTTCCACATAGAGTGAAGGAGATAATTGACTACAACCTTTTTATTGAGGTGGATAGATATGAATTTGAAGAAAATAATGTATACACATGCCTACTTTCTTTGCTACGGGTTGGTTTGATTTGCTTGAAAGATTCACCTGAAGAAAGGCCAACTATGAGAGATGTGGTAAAGGTATTGGAGAGCCTCATAAATGATTTGGGGGAAAATGCAGTTGCTTCTAGCAGATTAAGACAAAGCATGTCAAATTTGCTTAGCAATACAATTGCTTCTAGGAGATTAAGACAAAGCATGTCAAATTTGCTTAGCAATACAAATGCAACAAGGAATGATACACATGCATCAAATGTCGAGAGTTCCTCTACATTTTAGTTTGTGAAAATTGCAATAGTAGAAGATTTTGATCTTGTCA
>ML779435.1:1071722-1107769 GCA_009831015.1 Picea engelmannii | reverse complement strand
CTTAATTGGGGCATATTATATTAGTAATGTTATTTTATTTATGTCAGCTTTAGGACATTAGTTGTAATTATACCTCCTAGTCTCCTATATATACCAAGGAGACATTTTCATTTTGAATCATCTTGTACTGGAACATTTAAGTGGGGTAAAAAGAGGTTTCCCCCTCGAAGAGGCTTATTATCTGAAATTATCTCTTTTTCAAGGCGTTGAGTACTTTTCCTAAGGTTTTTCTATGCTATATTGATGTTTGGTTCTTAACAATCTATTATTGTGTAAGGCTTATTGCAGGTACTCATTGATACATCTGAAGTAGCAAAAATCTGAGGTAGCATGAAGGGTTGACAAAAAAAGTTTTGAAATTACAGAGAATACAAAAAAAACGTAAGTTCTGAGGTGTACGCGGGCTAACAGGGAAACATAGTGCATACATACGCGGGATACCAGTGTAACAGAGCACGTACGTACATAGGATATCAGTATAACAAGACACCTATGTGAGGCCAAAGCCGTGAAATTTTGAAGAGATGAAGAAGACAAGGTTTTATATTCTGAAAACAATCTCTCAGGAAGGTATGATTAGATACATCAAATCTATCCAGTGGTTCAGAAGGTATGTCTTAATTCTATGAGTAGTTGGATTTTGATGTATTCATGAGAAATGGTTATGGAGATTCGAGAATGGTTATGAATATTTGAGGATTCTCCCTAGAGAGTCTAGTGGCTGCATGTGATCTTCTGTATAAATCATATCTAAAGAAATATAATGCTGGTATAAGAAATATTTATCATTATTAGAGTTGAGGCACATCTTGTATTTCTTTCCATATGGTTAAGGGTTCTTGTGATACATGAAGTAGCTGAAGTGTTGAAAGGCTGAATATCACAAACAAATTTATATCTAGTTCATGTGAGGGTTATTAAATTGGTCCATACATTCATTTGGCACATAACTTGAGAGAGATATAGAGCCTTTGGGTGAAGTTTATGTATGAGGATGAATGCACTAGGTAAAGTTACAATATGGATACAATGACACATTGCAAATCTATGTGAAAGAAGTTGCAGACGGTCTGAAGTTTTTAGAAGAAAGAAAACCCTAGTTTTCAGAAAGCATACACAGGCTGCATAACAGATAGGTCGTGTACATACATAGGTTGAATAACAAATAGGGCACATATATATGCATGTTGCAGAACTACAGGTCACATATATGTTGTAATTTTTTGATACTTGCTCAGTTTAGGTACATGTTGATTGCAGGGCAATAGTACAGATTGGATGCAGGTCAGTGGTACAGGTTGGTATAATTTTACAGTGGTATATCTCATAGTGATAGTGTGACAGTGGTTCCATCATTCTACTTCTACGTCAGAGTAGTTGGATGGGGCAAGGATAGGTGGTTGTAGCCAGAGAACATAGGGGTTTCTAGCCGCCTTCTAGTTGTAGCTAGAGAATTGGGGAGTTGGAGCTTCCCTCAGGTTGTAGCTTGAGAAAATAGGGGGTTGGAGCCTCCTTCCAGATGCAGTTGGAAAAAAAAGGAAGTTGGTGCTAACAATGAATGTAATTCTTAAATACATATAACAAAAATCATTCTGTGGTTTTCGCCGACTTTGGGTTTCCACATAAAAACATTGGTGTACTATGTATGTGTAGGATTTCTCATTTGTTCATTTCTTATTTACTCTACAATTGTTGGACGATAATTCTACATTGAAATAACACTTGCATTTTATGGTTAAAAGGATTATATTTCTCTATTACTGATTCACCCCCCCTTTCAGTAATCCAACAATTGGTGTCAGAGCAGATTCCTTCAGGAATTAGTTTAACCACTGAAAGGTAGATCATGGAGAGAAACAACTTGTATAAAAATGGAATACCATAGTTTGATGGTCAGAAATATGTGTTCTGGATCAGAAGGATAAAATCATATATACAGGCACAACGATTTGAAATATGGTAATATATAAAAGATGGATACAAAGAACCAACAATTCCACCAACAAGTGAAAGAGCAATAAAAACTGGTTAAAATAATTCCAAAGCCACAAATGCACTTTTGTATGGTCTTGGTGAATCAACATACACCAAAGTTATACATTGTAAATCTGCTAAAGAGATTTCAGACAAACATCAAAATATTTATGAAGGAGATTCAAAAGTCAAAGCAACAAAGCTTCAAACTTGCAGAGGTCAGTTTGAACAACTAAAGATGAAGGAAGATGAGAATATTGAATCTTACTTCTTACGAGTCAATGAAACAATAAATGCAATCATAGGATTGTGAGAAGAAATTAAATAATTTGTAATTGTTCAAAATGTTCTAAGATCGCTTCCTATGAGATTTGATCCTAAGATATCAGCACTACAAGAAAGAAAAGATCTAGACTCGATAAGCATGGATGAACTACATGGAATCCTCACAACATATGAAATGAGAACTGAACATGAAAATTAAGATATACAAGAAGGAAATTTTAAAGAAAAAGGGAAAGAAAAAGGAAAAATAACATAGCAACAGTAGTGACATCTCAGAAGATGACAAAGAAGTGGCCAATTTTGTTAGAAGATTAAACAAGGGAACCAATGGAAGATATAAAGGTAAGCTTCCATTGATTTGATTTAATTTTGATGGTATTGGTCATTTTGCTAACAAATGTCCTCATAAAAAAAATAAGAGGAATGATGAAGATTACTCAAATATCAAACAAACATATAAAGGCAAAAGAACCACAAATAAAGCTTTCAAGAAAAGCTTATGCACCAAAGAAGACATCTCCTCATCAAATGAAGATGAAATCAATGACAGTGAGACATAAAGAGTTCTATTCATGGAAGTAAATACTCTGATAAATAAGACACCGACGAAGAATATGAAGAGGCGGAAGTTGACTATCAAGAATAATTGTTGAGTTCCATAGAATTTATAAGCAGAGAAAAGAAGAAAAACAAGAAGCTACAAGTGGAACTAGACAAGAAAGAAGATACTCAGGAACTAGAAAAAATGATGACGAAATTGAACTTTCAAATAAAAGAGGATAAAATAATTGAAGAAACACTCAAAGAACAATTATAAGAAAGATACTGGATCATTGGAAATTTGGAAGCAGAGATTGTCACATTGAGACAAGATCTTCAAAAGAAAAATATGTAGAACAACTCAAAATTTTTGGATGACATTATCAATAGTCAAAAGCCTCATCATGACAAGTACGGACTTGGATAAAATCATATAGAAAAGGGATCAAGCTCCAAAACAATAGAACAAGAAACATATCCAAAAAGCTATGAAGAAACAATCAAAGGGGATATGAAGACCTACAAGGAAGATTACGGGGACACTCCTCCATCGAGAAGATTCACATTTAAGAATCAATGACCAACATAAAAAAATAGGCCTCAGGAAGAAGAAGGATTCATAAGAGCAATTCCTTTCAGAAGATATTCAACTCCCAGGTATGAAACTATTTTTTTTGGTTTATGTTATGCATGCAATAATTTTGGACATAAAGCTGTAAATTGTAGAGCTAATAGCAGGAACATAAACAACATTGAAAATCATGGCTATCCAAGAAGGCCTAATGAAACACAAAGAAGAAGATACAATGGGTTTGAATCATTGAGCACTGAAGTGGAATGCTACAAGTGCAAAACATTTGTACACATGTCCAAAGATTGTAGAATGATAGTCCCTCCTAGAGAACCACAACAGAACAAAAACAGTTGCAGACAGGAACCTCAGAAGAGAACATGGATAAGGAAGCATAATCAATACATAAATGAAGAATGCACACTCTCTATACAAGATAAGCATAAGAAAAATGGTTGGTATGGTGACAGTGGTTGTTCAAAACAAATGACAGGTGATAAAGACAAGTTTCTTACATTAACAAAGGAAATAGATGGATGAGTCACCGAAAATGATGATAAAGCTAAAATCATTGGAAAAGGCACCGTTAGAATTGGAAACAAAAATACCAAGGAATAAAATGTTCTACTAGTAGAAGATATGAAACAAAATATTCTAAGTTTAAGTCAAATGTGCGAACAAGGTCATAAAATTACTTTCGATTCAAAGAAGTGAGAGATAAGAAAAGAGGGTTTAGGAAAATTGATTGCAACAACTGCAAGAACTTTAAGTAACATATATGTATTAAGTGAAATTGGAAATGAAAAGTGGTGTCTAGGAAAGGAAGATGAAGGATGGCTATGGCACAAAAGAATGGGTCACATAAACTTTGATAACCTTGTCAAAGTCAACAAAAAGGAAGCAGTTAGAGAAATGCCCTAGATCACGAAACCAACCAACACTTTATGCAAGCATTGTCAACAAGGAAAGCAAACAAATACAAGGTTCAAATCAAAGGAATATTCAATGACAAGACCACTAAAAATTGTGCATACTGATAGTTGGACCAACTATAACAAAGGGTTTAAAAGGTGAGAAACAATTTATGTTATTGGTTGTTGATTATACAAGAATGACTGCAGTTTTCTTTCTCAGGAATAAGTTAGAAGCCTTTGAAAACTTCAAGGTCTACAAGGAAAAGGTTGAAACTAAAATGGATTCAAACATAAAATGTTTTAGATATGAAACTAAAATGGATTCAAAGGAAACAATAACAAGTGATAGGCATCTTTACAAAACTGCTTCCACGAGAAGCCTTTGAGTATCTTCCCTAGAGAATCAGAGTAACTTCTACTCCAAAATGAATGATTTTGAATGCTTATCTTATATGTCTTAGATTTACATGAGGAAGCACCATAAAGCGGATGATTCAGGTTGGGATATTAGTTTCATGAAGAGTTCAGTTAGGGGGAGCATCCTCGGATGGAAAGATACATTTTCCATTGATGAAAAAGGGGGAGGGATTTATCAGATGCAAAGGTAAATGCTTAGAGAAAGAGGACAGACGCATGGTTCCAGGGGGAGTGATGGTCACAAGGGGAGCATGAGTGATATGACTTCAGTATTTCATCAGAGTGTTTCCATCAATGCCAAAGGGGGAGATTGTTGATTATTTGGGTTGGTTGTCATTGGTGTCAACCCTTGAAGAAAGTCCGATATAGAATTATAGTAGCACAAAGGTTTGGGTAATGGACCCAAGTTCGTTTGATGTATAATGGTATGAGTTTTAATACATTTGAAGGTAAGACTACTCTAGATGGATATTACATGTAATTCCATTTCTGGTGGTATGTGGAATGCCACATAAATCCTCACGGTAAGAGATATATGACCATGTGAATTTGGAGAACCCTCATGAGTCATATAGAAGCCCCAAAAGGTCAAAGTAGTCAAAGTGATTGCAAAGAAGAAATTATTTAAATAATAAAGTGAAGTTATGAGTGTACTATAAGTCAAAGTGGATGAAAAAGAAATTATTTAAATAATAAATTTAATGGAGAACTTACTAATTGTGGAAAGTGGTTAAGTTAAGTGGACAGGGGGTTAGAAGTGGGTTAACCCTAAAATAATGAAAGTGGGTTAAGATGGTTAGAAGGTATCCCCTTGAGGAAGCTACATGAAAGTATAAATAAGAGGTAAGCGTCTCTCATTTTATTACCATTGAGCACATTGAATATCTATTATTGTGTAAAGATTATTGCAGGTACTCATTGATACATCTAAAGTTGCGAAAGTCTGAGGTAACACAAAGGGTTGATGACGAAAGTTTCAGAATTACATAGAATACAAAAAAACTCTAAGTTCTGATTTGTACGTGGGATAAAAATGCAACAAAGTGCATACATATGTAATCTACCAGTGTAACAGAGCACGTATGCATGTAGGCTATCAGTATAATAGTACACGTACGTGAGGACAAAGCTGTGAAATTTTGAAGATATGAAGAAGACAAGGTTCTAGATTTTGAAAACAAGCTTTCAGGAAGGTATGTAGTGATCAAATACATCATATCTATCCATTGGTTCAAAAGGTATGTTTTATTTCTATGAGTAGTTGGATTTTTATGTATGCATGAGAAATGGTTATGGAGATTCGAGAATGGTTATGAATATTTGAGGATTCTTCTTAGAGACTCTAGTGGCTGCATGGGATCTTCTATATAAATCAGATCTACATAAATATAGTGCCAGCATAAGAAATATTTATCATTATTAGAGATGAGCCACATCTTTTATTTATTGGCATATGGTTAAGGGTTCCTGTGATACATGAAGTAGCGAAAGTGTTGAAAGGATGAATATCAGAAAGGGCTTTATGTCTAGTTCATGTGATGGTTACTACATTGGTTCATACATTCATTTGGCACATGACTTGAGAGAGATATAGAGCCTTTGGGTAAAGGTTATGTATGAGGATGCATGCAGTGGGTACAGTTACAATCTGGATACAGTGGCAGGTTGTAGATCTATGTGAAAGAAGTTACAGAGGGTCAGAAATTTTCAAAAGAAAGAAAACCCTAGTTTTCAGAAGGCATACTCAAAATTCATAACAGATAGGTCGCGTACATACGTAGGTTGAATAACATATATGGCGCGTACATACACATGCTATAGAAATATAGGTCGCGTCTCTGTTGTATTTATTTGATACATGCTCAATTCAGGTACATGTTGATTGTAGGGAAATAGTACAGATTGGTTGCAGGTCAGTGGTATAGATTCATACAATTTTACAGTGGTATATCTCACAGTGATAGTGTGACAATGGTTCCATCATTCTAATTCTACGTCAGGGCGGTTGGACAGGGAAAGGACATGTGGTTGTATCCACCTTCTGGTTGTAGTTGGAGAACATAGGGGGTTGTAGCCAAAGAATTGGGGAGTTGGAGCTTCCCTCAGGTTGTAGCCTGAGAAACTAGGGGGTTGGAGCCTCCTTCCAATTGCAGTTGGAAAACAAAGGAAGTTGGTGCTTCCAATGAATGTATTTCTTAAATACATATAATAAAAACATTTTGTGGTTTTCTCTTGCTTTGGGTTTCCACGTAAAAACACTGGTGTACTGTGTATGTGTATGATTGCTCATTTGTTCATTGTTTATTTACTCTGCAACTATTTGATGATAATGCTACATTGATATAACACTTTAATTTTATGGTTAAAAGGATTATATTTCTCTATTAATGATTCACCCCCCCTCTCAGTAATCCAACAATCCCTTCCCTTTCAACCCTTCTTGTCTTCAAAGGACTTTTTTTGACCATGTAGATATTTGGCTCCCTACAGTAAGGGTTCTTATATCCCAAAGAAGACTTTGATTTGATAGTTGTTCCTATTAATAAAAAAATGAGTTATGAAAATTGAGGTTTTATGCTATGCTCCTATTGATAAAGCAACGAGTGATGAAAACTAAGGTGTTATGCTAAGTTGGTCTCTCTAGCTTCAAATGGACAAAGGTTTTCTCAATATGGTATAAATATGCTATTATTTCAAAATCATAAATTAGATCATTTATTTCTTATATTTTTGAGTGGCATGTTCACTGTGATGTTTATTTATGAAGTTAATGATGATTTCAAGTTACTTTGGAAAAACTTCTAAGCAAACATAGATAATTTGAGCTTAATATTGATATGTCAAAGTTATTTTTAGATAGAAAATCGTGCTTAGTATTGATTAAAGTGGTCTTCCTTCCCTTTGTTTTGGTAATTGATATTCAATGGACATTCTTCATTGATTGAAAGAGTTGTGGGCTATGAACCCATCAATTATCGTTCTTCAATATTTGGTGGTCTTACAACTGCTGAACTTAGATCCATGTTGTTCTTTCTTATTCAATAAAAAAAGAATAATGTCAGTGACTACTCTGTAGTTGACAGTTTTACAGTGAACACAGTGGGTAGCCTAGTGAAATGGTCTCCAATTCAAGAGATTAAAGGGAATGAAGGCAATGTTTAAAATTTAGTCCAATCTCAACAATGAATCCTGTTATCACATACCCAAAAGAATTATAATCAGCCACCCTCTAAACAACCACAAATTTCCTACCCAACATACACAAAACCCCAACAATACATCAATTCAACCAATATATAATAAGGATATGGTAAATTATAGAACTTACTCATCAAGTTTTGTAGACAATTATGAACTCTACCTTTGCTCAAGAAGGATTGTAGAAGACCCCTCACTAGTGATTATCACTAAGAAAGGTGAGGAATAAMAACTATGAAAATCACMTCTTACACAATTGGACCAAGTACACAACCCTTTCAACAAGAAAACATACTGAAATTSYRCCTTTTCCAAATTACTAKACCAACCAAAATAGTGCAACCCTAGGTTGAATTTGACTTCCTTTGGGAATTGTAAAATCATTATGTCAAGATTTGCTTAATACAAGCCATCAAATATGTACCCATTTACAACAAATTTGTATGGGACTTATGCCTCAAAATATCAAGAAGAAGAGAAAGAGTCCTCAAACAATCCAAGTGGTAGGTCAACTTTCTGATCTCATGCTCGAAAAACCCATCACTTTTAAATACTTGGACAGAAGAAAAATTGTAGTGGATGTATACATAAGTGAAACATTAATACAAAATAATTTAATTGATTTAGGGGTGATTATTAATGTAGCAAAAAAAGAGACAATGGATAGGGTCAATGGTTCTTTAGATTGCTAATAGATCAACTTTCAAACCAAAAGGGATCTTGGAGGCAGTATTCATTTCCATGGAATCATGGGAATACGTTGCAAATTTATGGTGCTGCAAAAAAATCCAGTTAGCCTTAGATTTTATCCCGTAATCCTAGGAAGGTCATGGCTGCAAAAAACTAAAGAATATATTGATTATAGATCAAGGGACATGACAAACTCTCTTGGGAGTTCTATTTAAAAAAAGACCTTGTACCCTCTTGTATGACCATTTCTCAAGATTGAAGAACCATTATGGGTAAATTAGGAGGAACATGATGCACATTTTTTTGTATCCATTTAACCTATACTTACTATAAAAAAAGTCTTGTCCTTGAAATAACCCAGTTAAAACACACTATCATTTATATCTTATGTAGAATATTTATCTCTCTAAGGTGTAGATTTGAGATTTCCTTAATCAACCACATGAAGAGGAAGGCAGGGATAATATCCCTATGAATGATGTAATTCTTTTTTAGGAATAATTGAGATCCAACATAAACTTAATCATCCTTAGTTATTTGGATTATTTGTACATTGTAGAAATAAGGGACCCAACAACCAATGTGGTTGAGAATTTTTCCAAGGAAACTATTAACATCAATAATCCACTAAGTCCTAAACAACAAAAAACATTGTTTAGTTTACTTCAACTTCACAACTTATATTTTCTTGGAAATATTAAGAGATCAAGGGCATTGTTACTAACATTTCCAAACATCAAATTTAAATTCAATATGGCTCTCGACCAATCCACTAACCCCAAAGATAATGAAACTTTCCCTCAAAGACATTGTCAAAGAGGAGTTGTAGAATATTGAATGTTTATTTTGATCACTATGGACCCTCCCATAGAACCCTTGCCACTAAAGCGGTATTGGACTACTAGCTGCTGAATGGTCCTTGCATCATCCATGAAATGTCTAAACTTTTGAATCTCTCCTCTAAGGGGGATCCAAATCACAAAATAGAGTTCCACTTCGACACTGACCTCCAGAATATAACCACACACCTCAAAGGCATGTTAGTTGTTATGGTCCAAATGATTAAGATAGTAGAATAAAATAGAAGTACACACCATGTACACCAATGTCATCTTGGAGCACCACTCCAAGATATATAAGAGAGACGAGTTACACAATAACTCTTTAAAGAATAGGAGAACGTCCTCTAAATACCCAAATACATCCATACATCACAATTCACATGTCTATAATAATGAATGCATGATATCTATATATACCTATTCACACATTGCACATGAGGCCCCTTTATCATTAGGCCAACCCTATTACATACACATTGATCTCGATTATGTTGAGAACAAAATGAGATACAAAAAAAATTATATAAGATAACACATAAATATAGTGAAATCCAACTTCTATTAATGAAAAAATAACATAATACTCTAGAACACAAACTAGCTAGATTGGTGGTATCTTATCTCTGAAGAGAAAGAGATGTCAGCTACATTCAATATCAACAAGCATAATATCACACTCCATTGCATGCTCAAAGGAACTACATCACCTAAATTATATATGAGAGAGTGAGAGGAGAATAATTCCCAAGATGCATGTGGGATAAATTAGTCTAAGTTTACAAAATGTCGTAGGAATGTAAAACACTAGGACTTCCCCATAAGTACTACTCTAGCCCAATCATGCTTAACTCTAGAGTTATAATGGGATATAATGCATTAATGTTGTAGGCATGTGCATAAGGCCATTAGGAAATCATGACATGATGACTGTAATTAACAAATGGAGATGGAATTCCATTACATTCCCCATCAAAAGGGTAAATATTGTGGTTTATCAAAACCACAGGCTCGAAAACGTTGATTCAGTGGAAATAATGGAAAGCCATCGAGGTCCACCTAGATCAATCATGCCCCCTTAGGAAGCACTGGTATCCATTGCAACAAGCTTCCTTAGGATATGGGGAAAATTTTATTGAATCTGAACCTTGGTGAGTTGATTTCCTTGTTGAAGTAGTTTTCCTTCTTGTACTTAGCATCATCCCATTAAAGGATGCCATGAACCTGTTGTTGGAGGTTCTAGATCCATTCAAAAAATATGGCTTCATGATATTCCTTGGTGTGAGTGTGGGAGGAATTTGTCGATGAAGATGAAGAAATAAGAGCTATATCAGTGGGGGCTAATAGATGGAACCCCAAGCACACTTGACAAGGGTAGTGGCCGATAGAGCTATGAAGGGATACATTATAGATATTCTAAACATATGGAAGACTCTCATTATCTGGAAGGGAGTGTCTATATATTGGAACAATGGGTAAGGGAGCATAGGGAACCAATTCAATGGAATGGTTGACTTGGAAGTGCAGAGGCACCCCCATCAGTAAAAAATTATCTTTGTACTCCTCTACAATCTTGTAGACTTGATTCTAATGTATAGAAAGTTCTTGGGCCGAGGCTGTAGTGGTCATAGTGACCTTGTATTCACCTTTTGAATGGATCGTGAAGAGGGAAAAATTTGTGGTCTAAGAGATTACTTTGTGGCACTATTTTTCCAATATCAATGAAGTGGTAGTAGTCATAACTACCTATGGTACCCTGTAGAGCTGACCTCCCAGAGTAACAATGAAACTACAAGGCCGAGATTCATAAACAATGTGACGTTTACGCATATAAGGTTTTCCTAAAATAACGTTACAAATTTCAAGTGGGGAAACATCACACAATACCTCATGTTTGAAGGGCTTGATGCCATAGGAAAGGAGGCACTATTGGATGATGTGGATGTCTCATCCCTGGCTCAACCATATGATACTATATGGTTGGGGGTGTGGCATTATCAACATTTTCATTCTTTTGATGACCTTGGTTTAGATCAAGTTATTTTGACTCCCGCTATCAACAATAAAATGCAGTGGGTTCCTCTTTACCCACATCCGTGAGTGGAAGAGGTGCTCCCTCTCCTCAAGCTCCTATGCCTCATTTGGTTGGATCCTTGCAATTACAATGGTATGGTCCAGGTGGACATCGGTGGCCTCCCACCTATTCCACTAGCTCAAATTATAGTTTCCAACTTGGTGGTTTTTCTTTAGTTTTTCGGGTCCCAAACTTATGGGGCCATTTTGAGGCCCTAAACGACATTTTTTTGACTTGGAAATACCTAATAGAACCCCATTGGCCATTTAGAATGTGTACTCCTAGGATATATATTTCTGATGGGGTATCGAGCACCCTAAACGAAGATCATATGCAAAAGCTTCACCCTCAGGAAGTTGACGTATCAACTACCCCCATCGGGGCCCACAAACCTTTTGGCGTTTCATATTTTGGGGTTAGGTTTGTATATGTTTAGGGTTTTATCATTTAGTTTTTATGTTGAAAATGGATTTGAATCCTTATTGAAATCATCTTCTTGCAAATGAGCATATCCAACACATCTTTCTTCAAAGATAACCTAACACCATTCTAGATAGCTCTTGTGCTTTGCATTTTACAATATTTTGTATTCTAGAAAATTATTAATAGAATCTTAATTTTATTGTATTATTGTGTTCATTGCAATATATATTTGTATTTTCTTGATATATCTTTGTTATATTTCTTCCTTCATGTTGTTCTCAAAATAATCTGGATCAATGGTATTATAACAGTTTGCTCCTTGTCGTTCTTAGTGCATGTCTCCGACAAGGTCAGGGTATAGAGAGTCGTGTCTTGAGTTTTTTTCTCTTGAGGACAACCTCTCTCACCCACCCAAGCAACCTCCAATGGAGGAAGAAAAGAGGGATAATGGAGCAAGAGATTGTATCAAATTGTTTCTTGAGGAATCCCTCATGCGACAAAGGAATGAGATGATGGATAATTTCACCTAAATCCTTCAATGGTTGTCAACAAAAATAGAGGCACCTTCAACCAATAGTCACTTCAACCAAAATTGTAGACTCACCTTCGCCCTCCTTAAGGCCCTTCCCCATGTTAGATATTGGTGTGATAATTATTGTGAGAAACATGTTGTGGTTGAGTCTGCAATTTTTTGGCCAAGACCCACTTGTGTGGATTTTGTTGATGCCCTCAAGGAGAAATACCACTCTGTTGGAGACTATTATGACCAGTACATGAGATGGACAACTCCACATCAGGAGAGAGACCAGACAGTGTTAGAGTACACCAACATATTCCATACCTTGCACAAAAATATTGGTATTAAAGATTCTAAGTGACACTTTGTTTTAAAGTATTTCAGTGGCCTACATAGGTATATCCAAATAGATATGGAGTTCCTAGACATCTCCTCACTGGGATCCTCTTACTGATATGTTGTCAAGATTGAGAAGAAGTTAAAGAAAAATAATAAATTATATTTTGGTTCTACAAAACCATCATAGAAAAATCTCAGTAAGGGTGGCTCTATATCCCAGGGAAAAGGAAAAAGAAAGGAGGGCTAGTCCTAGAACAACCAATCCAATCCACCAACAAAGAAGGGTAATGGGAATTCAAAGAAGGACATTGGAAAGTGGTACAAGTTCCAAAAAATCTTGTTCAACAAGATAGGTATTCTAACAGAGGATGACCACCTTTAGTAACCACTCACACAACCAGATCAAATATAAAAACACCAATGTTTTGACGTGGTAAAACCCCTATGGGGAAACATCCATGGCCCCAGCCAATGCAGCCACTTGGAGCAGTTTATTAATGCAAAAGAAAAATATTACAGAGATATTTTACAAGAGAGTTTCTCACAATTGATCATCGAAAAATGACCCTCCATTCTCTTTAAATAGAGATCATGGACCAATCGGGTTTTAAGCCATAGATCAATGGCCGTTAATATCAAGGATAATATGAACCATCAAATCACTCTATTTTGGGAACACATCGTGATCATCGTATTTTCTAACTACAAATGCATACTAAAGAAACACACTTTTACCTAACGACACATTAGACCAAGTAGATCTTAACTAACTCCTAAGTGTATAAATATCCTAACATCCCCCCTTAAGAACAACTTGGGATAGGATTGAAGGATTTACAATAATGACACAATCGGAGAAAGAAGGAGGCATTAGAGCCTAGCCCCCCTTAATAACAACTTCCTAAAATCCTAACATAGATCAAATTTTGGAAAAATTTGCTTTTGTAAGAGACTTTGTGAAAATGTTTGCAACTTGATCTTCTGTAGGGAAAGAGAGCAATTCAATAACTTGATCATGAATGAGATTTCTGATGAAGTGCATGTGAATATCGATGTGTTTGTCACGTTGATGTTGAACTAGGTCTTTGGAGAGCTTGATCACACTCTGATTGTTGCACCAAAGACTGGTCAGATGTTGTTGCTAGAATCCAAACTATGAAAGGATTTGTCGAAGCCACAAGGCTTCCTGAATTGCATTTACCGCTTCTCGATACTCTGTTGCTGCTGAAGAAAGTGAAATAGCATATTTTTTCTTATAGGCTCAAGTGACAGGTCCTAAACTAAGGTTGATAACATAATGTACAGTAGACTTCCGATCATTAGGGTCACTGACCCAATCTGAATCAGTGAAACCAACCAATAAAGGAGTCCCCTCTGAGCTGTAATGGATCTCAAACTAAACTGTACCTCAGACATACCGATGTATACTTTTAGCGGATTTCCAATGGATTTGATGGGGTGTTTTCATATACCGGGCAACAAGACCAACAACAAAGGAAATATTAGGATGGGTATGATTCAAGTATAAGAGGCTACCAACTAACTGACGATACAAGGTGGCATCAACTTTGGGAGAAGTATAGGTGGTAGCAATCTTGACTCCAGACTAGAAGGGAGAAGGGGTTGTCTTACAATATTCCATATGAAATAGATGAAGAAGGTCACAAGCATACTTAGACTGGGAAAGAAAAATTCCTTCATTGGTTTGCAAAACTTGGAGGCTAAGAAAATAGTGCAAAAATCCTAAGTTTGTCATTTCAAATTTCTTCTTAAGGCTGGTTTTCACATGGTTTAAAAGTTTTGAGTCATTACTAGTAAGGATAAGGTCATCAACATAAAGGACAAGGATTATGAGATGACTTCCTGCTTTCTTGGTATAGACATTAGGATCAAAATGACATCTAGAAAATCTTGTGTCAATAAGAAAGATGTCCATTTTGGCATACCAATATTAAGGAGCTTGCTTAAGACTATAAAGATATTTCTTAAGGTGACAAACAAGGCTAGAGTCATTCTAGATATAGCCAGGAGGTTGTTCCATGCATATTTCTTCTCGTAAATCCACATGCAAGAAGGCATATTCAATATCCATCTGATGGACCTCCCATTTATGTGATCCAACAAGGGAAAGAACAAGGTGGATGGAATTCATTTTGGCTACAGGGGAAAATGTGTCATTATAGTCAATTCCTTCAACTTGGGAAAATCCTTTGACAAATAACCAAGCTTTGTGTCTTTCAACACTTCTATCTGATGCATACTTAGTTCTATGGACCCATTTACATTTGGAAAGTTTTCTTTCCTTTGGAAGAGGTACAAGATCCCAAGTATCATTTTCCATTAAAGAACGATACTCTTCATTCATTGTTGTATCCCAATATGGATAACCTGAAGCTTCTACAAATCTCTCTGGATCATGAGTCCCTAAAACTTGAGCCAAAAGAGAAGAGGCTCACTAGAACTGAGAACGTGTCTGACACTAATATGAAGGATCACTGACAAGATCACCAACTGCTTCTCGTGTTGAACGAACCCATCTAGGAAGCAACGATGTTGGTATTGATTCAGGTTCAATGGACTCATCTAGAGGAAGGTGAGCAGGCGGAGGTGAATTTTCATCCTCATTGTCATCATCTAAAGAAGAAACTAGAATAGGAACAAAACAAGGCACAAATTCCAAATATGGCTCACAGATCAAATAAGGAATAATCACTGAATTAGGCTCGCATGCCAAGATATTTTCATCAAATTTAACATTTCTTCTAGTAATAATTTCATTACAATGTGGTTGAAGATGTCTATAACCTTTGACATCTTCAGAATAACCAACAAATATACACGTCTCACTTTTAGTCTGCAATGCTTTCCTTTTCTCATCAGGAATGTGAGCCCATGCTATACTGCCAAATACACAGAAGTGACTTACATATGGTTTTATTTTAGTCCAAGATTCTTCAGGTGTTATATTTTTAAGAGCCTTTGTGGGAGTGAGATTTACTATGTAATTTTCACAGTTGATGGCTTCTGCCCAATACTTTAGACTTAATCCCTTAGATTGGATCATACAATTATCCATTTATTTTAATGTGCGGTTCTTTCTCTCAGCAACACCATTTTGTTGTGGTGTATATGGAACAATGTGTTGCATTTGGATGCCCTGTGTAGTGCAGTAAATTGTAAAACTATTGCTCACATATTCGCCTCCATTAGCTGTTCTTAACCTTTGAATTTGATGTCTAGATTACTTTTCTACAAGGGCCTTGTAGGCCAGAAACTTGTCAAAAAATTTTCTCTTAAGTTTTAAGAAGTAAACCAAAGTACTCTTGGAAAATTCATCAATGAAAGTTAAGAAATAATTGCACCTAGAAAAAGAAGGAGAAGAAAGTGGACCACACAAGTCACTGTGAACAAGCTACAAAGGGCCCAAGGCATGTTTTCCAAAACTGTCTTGATGATGTTTGACGAGAACACAACCGACACAAACACCATCTCTGCATGAAACAAGAGGAAGGTCAGTAACCATCTGTTGATTACATAGTTGTTGTAACGAGTGATAGTTTAGATGACCAAACTGCACATGCTAAATTTTTCTCAAGTCATCGCTATGAGCAACAAAAATAGATAGAAAATATGATGACCCAAAGTTGTCAAACTTGTACAACCTGGTAATATCATCAACAATTCTAGTTGCAAGAACATGCTTAGGATCTTTTAGATCTTTGATTACAACTTGGTGAGGTGAAAACTCTACGATTTTACCTTCACCTGAATGAGTGATTTGATATATTGATAGAAGGTTACAAGAAATACTTGGAACACATAATACATCATTGAAATGACCATTATCTACTTGAACTATTCCAGATCCTACAACACTAAGAGATCTATCATCACCAACAAATATTTTCTTGGTGTTATATTCATTTAGAGAAGAAAATATGTCTTTATCCTTAGCCATATGATAAGATGCTCCAAAATCAATAAACCACTCATTATAAGAAGAAGTAGAAGTTGCATTGAAGGAGAAACCAGAAGTAGAAAGTGCATGTCCATGAGAAGAAGAAGAAGTAGAATCAATATTGATGTTATTCTTCTTCATCGATTCTTCTAAAGCTACCATTTTCTTGAAACATTTGGACTCAACATGACCATCTTTATCAGAAAAGTTGCAATGTCTGCCAGTCTTCTTATTTTTAGATTTTACTCCTTTGTCACCATTAGGAGTTGAATTTGTCTGAGTGGGTTTGGGACCCTTACGTCTCTTGTTTTTGTGGTGATGATATTTCTTCTTGGGATTCTTGGGTTTATATCTCTGCTGGGCGACTAATACTTTGTTGGAGGTACCTACAGTGTTGATCACTCCAAGTTGTACAAGCTTATCATTCTCTCTAATCAAAGCATCACAAAAGGACTCAAGAGTGGGTTTTTGATAAGCTTTCCCCAAAGCCTCTCTCATGTCATAAAAAATTAGATACAAACACATAATATGCACTACCTAGCTTAGAAAGAATAATATACATGCAATGCTCTTCCTCCAACTTTATCTCACATTCTTCACATAAAATTTTGAGTGTTTTAAACTTAGATAAATAGTCCTCCATGCAAGAAAAATCATTTGGACTTAAAGTAAGTATTTGATTTTCTAACTAATGTGCTTGAATAATATTGTGTTTACCAAAAACAGATTCAAGATTTTCCCAAGCTTCATCAAGGTCATCAATTTATTGAAGGTGGAACCTTAAATCAGGATATATGGACATTTCGATCAGTCCACGCAAATCATCACTCCTATTAGCCCATTTGACTTTCTTATCAGCATTAGTGGGTGTTTTTTCCTTTCCCAAGTTAATTTGGTACAAACCTTTACATGTTAATTAATCCTTCATATGAGATTTCCATTGGAAGTAGTTGGTGCTAGTAAGAAAAATATTACTGGAAGAAGCCATATTAAATATGCCGATAATATGGATTTAAAAATTGAAACTGATGATCTGGATGGAAAGATCTCAAAAAATTAGGTGGTTTAAAAAAATGAAACGGACTTCGGATGTGAAACTTATGACCTTTTTAAAAAATTCATAAATGGTAACCAAAGAACCCCGTGGTGGTGATACCCCTCCAAATAACCCCACTTTTACAAATAAGTTGCCCACATTTACAAATAAGTTGCTTTATGAAGTGACCCACTTTTATAAAAAGAAGTGGGGATCACTTTTACAATGAAGTTACTTTATAAAAGAAAGCTGAATGCAAAATAAATAACTCTAAAATAAAATATTAAAGCTACTTATAGTGATTCACTTTTATACTTGAAGTGAAATACACTTTACAATGGAGCATGAAATTAAAAAAAAAAAGTAACAAAAAGAGAGACTTGAACTCAAGACCTCTTACTTAATAAGAAAACTTTAAACCAAGTGGGCTAGCAAAACATATTGTATAGTTTAGTAGGAGGATTGGGGGTGTTTTTGTTGTTGTGGAAGATGTCCTTAGAAAGCATGCTAAAAAAAACATCTTTTTACACAAGAAAAATATATTCGCTTCTCGATGACAACAAGGGTTAGATCTTGGTTAGCTTACCTGGAAAATGCACCTTTTCCTATCTATTTTTTTATTTTATGAGATCGCAAAGGGCGCGGGGAAAATATCATATGCATATCTAAAAGAGTAGCAACCCGAAAACAAACAATATAAAACCGAAATAATAATCTTCAAAAATTTAAAAAAGGGCGTATTCAGGCTTTATACCTTCAGATCTAGCTGAAATGGCTGTATCTTGGGTAAAAAGAAACCTTTTCGAGTGAAATAAAAAATGTTCCTGACTGAAACGATCACCCCAGACACACTGGAATATTCCTCTCATCCCATAAATGTACACAAATGGTAGAAAATAGAGATGAGGAAACTCGGCTTCATGATCTCGATCTACAACAGGAGTGGGTCTTCAAACATGTTTTGATACCATGTTCAAAAAAACATGTATTCCAACAGAGGAAAAACACCTTCAATAAACACTTACAAAACTAGATCAAATATCAACACACTGATGTTTTGACATGGTAAAACCCCTACGAGGAAACATCTATGAACCTATCCAACACGACCACTTGGAGCAGTTTACACTAGTACATTTGGGTCAAATTCCAACAACACGTTCGACGCAATTGCCACTTTATATTGTCGAGAGAACGACAAACAACGGACCCCCTCAAATGTTGTTTCACATGACGTCTCTTTTCCCACGACATATATTTCATCGTTATTGCGATGTCTTGGAGGTGCCAAGACCGACATCTTGAACATGGCAAGAGAGACATTTGGAACATGGTAAGAGAGACGTCTGAAACGTGGCAAGACCAATGTCTTGAATGTGGCAAGAGAGACGTCTAGAACATGGCAAGAGAGACGTCTGAAACGTGGCAAGATCGACGTCTTGAATGTGGCAAGAGAGACGTCTTAAATGTGGCAAGAGAGACGTCTTTAACGTGGCAAGACTGACGTCTTGGAGGTGGAAAGAGAGATGTCTAGAACATTGCAAGAGAGACGTCTTGAACGTGGCAAGACCGACGTCTTGAAGGTGCCAAGAGAGACGTTTAGAACATGGGAAGAGTGACGTTAAGAGGTATCATCTCCGACGTGGTTTCTATGGGAATGACACTCTAAGATGTCTCAATAGTGACTATGTTGTAGGTATTTAAAAAAAAAATACAATATCAATACTAAGAGGGACAGGTACATTAACCTTTGCTAAGATACTAGCCATATCAATATTTAAATCTATATCATCGGTCTTAGGCAAGGTTGGTTGAGGAGGAGGACTAACTTGCAATGGTAAAGGGGGTCTTGTCTAATGAGGTTTAGGATCACGAGGATATGTCTCGGGTGTGTTATCACACGAACTCACAATTGTTGAGCTAAAGTCCAAAAGCTCAAGTATAATCATGCGTAATAAGACTGCAAAAATATACTAGAGAGTAAGTCCTTGTTTTTAGATAGGACCAAAATAATACTGTACTTTCTTGGGTATGTCGAAACAAGTGCCATCTAATACAAGATCCTATATACCAATGAAATAGCTGAGCAACAGAAATTCCAGAGCCTTCACTGAAACCTCAACTCATGAAACAAAATTTAATCCCCTGAAGATGTAGTAGCAACATTTCCCTCTCCATGCATAAAGTGTTCCCCTATAGGGCCAAAACCATTCTCAAGTTTCAACCACAACAAATAATATAACCAAACCATATGCTCTATATGTGGGGATAAGAATAGTCAAAGAGCATAACATTTCTCATATTTCAACCTTTGGTGATTCTATGTTGATAGTTAAAGAAATTCTCAAAAAACAAACAGTGGAGAAAAACCTTTTAAATGGCATCCTTCAACGAATCAAGACTATTGTTGAAAGCTTTGGAGAAATTAATCTCTTCCATATCAAGAGAGATCTCAACCCCCTTGTCGATCTTTGGGCTAAGACGGATCGAGAATAAGCAAAGGTGAATTTGAAACAAATGGAGTAAGGGGGGCAATCCCCATCCCTTAAATTGGTTACGTATGTCACACTAGCCTCTAAAGGCTAACTTCTCATTAACTTTGATACTATTTGAGTGTTGTGCCTCTCAACACACCATTGAATCTGATCCATTGGGTTGATGGGTTGGTTTATTTTTTTGTGTCCAATTGGTATTGACGGTAAACAAATGATCATTTGTACTGATCCTTGCATCGTCAAAATTGGGTAGCTTGGATATATTAGGTAAATACTTCTCTTGGGTTTTTTTCCACCATTTATGATCCTCATAGTGCAAATCCTTGTACAATTCCCTAAACAAGGTTCAAACACTATTGAAGACATGAAGAATATAACTAACACCTTCGATGATATTACATTGTTGTTCTTGTGAGATGCATGGAAGCTAAGGCAAGATCGAGGAGAGCATAGCTTGATGAGTCTTCGGCTTGGATGAAGCCTTGTTTATCATTCTCTTGATGTTCCATGGAGGTCTTGGTGCTTGTGTTGATGCAATAATTGAAGACCTAGGGTTTGAGTACTACCCTGGGATAGACATGTAGCCTTGGAGGCTAGTGCTAAACTTGTATTGTAGCCATGTCTTCTTACCTATTTGGTTCTCCACAAAACCTTGGAACCCACTAAAGACTTCATCCTTGGTCTTCATAAAATATATCAAGGTTTTTCTAGAGGATTCATTAATAAATAAAACATAATAAATACTACATGTTAATGAATTTGATGACATAGGCCCACACAAATCTAAATGAATAAGATCAAGAATCCCTCTCAATCTATGCTCACTGCTAGGAAAAGCAGTCTTTGCATGCTTGCAGAGTGCACAGCCCTTGCACACTCCTATCCTCTCTATCTTGAAGTCTGGCCATCCCTATGCCATGTTCTTCAAGAGAGGAAATGCCCCATAGTGATGGTGTCCAAATGTCTTGTGCTAAGCTTGCACAATTAGTCACTATATTGGACTAGGGCTCCATGTTTGATAGGATTGGCAAGCAACCTGTAAAGTCCACCCTCTTGTATACCTCTGGCCAAAACTCAACCAATATCCTTGTTGCAATCTCTAATAACTTGATCATCAACTCATACATAGATCTAAGATCTATCATGGTTGAAACTGAAAGAAAATTCTTCATTAAACCAAGAACATATAAGACATTATCAATATCAAGAACATCACCTGATGGCATGCAGAATGACACTGAACCCATCCTAGTCACTGGATATGTGGCATCATCACCAAGTCCCCCCTACATATATGCCTCCTGTGTCTTGAAGTTTGTCGAATGCCTTCTTGTTAAAGGTCATGTGCTTATATGCTTCATTTTCCACATATGACCCTACACCATAAATAGTGTTAATGGAAAGGCACAAACCCATGGAGAAGGTTTTCACATCACTGGATGCTAACTCATCCACTCTTACAGAAGCTTTTGCATTCCCTGCAAATTGTTGTTGTTGACTACCCTTTCCCTTCTTCTCGGGACGCTAAGAAGAATAGTGGCCCATCTTTTGTCACTTGAAAAACTTCACATGTCTCAAGTCTTTCTTCTCCTAGTTAGAAGACCTTGAATCTCCCTTCTTCCCCTTCTAAATCTTCCCTGTTTCTCCTTTCTTACCACCTTTCCTCATCTGATGACCATTGACATGGATATCTAAGTAAAAGTGAGGTATAATTTGGAATAGGAATTGGAGTTGGTTTCGTTTTAATTGGAGAATCTTTGACTAGAATGGAAATAGGTGTCCTACTGAGGCAATAGATGTGGTTTGTTCTTTGTGGAGACAATTGCACTAGCAAACTCCATTATTGCAGACAAACTTAGAGACTGAAAAGAACCAAGAGAATCAACATTTATGGGGCTTGATGTATATGGTGGTTCCTCTTCTTTATGAAGGCCAAAGTATTAAGGAGTAGTTTTGGAAAGCCATGAAGGAGAGTCTCACCATATACACTACAATGTTGTAGTGGATGGGAATCATGTAGCAGTGAGAGAAACCCATAAAAGAGCTATGAGACTACATTAAATAGATGAATGTCGACACCCAAGCTCTAGCCAACCCTCTCAATGGCAAGGGGGTGTGAACAACGGTTCAGGATTTAGGGCAACCTCTAGCTCAACAATCATCTTCTTCAACCTAATATTCTCCCACTATTGTTCAATTACAGAATGTGCTAAATATATCTCTAGTTGTTTGATGCATTTCCAAATCTCCAGTGGGTTCTAATCCCTAAGTGTTTACAACAACATCTTGATTGTCTAAAACTCTTTTTCCTTTAACTTTGACCACTTGTTTGGAGTCCTTCTACACTCCTTATTATAATTTGTATGGTATAGGATGACAGTGTTGTCTTCAAAAGTAGGTAATTCACAAAGCGTAAAGAAAGAATATAAAGCAGTTTGTATCTTCCAGATTAACCACAGTAGAGTTCATTTTTGTCAACATTTCAAATCCTTACCTGGATTCATCGACTAATTGTTATGAAGATGAATCCAGGTAAGGATTCAAAACATAAAAAAAAAATGAACTGTACTGTGGTTAATCTGAAAGATACAAACTCTGAAAAATCACACCATAGAAACCTGAAATCAGTTCTTTAAAGCAGTTCACGCTTATGATTTTTTCTTTTTGGCAAGGGTAAGTGTGTTTTTGTATATGTGGGAATCTATGAACCCAACGCCACATTTTCATTGTCCCACTTCAATGAGGGGAGCCATCAAACTCGGCCTTCCCACTTCAATGAGGGGAGCCATCAAACTCGGCCAACACATACCTTGTTCTAGGAATTTATGTCCGGTAGTGTTTGAACCTGGGTCATTTGCATGGCAATGACCTTCCCAACCACTAGACTCAAGCTCAACAAATAGTACACGCTGATGTATTATCAGTTATGGAATTCTGGAAGCAATTCAATTGCTTCCTATTGGCTCATATATTTTGGCAGCTCTTAAATTGATGGTTACTGAAGTTTATCTGCTAATTTTCCAATTTAATACAAAATGGGAGATATCAGCAAGATAACTGACTTTTCATTTTTGGAAGAAAATCGATATATTTTTGGAAGGAAAGCAATTGCCCTCCCTTCATAGAGTGCATAGAAATCCATCATTATACCAATATAACCTTTTTCCCTGCTTACTCAAACAAGTAGGGAAAGAACATGAGATTTAGTGCCTATATCTAACATATCACAATCTTTCCTTAAGGAACCTGGATGAGCTGAGCAGTGAATAACTATAGAATCTAGAAACAAAAACTTGTTCATTCTAGTCATTCTTTCTTTGGGCCAATCTTTGAATGTCCTCGTATGTCTTTTTTTCCAAAAGAAATGCAAGGTGACCATTTTGATGACCTGCCAAACACTATAAATAAGTTGATGACAACATTGACGATTTTGAAGAATGATGGCTTACCAAGTGAACATCCTTGCAAAAAACCTTTCGATCCAAATCTAAATCTCACTAGGTAATGACTACATCCATAAAACATGACTAGCATTCTCTTGCGATTTCCATTTATGAGGTCTTTTTTTGAAGCCTATATTTGATTGGGAGTGCTATGAATAGAATGAGCCAGACAATAAGCTTCAATTTGAAGGAAATCCTCATATCCCAAATACTTTGTTCCCTTTTAAGCATTTACATTCATCCTCGAAATTCTACCTTCTATTAATCTTGGTTTGAATGAAAGTTTTGGGGACAATCTTTTTACAATTTTGTTGACTTGTATGTTGAGAAAGATGCCACATGATTCCAATGCCTGTCTTTCCAACTTTCATAGTGGGTCAACAACTCCATTCTTATACTTTTTTTATTCAAGAAAAACTTAAAAAATATTCAAAAAAATAGTTTTATTGTTCCCTAGAAGATTTCTGCTCCTAGCTATATCTATCCACTCTAACTGGTCTCAACTTTGTTGTTTTTGCTTTGTCTGTTATCTATTTATGTTATTGAGCAGAAATTTTAAATGGAATTCTGCACTGATGATGTCCATAAAATTTCCTTGAGCTCAACTTTGCAAATTCAACACTAAATTCCCAAAAACTAGAAAATGCAATTTTTGAAGGACAAAATCGTATTTACTGCCAGCAACTATGTTGATGATGAAATTTGGACAATAAAGAATATGGGCAGGCACAAGAAAACCTAGAAGAGAATTTGGACAGATTCCAAAGGATTTTGAGCAAAATTGGAAAAACGAGACCAAATCCACTATTACAACACTTTTTGGCCATTTTTGACACTGTATATGAAGGAAAAGTGACATGGGATAGCAAATGTGGGAGATTCTTCCTAGTCAACCTTTCATATTTTCAATATTCCATGCAACTTTGTCCTAGTGAAAATCTTCCAATTTTGCACCATTTGGGAAATAGTGTTTTGCACCATTTGGGAAATAGTGTTTTGCACCCGATTTTGCACCATTTGGGAAATAGTGTTTTTCACTTGCCAATCAGTCTACACCCCCGCGGGCTTTTCAATCAAAATTATTATCAACACCCGATATAAATTTTTTTCCACTTCTTGCCGGTTTTTCTCCTATCAGTGACAGAAGAGGGTCTATGACCTTGATTACACCAGCAAAAAATGCAAAAAAATGGGCAGCAATGAACTTCTAAGAGATGTAACTTTTAATCTGAACTCATATTTGGAGAAGACAAAATTCATTGAAAGCTATTTCCAAAGAGAAATAGATATAAAGATTCATATTCTAGAAGTACCTCTTATTTTCCAAAAAATGAGAAGAAAATAATTATTAACGTCTCTTTCCTTGAAGGAAAAAGGTCAACTCTCAACTCGATCTTTGTGGGGAACAAAGATTACTCTAGGGAAGAAGAAATTGAGATGGTTTTAGGAGACCCTAAAGGAAGTCAATAAGTATGTAGGAGAGCCTAAGTGGTTGATGAGAGAGAGTAGAGCGTCAGAGAGGCTTGGATCTTACTTGGCTATGGTGACAAGCATCACAGATGCAGAGCCCACGACATTTGCACAGGAAATTGACCAGTATGTTTGGTGAGAGGCCATGCAGGAGGAGTAGGACTCCATCATGTGCAATGATGTGCGAGAGGTGTTTTCGAGGCCTAAGGGGAAGTCATTTGTGACTTCTAGGTGGTTGTATAAGACCAAGTATGCTGCAGATGGCAGCATAGAGAAACACAAGGCCCGATCTATGGTGAGAGGATTCTCTCAAATAGAGGGAGATGACTATGATGAGACGTTCACCCCAGTTGTGAGATACACTTATATCTGGAGCATTATTGACATTACAACAGAGATGGGTTGGAGGATACATCAAATGGATTTAAAGACTGCTTTTCTGAATGGATTTATAGAGGAGTAGGTGTAAATAGAACAACCACAGGGGTTTGAGGTGTTGGGGAGAGAGTTGCATGTGTGTCTTCTGAGAAAGGCACTTTATTGTCTAAAGAAAGCTCCAAGATCTTGGTATTCTAGGATAGATGCCTAATTGCTTCAGATGGGCTTTGAGAAGAGTGAGGCAAATCCTAACCTCTAGTATATTATATGAGGTGAGGATACACTCATTCTCATACTATATGTGGATGATTTGTTCTTCACGGGAGCAGAGCATCTCATAGTTGATTGCAAGCAGGGCCTTACATCAGAGTTTGAGATGAAGGACATTGGGTTGATACACTATTTTCTGGGCATGAAGGTTTGGCCGAAGGTGGGTCATATCTTTCTGAGACAAGGGAAGTATGTTGCAGGCATATTGAGCATATTTCAAATGGAGGACTATAGGCCCATCTCTACACCTATGGTCACCAACTGGAAGAAGCTTAGTGCTTCATATTCCCAATTGGAGGATGCTACGAGATACAAGCAGTTGATTGGGTCCTGGATGTATCTGGTCAACAATAGACCAAATATTTTTTTTGTCGTGAACACTCTCAGACAATACATGGTGGAGCCTAGGAGTGTTCACTAGATTGGGGAAAAACATGTGATGAGGTACATTTCAGGATCAATGGATTTCATATTGGACTATGTCATAGGATATGGGGTGAGTTTGGTTGGCTACACAGACTCAGACCGGGCAGGATGTGCCATTGGCAGGGAGAGCACCTCAAGGTGTTGTTTTGGGTTGGGGTTGGGAGATGTTTCCTAGTTCAGCTGGAAACTGAGGTCAGTAGCTTTGAGTTGGACCAAGGTAGAGTACATGGCAACCAATTAAGCTAGTTGTGAGGCCATCTAGCTTCGTAAGTTTTTGGTTGGGTTATTTGGTCGTGAGTTGAGTCCGACAGTCATTCACTACGATAATCAAATTTGTATAAAACTCTCTAAGAATCTAGTGTTTCATGACAGGTCGAAGCATATTGATATCATATATCATTTCATCAGAGACTGGGTTCAACATGGGGCAGTTCAGCTTCAATATATTCAGAATGATGAGTAGGTAGCAAATATTTTCATCAATGCCCTGCCAAGGGGCAAGCAAGTTATACATTATTTCTCTAATTTTATGTTTCACTTTCAGTCATGCAGGTTTGGTATTTGTGTTATCCATTCATGTTATTGGCACATTATATACATAAAACATGTCTAATTTGATAATGTATACATTGCAAATGTCTTGCACAGGTAATGCTTTCACTAGCTATGCTCTCCTTTTACTTTAACAGGCCAACAATTCTGTCATTATTGAATTTTGTGAATGCTATAAACATTGAAGACATGGAAAAATATATTGATGAAAAACAAACTGATACACTCACGACAATTATCAAGCAAGAAACTGGTGAAAAGAACAGTAAAGAAGAGTCAAATGCAACTATCAATCGAAAGGACTCTATTGTGAAAGGGCTGCTTGGGAAAGGCAAGGATAGAGTGATTTTCTTGCTAGTCCTGAGTATGGCATGGGCACAGTTTGTTCTGAAAAATGAAAATGAAACCCAACTTGCTACTTTGTATCAAGATAAGTTACATGTTGATATAAAGGTATACCAAAAGTACCATCAAAGTTTTCTCCTTTCAGAGAATTCCATTTAGTTATAACACTCTTTGTCCTGAGTTTTATGTTTTTTCCAGGTCTTTCCATCCACCTTTGGTGTAAAGGCTTCTTTGGGAAATCTAAAAGTAAGTGAAAACAACCTTGATGATGCTCACCCATACTATGGGATCTGTCATATGCATGATCCTGGTGCTTCGTCCTTTGTCCAGGTACAGTACACTGTAATCGTAGTAAATTCTTGATTAGATGTATTTTTCTGAGAAACAAAACTATGGGAAAATAAGGAGGAGGAAGTGACAATGTTTGAGTAAAGAGATTGATGGATTGATATATTTGTGCAAAATTTACTCTGGGAGTGAGATTTATAGATTAAATTAAAATGGAATTATTGCATGTTTAGAGCTTGATTTATTATAAAAGGTGTGTATGTTGTTAACTATGCACAATTTTGATAGCAATGCAAAGTGGGGTGACCAATGACATCTCTTCAGTCAGTAAAGCTTAATGCTTCTATTTGACTTTTAAAATGTCCAAAGACAAAGTTTTTTTTTTTTTTTAATTATGTCTAAATACGTCAAATCAATTGCTTGTAAGGTTTAGATTTTGTGGTCGATTCTGTAATTCCATTGTCTAAATTCTATAGTAGCTTGAGACTTTGCCAACTATATAATATCCCCCAATAGATTTGTGCTAGGATATTGTGTTTGATGTCAATTTTATTGTTCTGGTTGTATGCCTTTGTCAAATGTTTTTCATTACATATGTTATTATGTTGATTGAATGATTTCTACAAACAATTTGCATGTATTTTTTTGGTGGGCATTTCATCAAACATATTTCATATCATCGAATTACACATAAGACTAAAGAGACAACTTTGGCATTTTATTATGTATGAAATCTGATACGCAACAAGAATAAACAACTATTGGCTGCTACAATAGCTGTAATACATTAGCAAAAATACCGCAAAACTCAAACAAAACCTGGCTAATGCCACTATCTCCCCAACAAGTGTTTTTGAGCTGCTTCAAGCTCCCCAAGCCTCCTTAGATCCCCCAAATTCACAGAATAGGGCTGCGACCCTCCTCCAAAGCCTCCACGAATCTGTAAGAGGCCCCACGACCTTCCTTCTTACCCTCACAACTTGGAAAATGGACTCACGGTCCTCACCAAACCCCACGGATTCAACCAGATGGGCCTACGACCCTCTCAAACCCTCTCTGCTCAGCAATAAGGGGTCGTGGCCCTCCTCTACCCCATGTAGCCTACTCAAGGGCCACGTGGCCTACTCCAAACCTAATGGCTCCCTCACAATGGTGTCACTTCTCATCAAAGAGAGGGTTCGACCCTTAATAAATCCCAGCCAACCTCCTAGTGCCATGTCCCTGCAAGGAAAGGTAAATTGCCCCCCTTAGAACAAATCCAAGAGCCTCTTAGCCAAATCACTCCTCCTCCCAAACTATGGATAACCTACAATAAGATGATGTAATGTTCCTAACTTGGCTAGTCAAGTCTGGGAAACCCTAATAATCTGATGTATCTACTATAGATAATTCATTGTTACAACATATAAATGACTATATGTTGTGGCAAGAATGACGTTAATGTCTATCAATCTTCAAAAATGTGGCAAGAATGATGTCTATGTCAAAAATGTGGCAAGAGAGGCGTTAATGTGGCAAGAGAGACGTCAACGTGGAAAGAGAGACATTAACGTGGCAAGACCGACATTATCAGGCAATATGATTTTTTTTTTTTAAATTTCCTCTATTTTGCGACAATATGGACAATTTTGTCCATAACGCTGCAAATAAAACGTCGGAATTTTTACAATATGTACTAGTGTTATTAATGCAAAATAAAACAATTATAGAGAGATTTTACAAGATAGTTTCTCACAATCAATCATTGGCAAATGAACCTCCATGCTCTTTAAATAGAGATCATGGACCAATCCGGTGTTAAGCCACAAATCAATGGCCATTAAGATCGAGGAGAATATGAACCGTCAGATCAACCTATGTCAGGAACATATCGTGACCGTTATATTTTCTAACTACAAATACATATAAATGCATACTAAAGAAACACACTTTTACCTAATGACACATTATACCAAGTAGATCTTAACTAACTCCTAAGTGTCTAAATATCCTAACAAAGCCCTTGGAACAATACTAATGAATGTCACTCCAAAAAGTCATAGTTGGCTGAGTTGAACAACTTAGGGTCAGATTCTGGTTCAAAATCTGATTCAAAGCCAAAAAAGGGAAAACATATCATTGACACAGAATCCAGTTTCACCATTGCTACCACAAAATTCTAGCCAGAGGAACAAGTGGATCCTAAAGAAGGGGAGTGCCTTTTCCATTCACAAATGTGGGTGAAGGGGACTCCATTCCGTTTCATTGTTGATAGTGGTAGGCAGAAGAAATTAATGTTAGAAAAGGTCATCAAGAGGTTGAACATGAAAACAATGTCGCATCCTCAACAATACACCATCAGTTGGCTTAGCTAGGGATGGGACATCCACGTCAGCCAACAATGTCACATGTACTATGGAATCAAATCATTCAAAGACAAGGTATTGTATGATGTTTTCTCCCTTGAATTTTGTGATGTTTTGTTCAGACAACCATATATGTAGAAGCATCATGTTTTTTATGAATCTAGGCCCTGTAGTGTCATTATTACTTTGGGAGATCAACTCTACTAGGTACTAGAGGCAGTCCCAACTGCTACAGTCGCTTTGATTTCTGTGAAGCAATGCAGAAAGGTGGTCTCTTAAACCGAGAAATTTTTCATATTTATGGTTTGGTCAAAAGGGGAATGGAATTTCATTGCAACCTCCAAAACCTATGCACATGGTCTCTCTACACAACAACAACAGGTGGACAAGATAGTAGAAGAGTACAAATACATATTTCCTCACCTACTACGGTGCCTATGCGCTGTCAGGTAAATGACTCAATTGATTTGACACCCGATGCTCCTATTCCTAATGACCCTATGTATAGGTATTTTGTTATGAAGAATGAATAAATCAAACACCAGATCCAAGAGATAATTCTAAAGGGCCACATTAAACCAAGATCCTCACCTTGCGGAAGCCCAATTGTTCTGATATAGAAAAAGTATGGGATATGGAAACTTTGTATTGATTATAGAGCCTTGAACAAGATCAAAATCAAGAAATGATACCTAATTCCTCAGATTGATGATCTTCTCGATCAACTCAAGGGACACAAGTTCTTCATTAAGATTGATCTAAAGTGAGGATACCACCAAGTGCTGATTGAGAAAACTGATGTATGGAAGAAAACCTTCAAGTCTAAAGAAGGTCTCTTTGAGTGGATGGTCATGCCTTTCAGCTTGAATAATTCCCTGACCACATTCATGCAGATTATGGATGACATATTGTGGCCATTCACAAACTCCTTTGTCATCGTATATTTGGATGACATCCTCATATTAAAAAAAAATTGGGAGGAACATTTGAAGCATATTTAACAGGTCTTGGGCACCCTACGACAACACAAGTTATATGCCAATTTGTAGAATTTTTCCTTCAACATGCAGAGAATATAATATTTTGGATACATTGTGGATGAGTAGGGTGTGCATGTGGATCCATCCAAGATCCAAGTCAATGGAAACTGGCCGACCCCGAGGACAATGATCAAGCTCCACAACTTCTTGGGCCTCGCCAACTTATACCATAGGTTTATGTTGGGGTTCTCTCATATCTCTTGGGCCCTCAGCTGGGTGACCAAGGGTGGAGAAAAGACAAATTTTGTGTGGGATACGTCCCAACATAAACAATTCGAGGATCTGAAATTGTGCCTCTACTCAACACCAATCCTTATTCTATGAGACCTGCAACAACCCTTTGAGATTGAGACAGATGCTTCAAATTATGCTATAAGTGTAGTCCTTGCTCAAAATGGGAATCTAGTAACCTATCACAATGAAACGCTATCTAATGTTGTTTGTAGATAGCTCACCTAGAAAAAAGATATGTAATCCATTATGCAGGCATGTCGATAGTGGAAGAATAACATTCCGGGGAAGGAAATGATAATCCACAATGATCATAGGCCTCTCTAATTGATTCAAACACAAGGAATGTTACAAAATGAACTCCGTAAGAAGTGGTCCATGTACCTACAACAATTCCACTTGAACATCAAGTACAAGAAGGACAACACCAACCATGTCACATATTTCCTTGGTTGACCCACAGTTGTGGCACTAGCCACAGTTCTTAACTCTTATGGGAATGAGACATGTGAGTATCAAAATTATACAATAATGACTTTGACTTTGCTACTCCCTATCAGACATTGAACACATAAACAATAGTTCCATAATTTCATCTTTAGGATAGATTGCTATGCCATATGATCCATCTTTTTGTTCCTTCAAGTGAGCATGCAAAGATGATATTGGTAGCTCATTACAGCTGGGTACCATGACATTTTGGTTTAGAAAAATAGTGGCAGTACTGCAAAAGCATTTTTATTGACTGAATATTTGACAAGATGTCTACAAATACATCAAATCCTGCATGAACTCTTCCATTTCCAATCTTGCCATCAAGGAACATAGGCTATACACCCCTCTACCTACTCCATATAGGACTTGGTAGTCCATCAACCAATCATGAGAACAATTGTGTCTTTGTGGGTGTTGATCGATTCTCTAAGATGACAGTTTTGGCACCCTAAAGGAAGAGTATCATAGATGAGGCCACCGCCAAGCTCTTCTTTGAACACGTTTGGGTTCATTTTGGGATCCCATGAACCAATATCTTTTATCGAGATAGTAGGTTCTTGAGAACTTTTTTTTCTAGCCTATGGTCGATGATGGACACCAAGTTGACCAAATCGAATGCTTTCCACCCATAGACTGATGGAAAAGGAAAGATACTCAACAAGATGATTCTCCATATCTTGAGGATGTACAATTCAAAACATCCATGCAAGTGAGATGAAAACCTTCCTTATGTTCAACATAGATACAACAAATCCCTCCACAACTTTGTTGGCCACAACCCTTTTTCAGGTGTGCTTGGGGTTCCAACCATTGGCCTCCATTGACATAGCTCTTCCCATTACAGCTACATAGGAAGCGTCTTCCCATGCTCAAATCAAGGCTGATCGAGCAGCCAAATTTGTTGAGCGAATCCAACACATCCAACACCAATTTCATGATATTTTGCAGAAAACCAATGTCAAGTACAAGTAGTGCCACAATAAACATTTTGTACGGTCACACAATTTTCAAGTGGGAGATAAAGTATGCTTGAATTCACAAAAAGAGGGCCTCATAGGACCCCATAAGAAGATACACCCACTCTGATATGGGACTTACACCATCAACAAGGATATGGGTGAGAATGATTTTGAATTAAGTGTTCCTCCTTTCCTTGGCCTGCACCCAGTATTTAATGTGGAATTGCTTCAACCATATTTTCCACCTCTCCTGAACACTTTAGATGTAGTTGTTGGCCGTTGACCAAGTTTTGGGATTTTCTTGGTCATGTTGACCTATTTTGGAACTTCGACAGCCTGTTGAAGAAGGAGCACAAGACAAAGCGAAGGTCATGGGATCTCAGCCCACTTTTGTATCCTTTTTGGATTTTTGGGAATATGTAATGAGAATGGGATGTCGTCCCATGGGTTTACCCATGTTTAGGACTATTTTGTAATATATATATATATATATATGTCTAGGCCATATAAAGGAGTAGTCGATGATATATCTATGTGATGTAGGCTAAGTGCCAAGAGTTGGATCTGTGTGATCAAGGCTTTGTGCATTGTGTGTAAGACTTGCAGAGCTAAGTGCAAGTCCTTGTGTGATATGATAGGAGGTTTAGTGTTGTAACGCAAGGAATAAGGATCTAGCGAGCTACGTAGATCTTTTGTCTTGTGCGGAGTAAGAGTTTTGAAGGCTTTGTGCTTATAACCAATTGTCTTAAGACAATAAAGAAGAAGAGTTGGTGAACGTAGCCCCAGGGTGGGGGTGAACCACGTAAACATTGTGTTATGTTCTTTGTGCTTTGTCTTGATGTGTTCACATGTTATTTGCTAAGTACTTTGATATGTTTAGATAGATCTAATTCTTCTTTGTGCTTATGATATGTGAGAATATTAGATATGATCAAGATAGTCATGCTTAATATGCTCATTCTGATCCATTTATATGCTAAGTGATTAAATAATTTAGATTAGTGTGAATGCTGCAAAGCTCTGTTTTATCAGCGAAGTAGATATTGATTGCATATTGAGGAACTAACGGTGCTAAGTGCTTTATTAAGTTATATAATCATAGATCTGTGTCCCAGCTAAGGTTGCAGACACCTGAGTCTTGCAACCACCCCTACCTCTACCTTGGGTGAGACTTCATCTACTTCATAGGTGTTTCCAGAAGGTCTGATAGTTAATGATTTTTTGGTGCGTTATTGTAGAGTTGAACCCTGGGTCTTCCCCTGTAATGATCCCAAGCCATTATGCAAGGATCATCACTATTTTGGTGTCTTTTAAAAACTTTTTCCTGGTTGTGGTATTTCGTCAAACACTTTGCTGATCTACTTTTTAGATGTGTTTATATGTGTGTATGCAGCAAATAACAGAAAGAGATAACCATGGAACATACCTCAACCATATGAAATAATATAGACAAGCCAAAACATCTCAATTCTTCTTTATTCATAAAATAGAGAAACCTGCTACAATGAAGATGCCGATATGGAATGCTTAACAGATGGCCATGAAGATAGACAATAGATAAGAGCTGCTACAAAATGCTCCCACTAATATAAAAGATGCCTCCAAAGGCTGAATAAGAAATGAAGATCAATACAATCAGTTCTGAATGCCAAACTCTCCAGCTGAAGAATGCCATGCTCCAACAGAAGGCCAAAACTCTCAATAACTTGACCCTGCTGCCAAAAGTTTCCAATCACCCTAAGAAATATGTCAACTAATAGATTGGGAGATGGTAAGAACAACCCAGGTGCCCAAATATCCAAGATCCCTCTCAATCTCTATAGATCTGAAATCCCCCACTGAATGGTGCACCCCACTGGATGACTGAAGCCCTAGATAACTCGGCCCTGCTGAAGGAGGCCTCCAAATGCTCTGAAACTCTCCAGAAATATAGATCGGGACACTACAAGTCACTAGGTAAAGTCTCAGAGTCAGATCTGAAGTGTAACCCCCCCAAACGGACTAGATTTGGATCTCAAAAATGCCCTCCTTCTCTTCAATTCGCCCCACTGCTCAAGAAATAATTTGAGCCATAAAGCTATCTCAGAAAGCACTAGATATGATGTCCAAGGCCCTGCAATGAAAACCCAAGTGATAGAATCCTCAACGGCCCTGCCAATCTCCTACAACGAATCTCTCTCCAAAGATGGTGTGCCCCCCTTGCTGGAAACCCCCAATGGTGTGCCCTCCTCCTCTTCCTGTGCCTGTGGCTATGTAGAACCTCCTGCACTGATGTAGATTTGACTAGAATGGTGTGGGAGAGTATTGCATCTCCGCGACCAAGCTTGGGACAAGCTAGGTGGAATCTTTCACCACTGAATCGTCCTCTAGGGTTTGTTAAGTCAAAACCCTCAAAACCCCCAAGAGATGGGCTCACTAGTTAAAGAGAGATATCAAACTGATAAACATACATGAATGCATGAGAAGAGGCCCTTGCCCTTCCTTTATACTTTTGGCTCACCTTGTCCCTCCAAAGTGACTTTCATTTTATTAATATTTAATTAATTAATTAACCTTTTTACCTTAGAAAAGATCCTTATCTCTCCTTGTCGCTTCCTTGGCCACTGGAAGTCACTTCTAGCCATCCCATCCTGTAGTGTTTCTCCTCCCAATTCCAATGAGCTATTACACTGAGAGGTTCCTCCAAGTAATGTGCCAAAAATGACCTCTTAAGTGATTTCAATTAACTTATAGCTCAAAATAGTCAAAATAATGGAAATTTTCGGAATGCAATGAAACCAAAGGCAACCTATGCGAAATGGATCATAATGATGGAATATGATCATTGATACAAGATGGACCACACAATGCCTCTCAAATACCCTTGTACTTTCTCTAACATCAATCTGGCTACTCTGGTCATCATAAATCTGTACCCTGTGATGATGTCCCAAAGTGGGGACATTACAGCCCCTGTGCCAACAATGTTACAGGTATGAACTAACTGAGAGGGGGGGGTGAATCAGTTAGTGTAGATTATTAAACATTTACTCTCATTTTTAACTTTGAATCATGAATCTTAGTGGCAGTGAGTCTTTACTGTGAATTCCAGAGTTATAAACATAAAGCAAATAGTATAAAGAACAACAATCACACACAACATTCATTCACAAGTATGAGACACAGATTTTTCAAGAGGAAACCCAACCAGGGAAAAAACCTCGTCTTCTTAAGATGTTCAGCAAGCTTCAACTTCGTTACATCTCAAATTTTATGAGCACCAACTCATAGAGGCTACAACCTCTGATTGCCAGCACCAACTGGCTGAGAGCACCAACTCCCACAGAATCCCAGCACCCACTGGGTGGAAGCACCGACTTCAATTTTTCCTTCAGCACCAACTGAATGAAGGAACCAACCTTCAGATTCTACAAGCACCCACTTGCAGAGAAAGAGACATACGTCTCCCTAGCACCACCCTACCACCCTAGTTTCTTAAATAAAAAATCTTTCTCAAACCAATTTGCTTATTCTGATTTAGCTTGCTTACCATTTC
>ML779435.1:1032984-1064264 GCA_009831015.1 Picea engelmannii | reverse complement strand
GTTTCAGCAGTCGTGTTCCAACATTCGAGTTCCAGCAGTCGTGTTCCAGCTTCGTGTTCCAGCATTCGTGTTCCAGCATTCGAGTTCCAGTAGTCGTGTTTCAGCAGTCGTGTTCCAACAGTCGTGTTCCAGCAGTCGTGTTCCAGCAGTCGTGTTCCAGCATTCGAGTTCCAGCAGTCGTGTTTCAGCTTCGTGTTCCAGCAGTCGTGTTCCATCAGTCGTGTTCCAGCATTCGTGTTCCAGCAATCGAGTTCCAGCAGTCGTGTTCCAGCAGTCGTGTCAGTCGTGTTCCAGCTTCGTGTTCTATCATTCGAGTTCCAACAGTCGTGTTTCAGCAGTCGTGTTCCAGCATTCATGTTCCAACATGCGTGTTAGTCTTCTTGTGTTCCATCACTTGTGCGTGCTCTAGAAACAATCGATTGCCATCAATGACAACCTTGACCATCTGCGTCATCTCTGCTATAGCCATATCTCCAACAATCTCCCCCTCAATGACAACCTTGACCATCTGCATCATCTCTGCTATAGCCATATCTCCAACAAACAAATGGTTCCGTTGCCGGGACCTGAAACTGTGATCGCTAGGAACTGAGAAAGAAGAATCTTTGTGAAAAAAATTGACTTGAAACAGTGAAAGATCTGTGCATAGATCTATTTTCCTAGTGTGAAACATTCTAATTGACTTATAAAGCTCCGTGCTAAAGAAAGAAGATTGATTTGAAGAAAGAAGATCATATCTGAGAGAAAGAAGCCCGATCTGAAGAAAGGAGATCAGATCTGAAGAAAAGAGGTAAGATCCGTAAGCTTTGTGCTCTAAGAAAGGTAAAAGTGAGAATGTCTGATTAAAAGAGGTAAGATCTACAAGCTCTGTGCTCTGACAAAGGTAAGAATAGTTAAAATTTTTAGATCTGAAATCTTTGTGCTCTATAGAAGTAAGATAAGTGATTTGTTTTTTGTTTCTCAAGTACGAAACTAGGTATGTTTAATAAAGTATGTCCTAGTTTGAAAGCTAGGACATTAATAGATGAAATAAAGTTTGATATGAGTAGATCTGATAATAATAATGAAATATATGTTATACCTATGCATAGAAAGAATGTTTGGACTAACAAATGGATGCGAAATCCTAGAAATAATTTGTTGCAGTTTAGCTACCATGATTCTAGTGCGCAGTACAAGAGAGGCTGGGGATCATTTAAAAGAAAGAGAGTATTAACCCTCTGTTAAAGTTACAGAAAACTAGTTCATATTGCTAAATAATGCCCTGGGAGAAGACCTAGTTGTCTTTGTTGCAAAGCTCTAGACCATAAAGTGTTGGATTTCCCTAGAATGATTGCTAAGATTGAAAGAATTAATCTGAACCAAGAGAACCATAAGGAAGATCCAAAAAATAAGTCTATAGTAGAACCCTAGAAATAATTAAAGAAGGTATTTCTACAGATGAAAGGCACCTTGGATGACCACCAACATGTTAGATTATCAGAGATCTTTAAAGAAAATGAATGCATCGAACCAAGAATAAGAGACTTTGACATTGACTATGTTCTAGATGAAGAAACATGGGTGAATATCATGACAGAGAGAACTTGGGAAGCTATAGGGAGGCCTGATATGATTCCTTCATTAGGAGGACTAGGGTTGTTTAGAGGAAAATTGGTAAACCTATGTGAAAGGCTTGCTCAGATACCTATGACCGTCAATGGAACTTCGATAGAGGAATATTTTGAGATCATTAAATTTTTTGAATACAACACCCCATTTACCATGTTAATAGGAAAACCTTGGATTGACAGAGATCAAGCCAGATGAAAGAAAGAAGAAGAAGTATTAGAGTGGAAGAAATATGGGTTAAAATATTTCATGACTAGGAGTATCGTACACTTGATCGAAGAACAGGAGAACGAATTGAAGTTATTTGACATTAGAGACCTTAATGTCGAAGATGCAAGAACACTAGAAGACCCACATAAGACTGAAGTACTTACTCTAGGTAAATAAGAGGTATTACCCCTGAATACTAGGAAATAATCTCAATAACATGCAGTGACTATGTTAAAACAAGATAAGAATCAGAATGGAAAATGAACTACCGAGATGAAGCTCACTCAAAAGAAGGCTAGGAAACAAAGTAAGAAAAGAGCTAAGTTGCAGAAGGTTCCAGAAGGAACCTCGTAGACAAAAAAATTGTAGAATTGGAGCTTCGCTGGGATACCGGAATAGTGACACATGGCACTTCTCCATGGCGAAGCAATATAGCCATTGGGGAGATTATAACCGTTCGACCGACGCTACGAATGAGAAAAAAGGAAATAAAGGTCTGTCATCAGACCGTTAGACCACGCCATAACAAATCGAATAAGAGTTAATGGAGGCTCATAACTATTGCAATTGAACCATTGCCGAGTTGCCTACTTGTCCTGTCGCTCCATGTATGGAGAACACTTTTTCTAATTGAGAATTTGAAGCTCCCAGACTAAGTGAATTGTATACAGTGATCATTGTGCTATTGTTATTTATTCTAGTGCAGTATCTGAGTTAATTGTGACCTTGATAGTTTCAATCCCGAGCGCCTATGTCCGACGAGCTCACTGCTATTGAAGAATCAGTAACATAATTTCTCCTCGAATTAATGATTGAAAGAGTCATGTCAAAGAGAGGAGTGTCTATAGGTGTAGAAGAATCTTCGATGAGAGGACTACCAATGAGCACAAACAACAACTACAATCATATTACAAGTTGACGGAGGAGGATTTGGAGGAAATCACCAAGGAGTGGTTGGCGGACCTCCTCATCCAAACATACCCCATAAAGAGATCTGATATTGATAGTCTAGATTTAGTGCACGATACACCTAGACCGAGAAATACCAAGAAAAATAAAGAAGCTCAAGATGTAAGTAGTACCTCGACGAAGAGTTCTTCCATCTCAACAGAGCCAAGAGGTGATGGTGGAGAGATAGATGGTGCATAAGTGGAATAGAAGAAAGGCAAGGTTACACTTCCTAGAGATGAGGATGACCCCTCGAAGAAAAGGAAGGTTTACCCTCCGAAACCTTCTTTAAGGAAGAAATCAAAAGCAACCAGGACAAAATTTGAGACCACCCTCACCTCAAACAACTTCAACTTTATCGTCGCAACACTGAACGATGCTTCATTGGAGATAACAAAGAAGAAAGAAGATAATCATGAGGAGGTGTTTAGTCGGATCAAGGTTGAACTCCAAGGGATGCAACAAACATTACAGTCCAGCCACGTAGTTCCTACTGCGCCTCTATCAACAGGAACATCAGAACTAGGAGATGAGTCAGCTCAACTCCACTGCATCGCTGATACAGTCGAAGCTCACCTTCGACAAGCTCAGGAAGAGACAACACAAGCCACCCAGGCTTTAGCACAAGTACAAAAATCCCTTGAGGACCAATGCAGTGCTACAGAATGGGAGAAGCTTGATCTGCAAATAAAGTGGGATGAAGAAAAATCCCAGTTACATCAAAGTAAGGAACAATTGCTTGTAGAGAAACTTGAAGTTAAGGAAATGGTCAATAGAGCACTTCGCTCTGTGACTATTTTTGAAGTAAAGGCTAAAGAATGAGTTCCATAGTAGGTGGCACAACTTGAAGAGGTAATTCAACAACCCCAACAATGCATAGCAGACTTGGAGCTCCGCACTGTGCCCGAGACCCCTCAAGATGTAAGAGACCTCAGGGAAGCAACTGCCCACATCATATTTGAGAGATTAAAATCTCTTTCCTTGGAGTACAAGCAACTGAGTAAACACAATGCTCATACCTATGAAAACCTCACTGAGAACCTAGAGTTACAGGCACTAGAGTCACAACTCCAGGAAGTGAAGCACCACGCAGACACACTTCAGGCACAGTTGAAAGCCCTATCAGTCGTAGATAGAATGAAGATGTCTCATAGGAAATATACCACCCAACAATAGATCCATACAATCCAAAGAAAAGTGAGGGAACTAACCCAGCGGCTCCAACCAGTACAAGATAAGGCATGTCTGTTGTTTACAGAGGTTGAGATCCAAGGATCAGAGCTAGAACAGGTCGCCATCACAATAGAACAATGCCTAGAAGGGCCAGTGAACAAAACAATGATCTGGGAGTTCACTGAACAAGAGGCCACAAAAAAGTAGCAAGTCGAAGCAGCTCGAGCCAAGCTCGAGGCGTATGAGGCAGAACTAGGCAGACCAGAGTGACTTAGGATGAGTCACAGGTGAGTGTTGGTAGCCTATTGGCCCTTGACCAATTTTTGTGAGTTTCTTGGTCATGTTGACCTATTTTGGAACTTTGACAATCTATCAAAGAGGGAGCACAAGATGAAGCAGAGATCATGGGATCTCAGCCCACTTTTGGATCATTTTTGGGTTTTTGGGAATATGTAACGGGAATGGGATGTTGGCCCATGGGTTTACCCATGTTTAGGCCTATTTTGTAATATATATATATATATATATATATATATATATATATTTCTAGGCCATATAAAGGAGTAGTCGATGATATATCTATGTGATGTAGGCTAAGTGCCAAGAGTTGGATCTATGTGATCAAGGTTTTGTGCATTGTGTGTAAGACTTGCAGAGCTGAGTGCAAGTCCTTGTGTGAGACGATAGCAGGTTTAGTGATGTAACACAAGGAAGAAGGATCTGTAGAGCTGCAAAGATCTTCTGTCTTGTGCGGAGTAAGGGTTTTGAAGGATTTTTTCTTATAACCGATTGACTGAAGATAATAAATAAGAAGAGTTGGTGGATGTAGCCCCAGGGTGGGGGTGAACCACGTAAACAGTATGTTATGTTCTTTGTGCTTTGTCTTGATGTGTTCACATGTTATTTTCTATGTACTCTGATATGTTTAGATATATCTACTTCTTCTTTGTGCTTATGATAGGTGAGAATATTATATCTAATCAAGATAGTCATGCTTAATATGCTCATTTTGATCCATTTATATGCTAAGTGCTTAAATACTTTAGATTAGTGTGAATGTTGCGAAGCTCTATTTTATCAGTGAAGTAGATATTGATTGCATATTGAGAAAATGATGGTGCTAAGTGCTTTATTAAGTTATATAATCACAGATATGTGTCCCAGCTAAGGTTGCAGACACCTGAGTCTTGCAACTACCACTGCCTCTACCTTGGGTGAGACTTCATTTGCTTCACAGGTGTTACCAAAAGGGTCGGTAGTTATGGCTTTGTTGGTGCATTTCTGTAGCATTGAACCCTGGGTTTTCCACAATGCCAACAATAGCCGAGCAATTGGAACCTACATAAGTCAATCTTGACTACATTGAACAAGTGAGATTTGATTGGATCATGGATATCAATATGAAGGGAATGCTAATATTATGGTAGCTAAGGGAGGTATTTACCTCCACGTGTGAACTTGACGAGAATAGGAGACTCCAGAATGCAAGAGAAAACCTTAATGAGTTGGCTAATAACCTTATAAGTCTTGTTGACTCAAGAAGATAATTTATATTAGGTTATTAGCCTCCAAGAGAAGAAGTTGACTAGAATCAATAATAATATACTGAACAGACATATACCTAGAAGGAGAAGTCGGCCCCAACAAATCCGGCAGAACCACTATAAATACAAGGCACCAGTTCTCATTTGACGCATCTCAGAATTGTAGAGCAACAACTGGTGCACACTGCAGTTCCCAGTTTGGTGCGCACATGTGGAGAAGAACTGCAGGTGCAGCTGCTGCAGCAACTAGTTTTCAGTGTTGGCTTGGACTATCTCTTGGCTAGGGTTTGGACTATCTGATCAGCTATTGTTAGTGTGCTATCCTTGAAGGAAGATGCACTACACCTTGTTTGGCTATCTAGCCTAGGGTTTGCTTCCGGAGTAATTCTCACTCAAGGTTTAGGTGCTCCAAGGGTGGATTTAGCCTATGGTTGGGTGACAAGGGTATCGTCAATGGTAACATGAGCACACAATCTTCTATATTCTAACAAGTTATGGGCCCACACCTCCTTCATTCAGTATAAACACTGGAAGGAAACATAGCCGCTAGGATATTGAGTTCATTGAGGAACTACTACTAGGGTTACTAGCAGAAGCAGTTTCCAAGACACTGTCGCTAGGGTTACTAGTAGGAGCAGTTGCAGAAACCCTAAACCTCTTATTGAGGCACCTTAAGTGAATGGATTGACCTAATCTATGGATAGATCAGTGCACTCTAGCCTAGCACATTCCCTGATACTCTCAGCAAGCCAAGACGTGAAGATTGAAGTTTGTGGTCAAATCTAGGGTTTGACCAAGTCAAAGCAGGCATGAATTATTCTATGAAGTCATAAAACAAGTTAGATGGAGCCTCTAACTTCAGAGCGTGGAAGACAAGGATTGACCTCATCCTTGCCAAGAATAAAGTGTTGGATATCGTGAAAGGAAATATCATGAAACCAGAGTTTGAAGAAGGAAAAGAGAAGGAACCACAAAACGTTGCAGCTATGAAGAAGTTCAAAGATGTTGACATCAATTCCATGAGTATCATAGTGGATTCTATAAAATACCACTTGATACCCTACATCTCACATCTTGACTCATTGAAGAAGATGTACGATGCCCTAACAAATTTCTTCCCAGACAAAAATATTGGACAAGTTATGAGTCTGAAGAATGAGCTCCGTGACATGAAGATGAATAATCACGACAACAACATCATATTTTGTGAGAATCTCTCAGTTAAGAGATCAACTACAAGCTATTGGATAGACCATTTTAGAAAAAGGAATTGGTGAACATAGTACTCAATGGTCTTCCCAAGACATGGGATGCATTTGCCGCAAGCATGAACACAAGGAAGGAGTATCCGACATTTGAAGAACTTTGGACTTGCTGTGCTCAAGAACAATCAAGGATCAATGCAAAAGAGAAACCCCAAAATAAGTACGACGATCAAGCCTTCACAGTAAGATTCAAGAACTTTAGGAACAAAAGGAAGTTTGGTTCAAGAAGGAAGCCAAATCAAGAGAAAAACATTTCAGAAGTACAATGATTCAACTGTTGAAAGTATGGTCACTACAAGAATCACTGTCCTGAGCTAAGGAAAAGGAAGGAGAAACACAAAGCATCAATTACCGAAGAAAAGGAACCTACAAAGAAGACTAAGTAGTATGGAAGAGACTTATTATTCTAAAAGGTAACAACACTCTTCTTATTTCTTTTACATATCTTGTTTGCATCGTCTCTGTACATATCTTGTATATCTATCTCTTGGAAGATAATGTGTTCCAAGAAGAACTATACCTATGGAAGAACAAAAAAAATGAAAATAGATATCATTAGATAGTACACATGAAACTATGAAATACAAATCATGTGGAAGCTATTAAGCCGAAACAATCATGAAGAGACTTAGAATAATCAAAGACAGAAAGAAGTCAACAATTGAGAGGAAATTGGAAAAATACTTATGATGTTTTGTAGAAGACAACAAGATGAAAGTGTGGATTCTGTTAGCCAAGAGAGGCAACTATATATTGCAGCAGACAATAAGGATGCAGATGGAAGCATGGAATCTGTTAGACAGAGGGAGCCGATTATATGCACTCTTACATGAAGAAAGGGTTAGGAGGGAGCTAATCCTATGATCCATTGAAAATGATGAAGTATATATCCATGGTAGTAACCATGAAAGACAATGTGTGTTCAGTTCATAAAGTATTCCTCGAAGAGAAGCCTTAAAGTATCCCTAGTTTTCCATCTAGAACCATGACCCTATGATGAAAGGAAGAACTGGAATCTCTCGGGCATGGAATCTATAAGAAACTCCATGGACCCAAGAGCTAAATAAAAACATGAAGATTCCAAGAAAGAAAGGGAAATTAGAACAACCAACCATTGTATCAAGAATAACAAGATTACCAGTCTGATATGAACTCACTAAAAGCAATCAAGCAAAAGAACTGAAAGTCATGATGAAGAATAGTGTATGGAAGACTTATGAATGAAAGAATTACGAGACCTAGAACTAGAGGTTCTCCCAGATGGAGGGAGAAGACTATGATGGTTACTTGTTCCAGTAAACCAGACTTATCTCCACATGAGTCATCCGGAACATCCATGAGTTGGATTTCTACATCAGATGAATACAAAGAAATGTTCTACAGAGAAATTGAATAAAGAACATATGAAGAGCAATCTCAAGACTTTGAGGCATACCATAAAGAGACCATTGTATGCAGATAGAAGGAGATAACTTGGTGGAAGAACCTCCAGTGCACAACAAAAGCATGGTGAAGATTTCCTATAACATCAAGATGACTACTCAGTAGATCAGATATCATGATGACAGAAGAAGTGCCACATGGATATGTTCTAGTTTTCCAACTATGATATACTCTATTGTTCAGATCTACATGAAGACTTCACAATGTTTTAGACTAAAGTGCATTTGAAATCAAGCATTACATTATCCATGATGAAGTCCAGAAAGGAGAAAATGGTTCTCCAATACATAACTCCATAGATGAGCAGATAAGTAGAAATTTTGGTAAATATTGTATCCAAGATGAAAGAGTTTGCGTACTCAAGATGGAGCTCATGGAAACAACTTCCTTACTGAAAAAAGAAGAAATGACTCCTAGGTTGGGAGGGATCACTGAAAATATTTTTGAAGACATTCATTGAAAAATAGTCCATCTTGGAAAGATGCTTTCCTGTTCGGAAAGTGGATTGAGATTTCTGAACGACAATGACTTCCCATTGTGGTTAACATGGGAAGTAGTCTGATTGTTGATGTATCATAGAAAAAGACTTCCCATTATGGTTAACATGGGGAGTGGTCTAGGGAAGTCTCTTTTCTTTAGGTTTACTCAAGAAGACTGGCCCACCTCACCAGACAACAATTTCTCATTGTGGTTAACATGAGAAATGGTCTGTTTTGGAGGTTGATGTAGGACAATATTTTCCTCTTATGGTTAATAGACGAAATGGTCTGGACAATCATTCCTTAGGGTTTATACATTCTCTCCAGGGTGCACTTTGATTAATGTAGGAGGAATGTCCCATGGTGGGGAATGGTCCAGGCTCAACAATCAGGGACAAACATTCCTTAGGTTTTATACATTCTCTCCAGGGTGCACTTTGATTAGTGTAGGAGAAATGGCCCGGGGTGGGGAATGGTCCAGGATCAACATTCCTTAGGGTTATACATTCTCTCCAGGGTGCACTTTGATTAGTGTAGGAAGAATGGCCCAGGGTGAGGAATGGTCTAGGTTCAAAAGACATGATAGTCATTCTTCCTTGCTTGAGAAAAATAGTCCAGATATCTCATTATTTTACTCTGAGGCAGATATTCTTTCAGAGCTCACAGATGTGAGTAAAATATTGACCCCAGATGATTCAATTTATATCATAACATTGTTTATATGCAGGTTGCTATCAGAAGTTTTTTATGAAGATTATATGACAGTAGATGAAGAATAATATGGTGGATATGTTCCATTGTTTGTGATTCTACATTGCTGATCAAGTACTTGTGTGTTACTTGGTGTGGTCGTGTACCACTAGATTGTAGTTATGTACTACTATGGATAGACACAGTTGTGTTCTATTCTTGTTCTAATTGCCTTGAAGACTATCAACAATTTATTGGAGATAATCATCATCCAGATGAATGATGAACAGATATTTTCCATATGGAAAATAGTTCAGAGCATTATAAGAATGACTCTTGTATCACTTTATGGTGTGAGTGACTGATCCTGCATCATGTCTGATTACTCATATGAAGTATGGTTTTAAGAGATGATGCAGCTGATGGTGATGGTGATGCTCATGATCTAGTCATGAGATAGTCTAAACGACTATGTTGATGCTACCAGGTAAATGGTATGTTTTTTGTGCTCAAGACCATTACCTATAATACCTCCCTATCTAGAAGGAAGTGTTAATATTATGGTAGCCGTGGGAGATATTTACCTCCATGTGTGAAATTGACGAGAATAGGAGACTCTGGAAAGAAAGAGAAAACCCTAATGAGTTGGCTAATAACCCTAGAAGTCTTGTTGGCTCAAGAAGATAATTTATATTAGGTTATTATCCTCCAAGAGAATAAGTTGGCCAGAATCAATAATAATATACCGAATAGAAATATACCCAGAAGGAGAATTCGGCCCCAAAAAATCTGGCAGAACCACTATAAATACACGGTGCCAATTCTCATTTGACACATCTCAGAATTGCAGAGCAGCAACTGGTGCACACTGCAGTTCCCAGTTTGGTGTGCACCTGTGGAGGAGAGCTGCAGGTGTAGCTGCTACAGCAACCCATTTTCAGTGTTGGCTTGGACTATATCTTGGCTAGGGTTTGGACTATCTGATCAACTATTTTTGGTGCACTATCCTTGGAGGAATATGCTCTACACCTTGTTTGGCTATCTAGCCTAGGGTTTGCTTCCAGAGTAATTCTCAGTCAAGGTTAAGGTGCTCGGAGGGTGGCTTCAGCCTATGGTTGGGTGACGAGGGTATCATCAATGGTAAAATGAGCACACAATCTTCTATATTCTAACAGGGAACCCTCAAGTAGAACATCCAACTTTATCGGGTCATGAAATCAAGGCAGTTTCTTCATCAGGGCAAGTGACTCACCGTAAGTAAGATTCAACAAAATTTTCCCCATCTGATGGAGGAACTTGATGCAATGGAGACCATTTCTTCATAAGGGGAAGGAATTATTCAAGTGGATATCGATGACCATTGACCTATTCCAATAGCTCAAATTACAATTTTCATCTTGGCAATTTTTCTTCAACGTTTTGGGTCCCAAACTTTCAGGGCCATTTTGAGGCCCTAAACAACGTTTTTTTGACTTGGAAGCGCCCAATAAACAATTTTTAGGATTTATTGGTCCATTCATAATGTATACTCCTTGACTATACCTTTCCAATGGGGTGCCAAGTATACCAAACAAAGATTGTATGCAAAAGTTGGGGCCTCGGAAAGTTCATGTATCAACTACCCCAATTTGGGCCCACAAACCTTTTGGCGTTTCATATTTCAGGGTTAGGGTTTTGGATGTTTAGGGTTTTATTATTTATTATTTATGTGAAAAATTCCTTTGGAGCCTCATTGTAATCAATTTTTTGCAAATGAGCGTAGTCGATACATCTCTCTTCAGAGATAAGCTACCACCATTCTAGCTAGCTTGTGTGTTTTGAATTTTATAGTATTTGTTCCAGAAAGTCACTAATAAGATATGATTTTTACTATATTACTATGTTCCTTGCAATATTTATGTGTATTTCCTTGTTATATATTTGTTATATTTCTTCCTTCATTTCATTCTCAAAATAATATGGATCATGGTAGCACTGGGTTTTGCATCGATGATCCACTTTCCCTATTTTGAATCAGAGTGTGAGTCAAGGTATGACTCCTTTTCTTTAAGCTCAACCAAAAATGATTGTTTCGAACGACATTCCTCTGTTTTGTGCCAGGGAATTTTTTGGAACTCACACCACTTTCCAGTGTCCTTTTTTGTCTTCTCATTACCCTTATTTTCCTATGGCTTGGACTGGTTATCTCAAGGTTGGATTTATTTTCTTTGTTCCTTGTTCTGTGAGTTAGGGTTTCTTTTTCCATGCTTTTGTCATGCCATATTTGCAAACCTGAACTCCCAATTACTTCACTACTTAAATTTCTTCTTGATTTTTAATGCATATTGATAAGCAACTCCCAATTAGGAGATTTCCAAGAAATCCATCTCTATTTGGATGTACCTGTGTAGGCCACTGTGGTACTTCAAAACCAGGTGCCACTCAAAGTAATTTATACCCATATTTGATTGCAAGGTATGGGTGCTCAAGGTATGGAATATGTTAGTCTACTCTGACACCATTTAGTCTCATTCATGATGCAGAGTCATCCATCTCATGTACTGGTCATCATAGTTTTTGATAGAGTAGAACTCCTACTTGAGCACATCTACAAAGGCTTCCAAAGTGGGTTCTCTCTTGAATGACGTAAATTCATATATGGTTTACATCTCCCAGTAACCTTCCCACCAAGATCTTATATGGTGAAGGGATTTAAGGAGTGCAAATGTGATATTTTCACCATCAGAAAATAGTTAGTCATCAAAGATGCCTCGGTCAACATCGATAGTTGTCGAAGGATCTGGGAAAATTGGTCCATCATCTTGTTGCCCTATTATGTGAGGGATTCCTTGAGCAATGTCTTAAAAGGATCTCATGCTCTATCAATTCTCTTTCTTCCTCCATGGGTGGTTTCTTGGGTTTAAAAGAGAAGTTGTCCTCAAGCGAACTTAGCTTGAGACCCAAGTCTCCATACCATGACCTCGTTGGGGACATGCTCTAAGAAATGAAAAGGAAAAAATTTCTCTAATACCACTAATCTAGATTATGTTGAGAACGAAATGAAATAAGAACAAAAATATAGCAAAGAACACATAAATACAGTGAAACCCAACTCATGTTAATGAATAAAATAACAAAATATTGTAGAACACAAACTGGCTATATTGGTGGTAGCTTATCTCTGAAGAGAAAGAGATGTCAGCTACACTCAATCACAAAAAGAATTACATCAAACTCCATTGCATGCTCAAAGTACCTCCTACACCTCAATTATATATGAGAGAGTCAGAGGAGAATAATTCCCATGATGCATGTGAGATAAATTGGTCTAATTTACAAAATTCCATAGGCATGTAAAACACTAGGAATTTCTAGGCAGTCACCCATCCCAATAATACTCTAGCCCAAGCATGCTTAATTGCAGAGTTCAAATGGGATCCAATGCATTAATACTATAGCCATGTACATAATACCATTAGGAAATCATTACATGATGAATGTAATTAACAAATAGAGATGGAATTACATTACATTCCCATCAAAAGGGTGAATATCGTGGTTTATCAAAACCATAGGCTCAAAAAGGAAGATGACCACCGAGATCCACCTGGATCATACATTTACCCATTACATGTACATTTAACCTCGTATATGCCCCCACCTTAGGGTCATATCATATACATTTAACCCCATATATTCCCCCCTTGGTGTCATATCATTGGTTTAGATTCCACATATCAATGATATGCCCCAAAAGCTCCATATTGGATCATAGTAAGGTGCAATACAAATACTTGAGAAGGACATAACCAACTAATTCAAGTTTCACAATAGGGTCCCCACGAACCTTTATTCACAAAGTGTCATAATATCTCTCTCACACCAGTGCACCTACATGACTATCAGATAGTGTCAGTACCTACAAAAAACCAAAAACAAGGACATAGGTCAATTTGTTTCAATCACTCAATACACATGACTTGGCCTCCCATAGTCGCGTGGTTCACACAACTAGCTAGTGAAAAATCACATGAATTTCTTGCGTGAATGTCCACTGAAAAAGGGCATGAGCTGCACATCTACATAGAGGATAGGTGCAAAAGATTTATTAGTGATTGTTCATTGAAAAATTGCTCCATTTATGTATCTTCCCAATGAGAAAATTCCCAAATAGTTTTTGTGACTATTCATGAAATAACAACAACTTTTGTACAACTGCCCAAAACAATCCACTTAATACTTTTGCACGGTTGTCCCAATAAAAACCACACCATTCACATGAGATCCCATCAAATATCCATGCAAACCTGCACAACTACTCCATGGTTTCCCACATGAACCATATGTGCCACTTTAAAAAAGGGCCACATGGGCCTAAATTCACTGCCTACCTTGAAAATTGAATGTGTGAAATGATAGGTTGAGTCAGGGCCCCTTACCTAGCTCTCGTTGACTAAAAAAAAACTCATGGATGAACCAACAACAAGATCTAGAAGTTTGTGGGCTCCACATGTTCACATACAAAGTGGGAAAATCACAAATGAGGTATCTTTTTGGGCCCCACCCCCTTTTATATGGCCTTATTAAAAATTTCCCCAAGTCCGTGAGGGAGCTCAGATGCTCCATTTTTGGAGTCACTTGTGTTGTTGGAATAATGTTATTTCTGCCTTTGACAATGTATGATCCATTCATGTTCCCCAAAAATTTTCCCTAGGGCCATTTTCCCCCACCAAACTTCAATAGATAGGTATTTCAGTCCACTAGATTTATTTTTTATACTATTTTCACCATTAAGTTTCATATCAACAATACTTTCACATCGAGTATTCAGTTTCATGTGTGTAAGTATTTACTTCGAGATCCTATTCATCTATTAGATGCATATGGTAAGTCCAGTCATCCTATCCCTTCAAGTATATACTTATTCAAACTGACATGTTTTCACTCCCTCTAAGATCATTACTTTTACTAGTATCACTCTCATTGAGTATGCCTTTAGGTTTTTATTTTCTCAGTCATGCATGAAAATTTGCTTAGTTCCACATGCATTCAATTGTTTCTAGATAGTAGCACTCCACCCCCATGACTTTCCTTGGTTTGATCTCCTCTTGAATTATCAACACCCATTATACTTATTCCCATAGGACAAGAGTCTATATAGTCTACATATCAAATAATAAACCTCTTAATTCTTTCTCATCATAGTGTGGACCCATCCCATAAGACTCCGAGTAGTTCACATTTTTTTATGGTTGGTTTTTCTGAATGTGTTACCTCATTTTCATTAACCTCTCATCTCCCCTGAGATTAGTAGATCATATGAATTCCAATTCATCTTTCATTTACCACCATGGAAACCTAGCCAAATAGGCCCCTTCCCCCATTCACTCTTATTACTCTCTCCTCACATGGCCAAGATGTTTGATCATATGATTAGTGCACCCATCTTTGTGTTTGTAAATTATCCAAAATTTTTACATTCTTTCATTCATTAACAATTGTAAAAACATAATTCTTTACATGAGAATCATCAATACTCATACCATCGCATTTGATGGAGCCTCTTTGAACCTACTTGCAGTCCTAGTCACCCTTGGTTGGAGCATATGCATTAAGTCACCTATTCCTGCATGGTTTTATTTGATTGAAACACCTCATGTATCTCAATACATATTTCTGTGACCCCCCAAGTTGCCTCCATTAACTACCTATCCATTTTCATTCAATCATTCTCAATCCTATTTTGACAAACACTTGACATATCTGATTGTCCCCCCAACATTATGTCCAATTGGTTTTTTTATTGCCACCATTTGTAATCCATGATTTATTCTCTACCTAAGGGAAGTTTTGTGTCATCCTCATTAAACACCCCACCTACAGTTATCAAATTAATCCCCCATTATAGTTTGATATCTGGTTTATCCTCAAATGATTTCAAGGGACACCTTGTCCTTTATGGTCGACATCTTCATTCCTATTGTCATCAACTCAATTTTCCTAGGAATGTTGATGATCCGAATTATATTGAGAAAAAAATGAGATACAAATAAAAATATAGTAGAGAACACAAGAATACAGTGAAATCCAACTTCTATTAATGAATAAAATAACATAATACTATAGAACACTGTAATGAACCTCAAATTTATAATAATATTTTTTTTTTAACTTTGGTACATTATTTACCATTTATCTTCGTTTAATCAACTCATTTTGTTTTTTCTTTGCATAACCTTATAACATACTATCTCAACACTTAAGAGAGGTTCCCATTGAATACAAGTATTTTTCTAACTCATATGTTACTATAAAGATTTTAATACAATACCCATATCTACCTATACACTAGGATTCGAATTTTAGTTCCCTTGTTTAATAGAATTGGGCTATTTGGATTTTGTGCATAAGTTTGTATCCTTGGGAGTTAATGCTTGTACTCCTACCTAGCTGTGTCAACATAAAAATTCAAATCCTAGATATAATACGTACCAGGAAGAGGTTTAAGGATATTAAAGAAGATTTATGGGTGGTTTCAATGTGTTTTCTTTGATGGATTCATTTTAGTTATGATACAATTCGCCTCCACCATAACGAATTGAACCTCGAGCAATTCCGCACCATTCCTTGCATAACTAAAATAACTAACCCTCCTCTTCCTATTGGGGTAACGAAAAGATAACTTCAATGAAAAAAGTTTAGTGACCGAACAGTTCCACTGGATAGTTGTGGATTTACTATTATTAACTTTAGCATTAAGGGAGATGGATGTACCTGTCAGGAGGAGTTAAGGCTCTGTCATGAAATTAATTAGGGTCCTCTTAAACATTAGCCTTGATGACTCTCCATCATGTTCTTACCAATCCTAGTGCCCCAACTTTTCCATAGTGCATGGCTTGTACCTCCCGTGCTGTAAAGAGTGGTACTTGTCCCTCTTAGGTTTTGGTGGTCTCTCTTCTGCCCTTGTGACTCAAAAGGAGAGGGTTCTATATTATTCATTCCTCCATAGGGAAAGGCTATGGCCTCTGCGGGCAAACTTTGGTGAAGTCGACGACAACATCTGACTACCTGGTAAGTTTTTTTTAAGGGAACTGTCGTATCTCAAGTTCGAAACAGAGTTCATTGTTTGGTTTATGCAAAGAAAGAATTTACTTTCTATAACCCTTACTATGAATTTAAAGGCTCTCTTTACTTCCAACACTTATGTTCAGAGTCTACGTGTTTCTCCTTTCTATTTTGGTATCAACTGTAGAAGAAGTTTCTCGCTGTATCCGAGAGTCACTACTCTTTACCTCTGTGAACCTGAAGTCTTACCTTGCGTCCACTGTTTGTACCCAATGGGTTTATTTATGGTTCATTCCTTTTTGTTTACCCTATGGCCCGTATTTGAAAGGCTCCAGGAGAGAAAAATAGGGTCACACTAGATTCTTAACATCTCTGTTTCTCCTCTTCGACTGATGCATATTTATTGGTGGTAAGGTGGTGGTTTATCGAAAGTTTATCTCTTACTAAGTTAGGGTACTTTTCATGAGAGCTTCTATTGAATTTGTGTATGATGCCGTTCCTTATGTTCTTCATTTTCTGTTCATAAAGGGTTTTAATAAAATATTTAACTCTTGAGTTCGCAATGCTATTTTATTTTTTCAAAGTAATGGTTAATTCTATATAAATGGGATTCTCTGTGCTTTGGCCCCTAAGTTAAGTATTCCGGCATAACTATGGTTATCAATTTACCCTTTCGATTCTATATTTACAGTCCTACTCTGTACTTAACTAATGTTTTCTATGATGGCCAAATGCAGGTATGCCCACTTCACGACGCAGGTATCTGGCCTCTACTCATTATGACAAAGGTACTCGAGTTCCGAAATGTGGCTGTCAACTTGCTTCTTAATTCAAAGCATGGAGGTCATGATTCTGTTCGTAGCTTTCTGTTGTTAAAAGTAACACTACTCATGCTCCGATTTCCTGTGCCAGATGTCTGAGGGTTAAATCCCGTTGTTTTTTTTGTTAAAGTTCCATTTAAGGAGATATATATAGTCGAGCATGATGTAGGGAAATGACAGATATGCTAATGGTAGAAATTGGCAAAAACATATCTAAGTTTACTATTGGGAAAACTCTTAAATATGTTAAGCTTAGTAATGGAGGGATATTATTTTTCTATTTGGAAATAGCTTATCCTTGGCGTTCTGTACATTACTTTTGTAATTTAAAGTATTCGAAAGTCTTTAAAACAATTATAATAGCCATCATTTCTTGACTTTATTAATGTCTATATGATTAGTCTTTTTTTAATGCAATTCTTATTTGGAACTTACCCCAACAGGGATTGTTCAGAGGTGGGATCTCGCATCTCCAAGTCTCTGCGTATTGTAGATTCTTGTCTTTCGATCGGTTGCATCTTCAGAATAGATTGCATTACTTTGTAATTTCTTAAAATAGATTTCTATAAAATGCGAAGCAAAATTTAATAGATATCCTAAATGGTAATGCTACAGCCATAAAATTCTTTGTTTCTCTCTGCGCACAACATATGTAAGATGTGTCATACGTTGATAATGTATCGGCGAAATCATTTATTCGCTTTCCTGTAGTATGATCTTAGCATGAATATATCGTTAAGTTTAGGGAGTCTTGATCCTTTGATTGTGTTCATTCCCATATGCTTCATTATTCTGGTTCTATCCAAGTTCAACTATATATGTGATTCTGTTTAGGAATTAAAATTACAGAATGAAATATATATGCCTGTAATAGATTTGTTCGTTCATTGATACATATTCGATTCTACTTAAGGTTTTAATTTCAGGAAACATTTCCATATTTAAATCTTACAGTCTAATCGCTGAATTATATGAGGATATCATATATTTTATATTTACGTATAGGTTCTAAATCCATAGTAGAGGTTACTAGGGAATGATTCCAGAATTGATATGTAAACTAATCGATAGTAAAGTGGACTGTATATTTCATGAAATCGAACAGTCTTTGTCTAGGCTATTGAATGCATACCAACTTTAAGGATTCCACTATATCAATAACCAATTCATCCCACAGAGGCAGAAATACTGAAATTTAGATACAGTAAATGACTTACAACAATTATACGATCATTAAAACAAATACTAGAAACCATTTCAGTTCAGATTTAACATGCACAGTACATTAGATATAAAATCATTTAGACAGATAAGGATTAGAGTAGCATATCTGAACTAAACTCGCGGAAAAACAAAGGGAACAACCACGTTCTTCCCAACCATAGAACCGAGCAGCCAAGATCACTTGCATGGTTCACCCCCTAGATTGACCATGAGGCCATGAGGGCGAACTTGGAAATCCCTCTTTAGCAATGTCCTTCAATTCAGTAGCTCCCCCTTGCCTTACACTCATTCAATGTTCATAACAGCAAGGAACAAAATCAATAGTCTCTTTCCCAACATACTTGGTAGTGTCCTGCCTCCTCACATATGCTTATTATTAATTGCCTAGGTCTTTTTTCTCTCCCTTGGGAATTTTCCCAGCTTCCTAAATCCCCAATTTTCAGGGGTTGCCAATGATCAAATCACTAATTTGCCACTTGCAAAAATTATCCTAGGGGTAGTTCCAACATGTTCACCACTCATGGAGTCATGGTCAACTACTTTTAACATGGCTGTTCCATTTGTCCTCCTGCAATCAATTTAAAATATTCAGTTTTTAAACAAGTGTCATTGTCAAATAGTAAGTTGGGTTAAATCAGATCTCTGCTCAACAGCCATAATAATTTATTACAAATAACAAATTCGAAATTCGGAATTGCCATAAATGGCAAAAATTTTCCAAATTCGAATTTACTAAAAACATAATAAATTTCCAAAAATATTTTATTTAGGGGATGTCATAAACACAAATTGGCTAGAATGGTGGTAGCTTATCTCTGAAGAGAAAGAGATGTCATCTATGCTCATTCAAAAAAAGATAAAAAAATGGGCCACAAGAATGGCCTTTTAACATAAAGAAAGAACCCTAAAAGTCCAAAACCCTAACCTTAGGAGGTGAAGCACCAAAAGGTTTGCAGGCCCCAAGGTGGTTAGTTGATGCGTCAACTTTTCAGGGGTGAAACATTTGCATACAATATCTATTTTTGGAATTTAGTAGCTCATTGGAAAGAAATAATCAAGAAGTACAATTATTGGCAGGGAGTGGGAAAGGCATGACAACTAAAGGCCCCCAAATGGCCAAAAACATCGTTTAGGGCCTCGAAAAATCCCTGGAATTTTAGGACCCAAAACTCATAAAAAAAATGACCAAGATGGAGAACTGTGATCAGTCAGTGGAAGAGGTGGGTGGCCACCAATATCAACCTGGATGATCCCTCCCCCCTTAGGAAGCCATGGTCCCCATTGCATCAAGTTCCCTCAGAAGATGGGGAAAATTTTGTTGAATCTAAACCTTGTTGAGACACTTGCCTTCTTGAAGTATCTATCCTTCTTTGACAACTCGATAGAGTTGTAGGTTATGCTGGCAGGTTGCCTTCACCCTAGTTTCCACGATTCAATCCATGTGAGTTTGTGTAATGAATTTGATATTGAGTTATGTAGGGACGTGTAACATCCATAATTTTAATCCTCACAAATTATAATGTAATTGTGCAACTATCATTTAGGCTAGTGAGTCGATATGCTTGGGGAAAGATCCTGTATTTATTAATATGGTCGGAGGTTGAATTAAGTAGTATGCACATTGAATAGATTAATAAAAGTAATAATTTTTCGTTGCAATACAAGAGGGACACAAGTGATGGGGGACTATGATTCCACAAGAGAGAGGGGTCCAAGGGGGGAATTATTCATGGGTATTCATATAACCCACATTCCTGAAATTATTATCATTGTGTATAACCATGTATTTGTTGTTGAGTGTTCCCAAAGAAAATCATTAAATTCATGTAAGAGGGTGGGTGTGAGCAGTCACATCCCTTATTTATTAGAGAGCATGGGCCTAAGTGAAATCATCCTTGGGAGGAGTGTAAGTTAAGAAAGCAAGGGAGAAGAAGGAAATTACGTATACCGAAAGGGGACAATTTTTGTTGATTATTTGGGTTTGTTGTCATTGATGTCAACCCTTGAATAAAGTCCAATAGTGAATTCCAGTAGAACAATAGTTTGGGTAATGGACCCAAGTTTTTTTGATGGATAATGGTATGAGTTTTGATATATTTGCAGGAAAGACTATTCTAGATGGATAGTACATGTCATGCCATTTTCAGTGGTATGTGGAACGTCACATAACTCTTGACGGTTAGAGAGTTACGGCCATGTGAAATTGGAGAACCCTCATGAGTCATATAGAAGCCCCAAAAGGTCAAAGTAGTCAAAGTGGATACAAAAGAAATTATTTAAATAATAAATTTAATGGAGAAATTACTAAGTGGACAAGTGGTTATAAGTGGGTTAGCACTAAAATAAGGAAAGTGGGTTAAGATGGTTAGAAGGTAATTTAAAGAATAAAGTGAAGTGATGAGTGTAGTATAAGTCAAAGTGGATACAAAAGGAATTATTTAAATAATAACATTAATGGATAAATTACTAAGTGGACAAGTGGTTAGAAGTGGGTTAGCCCTAAAATAAGGAAAGTGGGTTAAGATGGTTAGAAGGTAACCCCTTGAGGAAGCTATGTGAGAGTATAAATAAGAGGCATGGCTCTCTAATTTTAAACACACTTGAGTATATTGAATATATACAAGTGATTGAGGTAACCAAAGGATATGTAAGACATGTTTTAGAGGGAAGTTGAAGTAAAGAAGGCCGAAATTCAAGAGAGGATAAATTATTTTGATGATGCTTTCTAAGGTATGTTATTTACAGGTCATCTCACCATTTTCACAATAATTTTTTTTCTAGAATGATTCAGACCATGAAATTGGGAGGCTGTTGAGGAAACATATCCAAGTAGCCTTGATACAAATTGCAGCTTGTGGTTCATTGTATTTTTGGAGTTACACTCTATGGAAAATAGGTTTTGTGGCTAGTCCTGAAACTAGTCTAAAACATGTGTTTCAAGTAAAAACATCATAACTTATTTATAACATAATCAAATTCAATAAGACAAAATGTATTGGCTATAGTACAGTTTTTATTATTTTTTGTACCATTTTCAGATCCATACAACAAGTATTCCAAGCGGGGTACTCTCTACAAGTTTTCTCTCTAAAATAATCCATAATTCAACAAGGTATTCCATTTTTGATATAACTCCTTTTCTGAGAGGTTCCAAGTAGTGAAACCTGGAGGAATTGGATAAAAGAAAATGAAGAACGTTGTGTACTATTTTCATATATTTATTCATTATAGGTACATAGCTATGATTATTTCAAGTTAGGGTTGTTGATTAATCCAAGATTAGTCATGTGAGACTAAAGTAAAGTTTGATGAAAATGCTAGTCTCTTGTTGTTAAAGTTAAGGAAGGTTTGCAGGTATGTGATCATATACACCAGGTCTATTACATAGTTACAAATCAGATTTGGATGATGAAATTGATGTGATATTTTGGTTGAGGTATAGGTTGGTGCATGGTTGATGCACTTGTTTATGGTATAGGTTGATTACAAGTTGTTTGGATAGGTTATTTGTACAGGTTTCATGCATGGTTGATGCATTTGTTTATGGTACAGATTGAGGTACAGGTTGATGTATGGTACATGTTGGCATGGGTTATTGGTACATGTTGTTATAAGTTGATTGGTACAGGTTTACATCAGTATATCTCACAGTGATAGTGTGACAGTGGTTCCATCATTCTACTTCTACGTCAGGGAGATTATACGGGGCAAGGCCATGTGGTTGTAGCCACCTTTCAGTTGTAGCTGGAGAACATAGGGGGATGTAGCCTCCTTTTGGTTGTAGCCATAGAATTGGGAAGTTGGATCTTCCCTTAGGTTGTAGCCTAAGAAACTAGGGGGTTGGAGCATCCTTCCAGTTGTAGCTAGAAAAGAAAGGAAGTTGGTGCTTCCAATGAATGTAATTCTTAAAGGAATATAAGAAAAAACATTACATGGTTTTCTCCCGCTTTGGGTTTCCACGTAATAACAATGGTGTACTGTGTATGTGTATGATTTCTCATTTGTTCATTGTTTATTTACTCTGCAACTATTGGATGATAATTATACATTGATATAACACTTTCATTTTGTGGTTAAAAATGATTGAATTGCTCTATTATCGATTCACCCCCCCTCTCAGTAATTCAACAATTGGTATCAAATCCAGTTCCTTCGGGAAACAATTTAACTATTGGAAGGAGATCATGGATTATTTTGAGAATTGAGTACCAATTTTTAATGATCATAATGGTTTAAATTATGAGATGTGGAGCAAAAGGATGAAAGTATTTTTACAGACACAGGGGCATTATATTTAGCTATCAGTTGTTACAGAATATGATAGTTCAAAAAGGGAAAAGACTGCAACCAATAAGGAAGTGAAGAATAATACAAAAATAGAAATGGATTTCATCTGGGAAGGACTACCTAATCCGGTAAGAGAAAAGGTTGGTAAATGTTCATCAACCAAAGAACTTTGGGATAAGTTACATGATATATATTCTTCACCCATCACAGATTCAGAAAATTACAAAGAAGATGCAGGTACAGATCAAGCAGAATTATGTTCACCATGTCAAACAGATTCAAAAGATGAAGAGTACATAATCACCAGGGGCATGTTTCTTTTCTTTAATTGTGAAAAATGTGGACATCTTGAAATAAAATTACATGAAGGACATAAGACAGAAAAACTAATTAAAAAGGAAGACAATTATGACGCAGAATTGATTAGTTATTTAGATGAACTAAGAGAAGAAAACAAGTCACTCAAGAAATAATTGATGAGACAAAAGGAAAGTGTTCACATTTTTTAAGAATCCCAATAGGTCATCAAGAACTTAAGAAATAAGCTAGAAGAAGCCAGAAAGATCAAATAAAATCTTGAATATCAAAAGTAGTATTTGGAATCCAACATAGCAGCACACAAGGAAGAAGCATAAATGAGAGAGAAGATATTGACAGATCATCTTAAAGAAATAACTAACGATCTAAACCAGCTTGAGGCAGAGCTTGGTCAAGAAGAGAAAGGACTTGAAGAAGAAATAATCAGATTAAAAATCCAGCTTGAAGAAGCAAAAAGAATAGAAGAAGTCATGAAGTCTAAGATGATGAAGAAAGAAGAAGAGGTTGAGCAGCTTGAAGAAGAAGTTGTCACATTGAGAAGTAAAATCGTCAAGCTCAAAAAGAATGTTGAAGAGACAAAAACATCCACATTAGTCATAGAGAATGAAGAGAAGCACTCTAGTTTGCCAGAAAAGAAGAATGAAGAAAATAGAAAGAGTTATGCATAAGTACTCAAAGGAAGGAATCATGGTCAGCCAGAATCTAAGAAAACTATTGAAGATACATCTTCAAGAAGACCATCCATGTTCAAGACACAAAAAAGCTTCAATAATGATCATGATTAGTCAAGGCAGAAATTCATAAGGACTACACCAAAAAGAACATCATTCACTCCGAGGTATGCGAATTTCTTTTATGGTCATTGTTTTTATTGTACTAATTTTGGACATAAGGTTGCAGATTGTAGGGATTATAAAATAAATGTTCAAGCAATAATTTCCTATGTGACCCCATGTAACATTGAATGTTACAAATGTAATAACTATGGAAACATAGCTAGTGATTGTAGAAGTATGATAAATTTTGGAATAAGGCCATGAATGAAGAATTGGATAAAATAGAGAAGAATGACACTTGGGAATTGGTTCCAAGACAAAAGAATAAGAATGTGATTAGCACAAAGTGGGTATTTAGAAATAAATTGAATGAAAATGGACATGTTACAAGGAACAAAGCTAGATTGGTATGTAAAATATACGCACAGGTTGAATGAATCGAATTTGAAGAGACAATTTTCCTAGTTTCCATAATGGAAGAAATATGATTGGTTTTAGCTTATGCATGCTCCAAAAATATTAAAGTGTATCAGATGGATGTGAAATCGACTTTTCCAATTTGGGAACTTGAAGAAGAAGTCTACATCAAACAACCAGAAGGATTTCAGTATTCAGAGAATGCAGATTACATGTGCAAATTGAAGAAGGCCTTGTATGGTCTAAAACAGGCTCCTAGAGCATACTACTCTAGACTATATAAATATCTACAGTAGGCAGGGTTCAGTAGGCAGGGTTCAGAAAATGAAGTGTAGACAAAAACCTCTACATCAAGGTAACTCAAGATAGTATTTTATTAATTGAAGTTTATGTTGATGGTATTTTTTTGAAAGTAATGATGACAGGTTAAGACAAAAATTTGCAAAGGATATGCAGAATGAATTTGAAATGGCATTACTTGAGGAACTATCCTTCTTTCTGGGTCTTCAGATACATCAAAACAACCAATGAATTTTTATTTTTCAAGCTAAGTATATCATAGAAATGCTAAAGAGGTTTGGAATGGAAGATTACAAACTAGTTATCACTCCTAAGCAAACCAGTTGCAAGTTGAGCAAGGATGATGATTCAAATTCTATAGATCAGAGGCAATACAGGTCAATGATTGGAAACTTACTATATGTGACAACATCCAGACCAGATGTAATGCAGGCAGTTGGATAGGTGGCATGATTTCAAGAAACACCAAAGGAATGATATATATTAGGAGTGAAGAGAATTTTCATATATATCAAAGTAACAAAAGAGTTTGGATTATGGTAGCCAAAAGGAAAGGATCTATCACTTATTTCCCACAGATGCAAATTGGGCAGGTTGCATTGATGACCAACGAAACACCAATGCAACATCGTTCTACTTAGGTGAGTGTTTAGTATAATGGCTAATAAAGAAACAATAATTAGTATCCTTATCTACAACTGAGACATAGTATATTGTAGCAACAACATGTTGTACATAGTTTCTATGGATGAAACAAACTATGACAGATATACATGTTGACTATGATAAGCCCATTCCAATATATTGTGATAATACAAGTGCCATCAGTATCTCAAAGAAATCGGTGATGCACTCTAAGACAAAGAACATTCCAATCAAGTATCACTTTCTATGGGAACAAGTTACAAAGAAGAACATCAGAGTTGAATATGTGAGCACAAAAGAACAAGTGGCAGACATATTTACAAAACTACTTTCACGAGAATCCTTTGATTATCGTCGCCAAAGACTCTTTGTAATTTATACTCCAAAATGAATTCTTTTGAATGCTTATCTTATATGTACACGAGGAAACACCATAAAGAGGACAGTTTAGGTTGGAAGATCAGTTTTAGGAAGAGTTTAGGGGGAGTATCCCTAAGGACAGTTCAGTTAGGGGGAGTATCCCCAGATGGAAAGATGCCTTTGCTATTAATGACAAAGGGGGAGAGATTTATCAGATTCAGAGCATAGAGACATGGTTTCAAGAGGAGCGATGGTCATAGGGGGAGCATGAGTGATATGAGTTCGCTATTGCATGAGAGTGTTTTCATCAATTCCAAAGGGGGATATTGTTGATTATTTGGGTTGGTTGTAATTGATGTCAACCCTTGAAGAAAGTACAGTAGAAAATTCTAGTGGCACAATGGTTAGGGTAAAGGAAACAAGTTTGTTTGATGGATAATGGTATGAGTTTTGATATATTTACAGGCAAGACTATTCTAGATGGATAGTACATGTCATGCCATTTTCAGTGGTATGTGGAACGTCACATAACTCCTCACAGTTAGAGATTTATGGCCATCTGAAGTTGGAGAACCCTCATGAGTCATCTAGAAGCCCCAAAAGGTCAAAGTAGTCAAAGTGGATACAAAATAAATTATTTAAATAATAAATTCAATGGATAAATTACTAAGTGGACAAGTGGGTTAACCCTAAAAGAAGGAAAGTGGGTTAAGATGGTTAGAAGGTAACCCCTTGAGGAAGCTACATGAAAGTATAAATAAGAGGAAAGGATCTCTCATTTTAAACACACTTGAGCATATTGAATATCTACAAGTGACTGAGGTAACCAAAGGATATCTAAGCTGAATTTCAAAGGGAAGGTGAAGTAAAGAAGGCCAAAATTCAAGGGAGGATAAATTCTTTTGATGATGCTTTCTAAGGTATGTTATTTACAGGCCATCTCACCATTTGCGCAATAATTTTTTTTCTAGAATGATTCATAACATGAAATTGGGAGGCCGTTGAGGAAGCATATCCAAGTAGTTGTGATACAAATTTCAACTTGTGGGTCGGTGTATGTTTGGAGTTACACTCCGTGGAAAATAGGGTTTGTGGTTAGTCCTGAAACTAGTCTAAAACATGTGTTTCGGGTAAAAACGTCATAACTTCTTCATAACAGATCCAAATTATATAAGACCAAATGTATGGGTTAAAGTACAGTATTTAGTATTCTTTGTACCATTTTCAGATCCATACAAAACATATTCCATGTGGAGCACGCTCTACAATATCACTCTCTAGAATAAGCCATAATTCAACAAGGTATGCCATTTTTGATATAACTCCTTTTCTGAGAGGTTCCAAGTAGTGAAACCCGAAGGAATTGCATACAAGACATTGAAGAACATTGTGTACTATTTTTAGATCTCTATTCATTACAGGTACATAGTTATGATTATTTCAAGTTAGGGTTGTTGACTAATCCAAAATTAGTCATGTGAGACTAAAGTAAAGTTTGATGAAAATGCTAGTCTCTTGTTGTTAAATTTAAGGAAGGTTTGCAAGTATGTGATCATATAGACCGGGTCTATTACAAAGTTACAAATAAGATTTGGATGATGAAATTGATGAGGGATTTTGGTTGAGGAATAAGTTGGTGCATGGTTGATGTACTTGTTTATGGTACAAGTTGATTACAAGTTGTTTGGACAGGTTATTGTGATAGGTTATTTGTACAGGTTTGGTGCATGGTTGATGCATTTGTTTATGGTACATGTTGAGGTACATGTTGATGTATGGTACATCTTAGCATAGTTTATTGGTACAGGTTGTTACAGGTTGATTGGTACAGGTTTACAAAAGTATATCGCACAATGATAGTGTGACAATGGTTCCATCATTCTACTTTTACATCAGCGAGGTTGGATGGGGCAAGGACAGGTTGTTGTAGCCAGAGAACATAGGGGGTTGTAGCCTCCTTTTGGTTGTAGCCTGAGAAACTAGGGGGTTGGAGCCTCCTTCCAGTTGCAGCTAGAAAACAAAGGAAGTTGGTGCTTCTAATGAATGTAATTCTTAAAGACATATAAGAAAAAGCATTCTGTGGTTTTCTCCCACTTTGGGTTTCCACGTAAAAACACTGGTGTACTTTGTATGTGTATGATTTCTCATTTGTTCATTGTTTATTTACTCTGCAACTATTGGACGATAATTCTACATTGATATAACACTTTCATTTTGTGGTTAACAATGATTTAATTGCTCTATTACTGATTCACCCCCCTCTTAGTAGTCCAACAATTTTTACATGTATATTTTGGACAACAAGAAAGGGTTGAGTGCTGGGAAGAGCACCAACCATGTTGTGATTTAGGGAAGCCATGGTTTGGTTGTGTTTGATGATGAGAAAGAGGCCCGTGTGCTAGTAAAATGATTTTTAATCCTGTAGTTCATTTCCTATTGAGGAAATGGATCACGAGCCTTGTGTGGACTATTGTGAGCACTCTTGAATTAACTGAGAGTTCTTGGAGCCCCATCTGAGATATTTCTAGCCAACTGAGTGCACTAGAAGAACTGACAAATGAATGGTACAACTTGAGGGACTGTGAGCAGTGAGGGGGTACATTTCTTGGTTTGTGCGGGTTATGGGGAAAATAGCTAGATGATTGGACTTGTTGTGGGAGTAGAACCTGGGTTTTGGGGCTGTTGTGTGTGGAGAGTGGACTCATAGCCTTAGCTTGGGGGTGGCCTGTTGTTGAAATAAAATGAACAATAGTGCTTATGGTTGGGAGGTTCATCATTTGAACACAACTAGTTGGTTAATTATTAACAGATAATTTTTTGTTGTTTTTATGATGATGTTCCACTATGCAAATGGTTTATATGAATGTCGTGTGTTTGTTGTCTTCTTACTGGATGCATTCATGTTTTTTAATATATGTTTTTAGATGCATTTAGAACTATTATGTCAATCAAATGGTTAAATATGTGTGTTATCTGTAGTTGGTAAGATACAAGGAATTATTAAGTAGAAAATCTTATTTTTAATTGTGTTTTCTACTTTTAATGTTCCTCAGTTGGATTGGGGTATGTTACAAGGCCAATTTCTCTGCCATCTCCAAGGTGTCCATCAAAGGTGGGAAACATGGTTGAAGTAGCTCCACATTAAATACTCAATTCAAAAGCCAAGGAAAGGAGGAATACTCAATTCGAAAGCATTGTCACCCACAACCTTGGTGATAGTGTAAGGCATGTATCAGAGTGGTCTAAGATTCCTGTGGGAGCCTATGAGGTTCTCTTTCTACAAATGCAACCCCACCTTGTCACCAACCTAAAAATTGTGAGGAACCCAATGTTGGTGATGCCATTGCTTATACTTGGCATTGGCCTTCTCTAAGATATCATGGAATTATTGTTGGAGGTGTTGGATCCATTCAATGAATTTGGTTTCTCTGTCTTCCTTGGTTTGAGCATGGGAGGACTGTGTCTGGGAAGCGAAAATGGGTATAACTACATCAATGGGGGCCAATGGCTGGAACCTAAAGCATACCTAAAAAGGGTTGTGGCCAATAGTGATATAGAGGGATTTTTTATAGCTATATTGAACATATGGGAGGATCTCATCCCATGTACATGGATGCTTGGAGTTGTACATGCGTAGCATATGAAAAATCATCTTGTTGACCACTTTTATTTGTCCATTTGTTTAGGGTTGAAAGGTATTCGATTTGGTCAACTTGGTGTCAATTAGATACCATAGGCTCGACCAAAATGTGCTAAGGAACCTGTTGTCCCTATCTAAAATGATGGTCCACAATAGCTCAAAATGAACCCAAACATGCGCAAACAAGAGTTTAGCAGGGGATGCAACTATGATACTCTTTTTATAGGGTGTTAAAATGGACATATTAAAAAACCGATCAACAACCCAAAAACAAATTTGTGACCATGTTTGGTGGAGGGAAAACTTCACATGTAATCCATGGAGACGAACTCCTAGGGCTTTTTTAGTGTAGGGAGAGGAGTGTACAACCCCTTTTTATTGATGGATGGCTTAGTGATGGTGAAGGAAATGCATGACCTGATGTACTGGTCAATGTCATGTCAAAGCTTGGGCCAATAGAAATGCTTCTGAAGTATTGTTGTTGTATTCTCCACCCCAAAGTGCCCTACCACCCGATTGTAATGTTCCTTCCAAATTAGCTTTGCTCGCTTGCATGAAGGAACACACATTTGGTTAAGATAGCACAAGAGTGCATCTCATAGGTGAGATTCTGAAACTTGTTTCCCAACATTCAAAGTCTGATAAGTTGAATTGAAGTCAGAGAAACTATTGTAGAACTATGGCCACTCATAGGTCTTATGTCCACATGAGTTAAGAATTGTGTTGAGGGCCACAACTGGGGGCTGACTAAGGAAATCAACAAAATGGTTGGTGTTTCCCTTCTTGTACTTAATATTTAGGTGGAATTGTTGCAAGTATGTGGACCATTTCTTATGGTGGTCATTTTGTATCTTTCCTTGTGTCCACATTAATTGCATAGGCTTGTGATTAGTGTGGATGATCATTTCCTTGCCCATAATGTAATGCTTTCACTGTCATCGTGCCTGCACAATGGAGTACATCTCTTTTTCATAGGTGGGATACATGTGGACAAAATTAGAAAGTCTTTCACTATGATATGCAACTGGATGTCCTTGTTGAGTGAGGATGACACCAATAACATATTAAGATGCATCTGTCTTGATCTCTAACAATTGTTGTAGATATGACAATGTGAGGACTGGTGTGAAACAAAGGCAATTATTTAGATCTTGGAATAACAAAGTTACCAACTTAACAAGAACTGTGACCTCAAAATGAGAACTTTAGCCCTTAAAACCCATATTTTTGCATAAAAAACATGAAAATCAACCCACAAATAAAAACGTGGCGCTACCGATAGCACCATTTTTCTATCCTTGGTTAAAATTACATCTGTTTTAAAGCATGTCCTTAAAAACTTTAAAATTAACACCCAAATCAAAAAGTGATACTAACTAAAACAATTTTTTTTTCTAACATTAAAATTATAGATATTTACGACCTAATTGAAATTTTGGACTTGACAACAAATCTCTGTGAAAACAAACAACTCAAAATTGGACTCGAAGTGGTCACTTGAAAATTTATTTACAAAATTATTATTTTTTGTTTTTGTAAATTTACATTAAAAAATAAATAAATAGAAAGGAGAAAATCTTGACATAATTTTTTTTTTAAATGAAGGAAATAACACATTTAAAAAAATATATTCAAAATTCAATTTAAAAAAAAAATATTAAAAAAAAGGGTGAAAAAGAAACATAACTAATTTTTTTTTTTCCTAAAAAAACAATACTTTTAATATATATATGATTTTTGTAAAAATGAATTATTAAAATGCCTTAAAATATAAAAAAGAAAACGAAAAATGAAACAAAAAATACTTTAAACACGCAAAAACATGAAAGAAATTCAATAAAAAAATGTCTAAAATAAAAATATTCAAAAAATATTAACAAATCGGGTTGGTTGGCTCCATGGTTACCATGCCCAAATTCATACAAGTTTTTTAAAAAATGTTTTTTTAAACAAATTTTTTTAGTATGTATGATTTAGTTTTGAAATTATTTTTTTTCAAGTGTTTTTTTTTAATATTTTTTTTTAATGTTTTAAAATTATAAAATATGAAAAATTTTAAAGTTTTTTTTTTTTTTTTTAAATATT
>ML779435.1:1001263-1032872 GCA_009831015.1 Picea engelmannii | reverse complement strand
ATTTTTATTTTTCCAATTTTTTCTTTAGTTATATATATAATTTTGGGGATTTTTCTTTCCTTTTTTAGTTTTAATTTTTTATTTAAAGGTTTTTTTCAATTTTCTTTTATAAATGTTTTTCACTTTTTTAACTTAAAAAATAAACATTTTTAATTGTTTTGTTTTTCGTAGTTTTTTAGTTTTTAATTTTTCTTTAAAAAACATTAAATTCCGGTTACAATTTTTCTAATAAAAATGGTTGTTTTTTGTTTTACTTTTTAAAAAACTAGCTTTTAGTTTTTTGTTTTTTTTTAATTTCTTTATTTTTTTTAATGTAAATTTTGAAAAAGTGTAAAATAATTTTAAAGCAATGATTTAGGAGCCAATTTTGAGTTGTATATCGACGATGGTAGTCGTTGTCGAGGCCACAGTTTAAATCAAGTGATAATTTTAACTTCAAAAAAACATTTCGTGCTACTGCCAACACCACTTTTCATTTCAAGGGCCAATTTTAAGGTCTTTGTCCACAATGACATAAGTTGTCAATGTAACGGGTCTGAATGGGTCCAAATTTTAACCACTGCAAAAAAAAAAAGGTGCTACCGGTAGAATTCTTGTTTTTCAGAGGTCCCATGTTTTACCCCGTTTCAAAAAGCAATGCTACCGGTAGCACCATTTTTTGAAATAAGGGTAAAAAATTCAACCTTTGAAAAATGAGAACTCTGGAGAATTCTTGTTAAGTTGGTAACTATGTTGAATGTTTTCTACCATGATTGAGACCAGGAAAAATTTGCTTTAGCTTGACCCTTATTCACTTGAATTAAGGGCCAAGATATATGAGAGAAACCCAACGCGAACCTGTGGTCAAAGTTGGTGACACCCAAGAAGCTGGAGATCTCTATCAGAGTCGTCGGAGTTTTCCAATCGTGAATGACTTGGAACTTGATTGGGTCCACATGTACCCCATGTTCATCCATGATGTGTACTAAGTATTGGATTCTTTGCATGCTAAATGAGCATTTCTCTAGGTTGGAATATAATTTGTGTTTCCATAGGGTGCTCAAGACCCATTGAATGTGTTGCAAGTGCTCATCCCTTGTTCGACTAAAGATAATGATGTCATGCAAATAGACCACAAAAAAGTATTTTGTGAACGACCATAATATATCATCCATCATCCTCATGAATGTCGCTAGAGCATTAGTCAAGAAAAAAGGCATGGCCAATCACTCAAAGAGTCCTTCTTTAGATTTGAAGATTATCTTCCATATATCAATTGATTCTATCAGAATTTGGTGATAGCTCGACTTCAAATCATTCATGCTAAAGAACTTAGCACCCTTGCGCTGATAAAAAATTTCATCAATCTGGGGGATAAGGAATCAGTTCCTGACAATGATGTTATTCAAGGCTCTATAATAAATACAGAGCCACCATGTTCCATCCTTCTTCTACACCAAAATTGGGCTCCCATAAGGTGAGGATCTTGGTTGAATATGGCCTTTATGGATGAGCTCATGAATTTTATGCTTAATTTCCTCATTCGCCAAAAGGGAACATTTGTATATTCGACCATAGGGAAAGGGAGAACTAGGTATCAAATACATGGGATGTTTTACTTGATAGTGCAGAGGCACCCCTATAGGTGAAGCAAAGAGGTCTCTTTATTCCTTTACAAGCTTGTCCACCTATTTTTTGTGTGTAGAGAGACCCTATGTTGAAGTTGTGTGCTTACAGTGACCTTTTACCCCCCCTTCTAAATGAACCATGAAGAGGACAAACTTTGCAGTTTGTGATATTACGTTTTGGCACTGTTTTAATGAGATCAATGAAATTTCAATAGTAAGAACTAACTCATGTATAGTATAGGATTGACCCCCTAGAGTGATAATGACACTACGAGTTCAAGACTCATAAACATCATGATATTTTTACATATAAGGTTGTCCTAAAATAGCATTACAAATTTTGAGTGGGGAAACATCACACAATGCCTCATCTTTGAAGGGCTTGATGTTGCATGACAAATGACATTGTTGGCTAATGCAAAGGTCTCATCCCTAGCTCAACCAGCTAATAGTGTATGGTTTGGGGTGTGGCATCATTAGAAACTTCAATATCTTGATGACCTCAACTGATATCAAGTTCTTCTAGCTCCTATTGTCAATAATGAAATGCGGTGGGTTTCCCTTCACCAACATTTGTTAATGGAAGAGGCACTCCCCTTTCTCAATCTCCTCTAACTCATCTGGTTGGATTTTTGTGGTTTCAATCGAAGCACCAGGTTTTGCATCGATCATCCACTTTCCCTTATCCTACTCCAAATAATATTTTGATTTGAGGTATGGTTCTTTTTATTTAATCTCAACCAACAATGACTATTTTGAGCAACATTCATTAGTGTCGTGCCAAGGAATTTTTTGGAACTCACACCATTTTCCAGTGTCCTTCTTTGTCTTCCCATTACCCTTATTTTTCTGTGGCTTGGACTGATTATCTTGTGGTTGGACTTCCTTGCTTTGTCCCTTGTTCTATGAGTTAGGCCCACCTTTTCCATGTCTTTTTTTTTGTGGATTTGTAGAGTATAGCTCCAACTTATTCCATGGTTTAAATTTATAATAGATTTTGACATCATATCGATAAAAAAATCCCAGTGAGGAGATGTCCAAGAAATCCATTTTTTTTGGATGTACCTATGTAGGCCACTGTAGTCTTCAGAACCAGGTGCCATTCAGAGACTCTGATACCCAACTTTAAGCATAAGGTATGGAATATGTTAGTGTACTCTAACACTGCCTGGTCTCTTTCTTGACACAAAGTCATCCATATTGTGTATTGATCATCATAATTTCCAACAAGGTATAATGCCTCCTTGAGGGCATCAACAAAGGCCACCCAAGTGGGTTTGTCCTAAATTTCATAGACTCATCTTTGTTATGTCTCTCCCAGTAACATTCCCACCAATATTTGATATAGGGGCAGCATTTAAGGAGAGTGAAAATGATATTTTCAATTTTTCAATACCCTTCTAATAGATTCATTCATTTCTCTAAAGAATATGCATCTATCTAGCTTTCAAATAAGGGGATATCAAATTTAACATGTACCTTGAAGTGTGTGACACCTCTGAAATGGATTCTTATTTAAGGTGCCTTTCCTACCATTGACAATCATCGAAGGATCTGGGTGAATTTTTCCATAATCTTGTTCTACTGTTGCACAAGGGCTTCTGTTATAGCAAGATTTGCCTCACCCCATGCAATATTGGACAAAAGGCCTTTATCCATTTCCCTATGCAGACTTGAAGTCCCTTTTTGCAAATCCCAGAGACAAAAATATAATTTTTCCACATATACACACCTTTCCTACTATACAACATGCGTATACGTAGGTTGCACCACTACAACCCGCATAGATCAGAAAATGTGCCCAAAATTGAAAAATAGTGTCGGATTTCCATGTCAAGTCACGAGATCAATGATCCTTGGCCCTCCATATACTGGAAACATTCTGAATCGAACCTTCAGTTCCATTTGAAGGCTATAAAAGGGCCAAATCCGAGCTATGGAAAAAGGAGAAAGAATTCAACTTTGAGAGCAAAGTTACTCTGGAGAAATTATTCACTTCACATTGAGTCTACATCCCTTTGTCCTTTAAGTTTGAACACATTGTTCATCCCCCAAGATCTTCCCTTACTGATTGAGAACTTCATTGTATCTCTTATATGAGGTTACCTTTGGTGGAGGATTGAAGTGGTGGAGGCCCAGCTGGAAGGAACTTAGTTTCTCGGTTCTGAACTATGCCGACACATAAGTATGTAACTCATTCACTTATGTTGATTATATAATAATAGAAATACTCTTTTCTTGTCCAATTAATATATTGCAAATATTTGAATTATTATTCCATGAGCATATTTGTTATGAATGTTGATGGATTATGCTATTTAATGTGCTAACGTCATGTATCATCACCATATGCTTGCGTTGCTTGGTTTTTGAGGACTAGTTGCAGGTGTATTGCTTTGGGTCAAGTGCTCAATGGTGGACTTCATCGAACGTATGGAGGAGGTAGGCCTTTTATTTTTTCTTTCTAGAATATTTATCTATATAACATACTTGAGATTAGAGTTGATTTCTGAAGTCATTTCCTTCTGTTGTTGTTTACCTCTAGCCATAGAGAGATTTTCCTCATAACAGATTTGGTGACCGTACTGGGGAATTAATCTTCTTTTTAGGGGTTTGGAGTGTTTTTATCCTTATATTTCTCTTGTTCATATTGAATTTATTGTCGCATGATTACTTGATAGCCCATGTCCACTCTAGGTCTGAGTATTTGATAGCCTAGCTATGTTTTGACAAATATACACGGGTTTTTACTTGACAGTCACATACATACACATGTTGTCCTTTTGCAAGCTGCGTACATACATGCTCTTCCCTTGAACAGTCACGTACATCAAACTTTTTTTCTTGATTGTTGGGTTTGGTGGTTGCTGGGTAGGTTTTGATGATTGTTGAGTCTTCTTGGGTCTCTGTGGTGACTGCTAAGTGTCTATGGAATGACAAGAAACCTATCTTTGGGTTGAATTTTTGGGCGGTGCCTTTCTCATCATCTTTTAATTTTGATTCTCCTTGCACCTTGGGATGGGTGTTTTGCTCCTTGATATCCTACTTGTGTTGCCTTTGTCTATACACAATAGAGTCTTTATATCAAGATGATGTCCAGTCCTTGCATTTTCATTTTTCTTATATTGAAAATAAAACAATATTAGGCATTTTACACTGATTGGCATTTTGATCTCTTGAGTCTTTGTCATTTATCTTGTGCATATAAATAAAGATTGCATTTTTACTTAGAATTGAAAAATTGAATTGAAAATTGCATTTTTTAGGAAGCATATCATTTCTTGAAAATCGAAGTTAGGACTTTGCATTGTATTCATATTCATTTATTTTACTTGTTGAGTCATAACATCACTAGTTTCACGACCACACCTTTTGAGTAAGCAAGGCCATTAAAATTAAACGCTATAATTTAAATTGATTAGTAAAGATTTTATTTTCTAGGGTGCACAATCTATTTTAGGATTTAGTGCCTTGGAATAGGATTTTGTGAGTAAAATTCTCCAAGGCTATTAAATCAACATATCTGCCTGACCAAGGGAGTGGATAAATCCATTGTATAATCGGTAATATCAGGAGGCTCCTCTTAAACTGAAGTTAAGCATGAGGTCACGTGAAGTCGGTTGAAGGGATATCCCTGATCTTTAGCAGGGAGTCCCAGGCCCCTCTTGGGCGAGGCATACCTAGTTTAGGAAGGGAGGGCCCTTTCAGCCACTTTATCATGTTTTTGTGCACATTGGCCATTTGATTATTTTTGGTGTGCTCTTCGATTACTAGTTGTCCTTAGGATTTGTTTTATATATATATATATATATATATATAATATTAAGTCATCGTGGAGCCAGACAAGTTTCCTCGCAGGTCTCGTCGATTGTTATAGTTACCACTGCATTTTGAGACTTTTCCTTCTAAAAGGCATAGAGTTATTAAACATGGTACACACACCTCCACTTATCAGACTTTTGATTCTACAAGGATGAGTAATGAACTGAGTCATCAAGATACTGGGAGCCCTTTGACACCCACACCTACCATAGTTAATGGTACCCCTTCGACTCATGCAACCACAATGGTTGTAGTGTCAGAGGCACCTAGTATCACTGCTGCCCATCCTATAATGAATACTCAACCTATTGACACGAACTCATTTGGGTCTCTTGGTCACTCACTGGGCTATAATGTTCAATCCATCCTGATGGCCTCTAGTCCTTTTTCCTATGGTATGTTCAATTTTACATCACAGTTTTCAAACTCCATCCTAGTTGTCGGCCCTAATGCTAGCATTGGACTTGGGGGCACATCTCCTTCTTATACTCCGTTCTCGTTTGGTGGCTCTTGGATCCCTCAAATGACTCCTACCGTGGGAGGCATTCCTACTTTTAACCCCTTCTACTCAAGTTCTATCCTTTACACTCACCTCATCAATGTCGAATCCTACCAACATGTTTGGAATGATGAATCCACCCTTATCCTCTAGATTCACACCCGGAGGAGGTCAGTTTTACACCTTAGAGAATCCTCAACCCCGAGCCACTCTGATTGGGGGCAGTTTTTATAACCCTTATCAGAACATTCCTATCAAAATGATTCCCAACCAACCCCTTATGAATCATCTTGGAGGAGAGCCTTACAATCCTGAACAGGGCCATGGTGCTTACCAAAACCCTAGATGGAATGTGATTGCCCAAACACAATCTTTCCAGGGATCTTGGGGCCAAATGTCGCAACCCTATCTCCCTTTTCTAGCCACGCTTAATCTACCAAACTTGTCTATGTCGATGAATGAAACTGTGTGTCATGATCCTACATTTCCCCCCATTCCCACCAAGGTTCCTTCGGATATTCCGAAATTCGAAGGAAATAATGGCGAGGATCTTGGTGATCATGTTACCACCTTTCACTTATGGTTCTCTTTGAAATTCCCTTAACGACGCTTCCATTTGGTTAAGATTATTTCAATGAACCCTCATAGGGATTTCCATGCAATGGTATATCAAGCTACATAGGGGGGCATATGAGACCTTTAGTCAGATGGTTTTGGTCTTCCTTAACCACTTCCAATTGCCAATTCGTTATGATGTTGGCCTAGAACTTCTGTCGACCTTACGCCAGGACAAAGCCACTCATATCTCGGATCACATCCAGGAGTCGCGTAGATGAAAGAGGTTTATCAAGACCTGCATACCCCCATAATTCTTGTTAGAGTGGTTCCTTAAGTCTTTACAACCTCCTATTTTGAAGGATGTTTCAATATACGAGGTTACATCTAAGGAAGAAGCAATATTCAAAGCCCAACAATTAGATATTATATATGTTTAGTCTGGGATGTTATACGAGATTCTTCCAGACACACCTAGGTCAAATTATGACCCTAGACAAAATCTCAGACCTCATTCCGATGGCATTGTAGGCTCTGGCAATGTGAAATCCACAGACTGAATGACAAGCCATTTCGAAGAGTTGTCTCTAAACTAGTCTGCAGGAGGGTCAACTTCATCTGTGTATTCCAATCCCACTCAGTTGGTGGATGTACATTCTGTGCAATTGTCGACCAACCCAAATGGTAACCAACAACTAGGCGAGAATAAGAAGAAATGACGTAATAATAATCGTAAGGGTGGGAAGAATAATAATAAACCCAAGGACAATTGTAATAATTAGAGGATGAATAATAATGTTGGTGAGGGAAAGAAAGAAAGGAGTAAGGTGAAATTTCCCTGTAAGATTTATATAGATGATCACCTTACTCAATTATTCCCCAAGCTTGTGGAAGTTGTGAGGCTCTTATCTCTACCGCCCGCTATGTTGATGAATACTTTCCCACATAACTAGAATAGGGCCTCGAGCTCCTCAAATGCTGGAAATGTGGCTAGCGAGAGTCAAAACCCACCAGCATAAGACAATGATCGTTTATGCATCAATATGGTCAATTCTCAAGTTAATGTAGCCACCCGGTCTCGTGATTACAGTTCTCCACAAACTATACCTAGTCTAGAATCTCCTCCTCCTCCAGAGACACCCTTGCATATCAAAAAACTAGAGCCACCGTCTTGTATTACGAAAGGAGTACTCAAGTGCTCTACCCACAATATGAATTCTAGAGACACCCAAAATTACTCTATTATTGAGGACCTGGTTCAAACCCCTTGTGCAATGTCAGCCCTGGAAGTACTCCAGACATTTCCTTCATGGAGGAAGGCCTTGCTATATGCGTTAGGAGCTCTAGACCCTAGTGGCTCAAAATTTATCAAGTTTGACATTACAGATGTGAAGCATTGCTTGCCTTACCATGTGGCATTCCAAATCCACATGGGTTACTCAAAGTATACCATCAAGCATGTGGTTGTTGATGAAGGTGCTACAACATGTGTGATGTCCTTGATTTGATGGAAATCTCTTGGCTCTTTGACTCTCTCTCAGTATCCAACCATGTTGACTGCTTTTCATGGTCGTTCCTTCCACTCTCATGGTATTCTTCATTCCTTTCCAGTACATTTAGGTGGAAAGAAGGTAGAGGTGTATGTCAAAGTGGTTGATGCGCCCCTCAATTATAATCTATTGCTAGGATGCAATTGGACTTATGCTATGAATGTCTTCATATCGTTTGTCTTTCGCACTCTTTGTTTTCCTCACGATGGGAGGATCGTGGCGATATACCATTTATCCTTTGCGTATAATAGCCCCAGTGCATCTGTTGGAACTTCAATCCCCGTGATCGACAATTCTTAGTCGACAACTAAGAATATCGGTGTTAGAATGTATTCATCCCTTATGGGTACCTTCAACTTCATGGCATTGATTCACCATGTTTACGTCATGTCCAGTAGGCCTGTTTCGTTGGAGAGTTCCATTCCTTTCCAAACTTCCTATTTTAACGATCCTTGAAACATACCTTCCTTGACTGCATCTTGTGAAGGTCAGTCACATGATGGAATGACCATGCCACTATCAGTAGTGGAGTTAGCATATCAAGATGTTTTTGAATCTTCCACCGATCCTGATCCTATTACCTCAGAAATGGATGAGGAGGATCCTGTTCTTAAGCTCGTGTGGGCCACTTCATCGTCTTATTCACATGAATACCATGATGATAATTTTACCTTGGATGAAGTTATCATCGAGGCCATGAATGGTTCTGACAAACCTTGGGATGATATGCATCATCGCTCTTATTTATCCCAGAGCTTGCTAGAATCGAACAAGATGAATTTTGATATACTCTGAGCGAGATAGTCAGTCACGCCATAGTTTCGCTTGATAGGAACAACATTTATGCCAAAGGAAATATGGAAATTATCTCTCCTACTGGTGCGATCAATATCTCTTGTACCCCTGACAAGATTGAAAATGTACACATCAGTGCAGATTGTTCATCAAAAGAAATCTCAATCTACACCAAGCTCTTCATGAAATACTGAGATGTATTTGCTTGTTCATATGAAGAGATGCTAGGAATCGACCCTCGAATTGTCAAACATGAGATTAAAACCCACCCCGATTCTAAGCCTATTCGACAACATCCTAGGGCTGTCAATCCCCAGAAGGCCTCTGCTATTAAGGCAGAGGTAGAGAAACTTCTTAATGTTGGCTTTATCTACCTAGTTCCCTTGACTGAATGGGTATCCAACCCCATTCCTATAAATAAGAAGCAAGGAACCATCTGTGTATGCATGGACTTTCATGACCTGAACAAAGACTATCCTAAAGACAACTTCTTGACACCTTTCATATATCAGATTCGACGAGTGTCCAGGAAGCAAAGTTTTTTCTTTCATGGATGGATTTTTCAGGGTATAACCAAATTACAATTAAACCTAAGGATTAGCATAAGACAAAATTTATTTTTCCTTGGGGTACTTTCGCATACCGGAAGATACCTTTCGGCCTTAAAAATGCCATAGAAACCTTCCAACGTGCTATGACCTTCACATTTCATGATCTTAAGCATATAGTCTAAGATTATATTGATGATCTTGCTGCTCACTCTCATAAGAGAGTAGATCACCCTAAAACCTTCGGCTAGTTTTTGAAAGATTTCGTCATTATAGAATTCTATTGAACCCTCATAAATGCATCTTTTGTGTTAGGTCCAGACGTCTTCTAGGATTTTTTGTGTTGATACTGGGATCATGGTAGATCCATTAAAGGTTGAGGCAATACTTTGATTGCCTCCCCTAGGCACTATTCAACAACTTCAAGGTTTAGAAGGGAAAGCTAACTTTTTATGTTAGTTTATAGTAAAATATGCCAATATTACTAAGGGTTTCACACGTCTTTTCAGGAAGGACACCCCTTTTATCTAGGATGAGCGAGCCCAAGAATCCTTCGATGCTTTGAATAAAACCTTGGTATCGACGCCTCTGTTGAAGTCTCCGAACTATAGTAGACATTACTTGCTTTATGTTACCACGTTCGAAGAGATGATCAATATGGTTTTGGTTCAGGAGGATGATGAGCTCCATGAGCACGTCATCTACTATCTTAGTCAAAACCTAGTCGGTCCTGAGCTCAAATATTCTCACGTCGAAATGCTAGCTTTGGTTGCCATTAATGCAATCCAACGATTATGCCATTATATATTGCTTTTCAAAACTACTGTGGTTGCCAATGTCAATCGATTTCAATACATCCTTACTAGGCGTATCATAAGGGGAAAAAAATATAATAAATGGATTGCCATTTTACAAGTATTTGATCTCGATTTTGCTTTTTTGAAATCCAATAAATCACTAGTCTTTCCAGAGTTAATATCTGACTTCCCGTGATTGGATGAGGATGTTATTCATGTGGATTCTTTTGTGGATGAACACATTTTCCTTGTCTGATCGTCTAAAACCTGGTATGGAGACATTGTTCTCTATCTTCAAACCTTGAGGTTTCCTCAGCATCTCTCATGAGATGATCGACGACGTGTATGATACCAAGCTAAGAATTACCTTATCATCGGTGACACTCTTTATTTCCAAGGAATAGACAATATCCTATGTCGTTGTTTAACTCACGAAGACGCTGAGTGAGTTTTAAACGATTTCCATGGTGGGGCTTGCGGTGGTCATCTATCCAGGCTTGCGACAACCCAAACAATTTTGCGAGCCTGTTACTTCTGGACATCTATCTTTAAAGATTTCATTGAAACAATTAAGAATTGTAACCCCTGCCAAGTTTTCACTTGAAAATTCATTCACATCCAACCCCTCTCCATCCATTCATTATCATCGATCCCTTCACCAAGTGGGGGGTGGACTTTGTCAATTGTAACCCAAATTCGACTGGGGGGTATCAACACATTATAGTGGAAATAAAATAATTTACTAAGTGGGCTGAGGCCATTCCTACAGTCAAGTTCGGTGAGAATACTATTGCCTTCTTTGTATTCAATCAAATTATCACCAGGTTAAGAATCCCAAGTGAGATTGTCACTGATCATGGTAGTCACTTTCAAAATGAAATGATAGAAGAGCTAGTATCCAAGATGGGGCTTAAGCATGGTCATTATTCCCCTTAATACCCCTAGTAAAATGGATAGGTAGAGGCCATCAACAAGTCTCTCAAGACCATTTTGCAGAGAATTGTCAGCCAAAACAAATCTGACTAGCATATTATGCTATATCCTGCACTTTGGGCATACCAAAACTTGGTCAAGACTACCATTGTATTTTCTCATTTCCAATTAGTACACAATGTGGATTCGATCTTACCTATTGAATGCAAAATCCATTCTCTTAGATTGGTAGTCATGCTCCTCCCTGAAACTTACGATATCGAGTGACACCTTGTACACCTAAAGAGCCTTGACGAGCATCACTGAGATGTCTCTATGGATATAGAAGCAAATAAAAGATGTGTCAAGGTCCGATGCGATAATTCTATCTGTCCTTGGTTGTATGCTAAGGGTGACTTGGTCCTTTTATATGATCAAGCCAATTAACTACTGAGGGCAGGCAAGTTCAAACCCTTGTGGCATGGTCCCTATATCATGTGACATGTCTTACAAAAAGGAGCATATGAATTAGAAGATTATGAAGGGAACATGTTGGACGAGCCTAGGAACGGGCTCTACCTGAAAAGATATTACGCTTGAGCCCCAAAGTTGGGCATAACTCTTTGTATACTAATGTAATTTAGTGTATATATATTTTCCCCTTACTTTTGTCCTCAACTTGCTTATTGAGTTTTCCCTTGGTTGGAAGATGTCAATGTAGTCTTCGGTATACTTAGAATTTGTAGACGGAGCCATTCATCATACACAGAACTTGGATTCCGCCAGTTGGGTGGTTTACTCACTCAAGGGTTAACTGGTGTCTTCAGGTGGCATATGCCTAGGTCCATCCATGAATAATGTGGCATAATATAGCATCGTTATAGAACTTTTGCGCGATTCCATTTCACATGGTATTCACTCTTTGGAGGTTCTCCTATATTCCCAATTAGTAGTATGTCAATTGAACAAGAGTTACCATGTGTGCGACCCTATGTTACACTGATGATTCCTACGAGTACGCCTTTTATAACGACAGTTTGATTTTATTACTTATCATCACATACATAGGAGTTCTAATTATGTATCCGATGCTTATGCTAATTTTGTTTTAGATTGGAATTTGTCACATAACTAAATCAAATAAAAAATTCTCATCAATGTACACATTGTAATATAAGTAGAGCCGAAGAAATATGTTTTATATATATTTCAAAAGTTATGATGTTTATAGTACAAAATTGGGGCCAACACCCTCAATACACATATACAACTGATAATACAAAATCCATGACATCTATGCCTGTGGCACCGGATGTGTGTCATGATAAAAAACTACGATGTTTGTGAGACGTCAAAAGAGTAAAACCCAAGCTTTGGGCATGCCAACCACCTACTGCTACATAGCCTCTGACGGATCCTCTACTTGAATCATCAGAATCCTATGTGTCAAAGGAGATAGGTTTCCATGTACATTTTAAAGGAGTCTCTTTTCTTCTCCTCCCGCTGCCTCCAACAATGTCATGGAAGCCCATCTGACTATCACGAACCTACTTCTGCATCACATATGTGTCTAGTTAGTACTTAAACATCATCCAATTTTTATTTTTTTTTCCTATACAAAAATACAAAAAAATGAAATATTTAAAAACTTTGACATACGTATGTCCCAGTAGGAGGTCCCTGGTGGAAATGGCATGTCAGGGTCCCATATGAAGTCGATCCCTGCATAGGGGTAGTCATCCAGAGAAATGACCTGTTGTCTCCACCAGTAAAAGAAATCATTGTTGTAGGGTATTGGCACCCTATCTCCCCCCTACCATCTCATCACCTTGGTCCACCATGCCATGGTTGGATCGTGAGGTCCTTGAGGAATGATCTCAACTCTAGGTCCCAAACCTGGAACCTGCTCGAAGAAAAATCTACACAAGATGGAAGAAAACCTGAAGTGACTCTTATCACCCTATTTGCATTCTGTCAGCTGGCTCTTCATATTAGTGAGTAGCGAGGTGCACCAATCATACACCATGGGTCTCAAACACTCTATGGAGTAGAACATAAGCAGCCTCTATGCCTGGTGCAATGAAGCCAATCCTATGATCCAGGTCAAAATGAGGAAAACAATATTGAGGCTTAGATTGTTTATCACTCGAATGGGGATTTGACTCCTAACCTTCTTGGTTCCTTCTATACAGTGAACTTCTATGTACTTTTCTATAATCATATCGCTCCCAGCTCCTCGATCTTTGAGGTTCACCACCTCACCCTGATGCGACAACCCCGTCAAGAAATATATATCCTCGACTTCAATCCTTAATGGTTTCCCATCAAGGTTGAAGCTCTCACTTTTTGGGTCCCATTAATGCATGAGCAACTGTAGTAACCTCACTTCGGCCCTCATCGCTTTGAGTGCCCAAAATGGGTACAACCTGCATCTTTGTCAAGGCCATTTGGGCCCCTGGATCTCTTTCCAATACATCATCTACCTCCTTATGTTCCCTTTCCCTCCATTCTAGCACCATCCTTCTAGAGAAACATCACTTTTCGAGTTAGCAACCATAAAAATTTTTGTTTACGGACATATACGTGGGCTGAAACATTCATAGTCGCATATAGGGATGAGTATACATAGGCTATCTTTTAGAAAATCACATATAATCACGTGTATATGCGACCCAATGAATGGTAGCCTGCGTACACTTAACCTTTTGATTTGTTCCCTAGATAACTTAAAAATCTAAAATACAAAATGTAATCCACTAGAAAGAAAGAGGAGGGGAAGAGGAATTACCTGGTCCATAGGGTCATTGATTTTGTCACTCATAGCTCCCGTAATCCCCATTTGAAGATCAAAGTAATTTGGTCCAAAATTCACTATTTGGGTAAAAAAGTCAAATGACATAGTAAAATTTGATTTTTATTACTATTTATAGCAATTTTTACCCACTTTGCATAGTTTCAGATCGTATTTTTTCCTAACGGACTAATACAATAATGGATTGAGCTAGTTTTTGTAGTTTTCACCAGGGATTCTTGTTGTTTTTATTGTTATGATGACCATTCGTAACTACGGACAGGTATTTTCGCTACCCAACATATAGGATAGGTATCCATTCCATCATGCACACTTGCATTGTCCTATAAATGTCACTCATATGCCTTAGGTATGAACCCATGTTTTAGTGACACAGAGCTCTCCATCTGCTACAAGTCATGTCATTATCAAATGGTAGAGACTTACCAAACATGGGTACCCCAGTTAGATCCTCTGCTTCATTTGGTGCCCATGCAGATATTGTTTCCATAAGACCGGGAGTCCCTTATAGATAATACATGACTTTATGTTGAACCTCATTTCTCACTCATAAACGTGTTGACCTATACCTAGAGGACTCCCAAGCAAGTTCGATTTAAGATCTTTTCCGACTCATTTTCAAAAAGCGAAAATATTGTCGAGTGAAATTGTATCTTTCACACTCGTAAATCATATTTGAAAGGACGTCTATTTGGTACAATTTTATCCCTTTTTCAAACCAAGTAGACCAAGATTATGGAAAAGGACATTTTTTGGCGTTAAGTTGTGATTGCATCTCATGCCCTTGCTTGTAGTATTGAGCCTATTGTCGGTTCTCAATTTGCATTATAAACTGTTTTCCTCAATAGTTTTTCATTCTCAACCAAACAGAGCCTCATTTATATCCTTCGCAATTTTACACCCTATACCCAGGAGGTAACATTCCCCCGAGTGTCCATTTCCCACATGCACCTCCTTGCATTGAGCATAGGTATGTTCCACTAATGGAACTAGTTTTTCTTACTTGTGACACTTGTTTCCTCAGCTATATCATAACATTCATTTAACTATGAAAAACCAAAAAAAGACGGGTGGGAAGGGAGTATTATCTTATATTGGCAACATTCATGTCACCTTTGAACAAAGTTTTTTTTTTTTGAGTCCACTTGTCATCATAATTTTTGGTTTAGCATGGCCTTAGGAAGCTGAGATCGTTATAGAGAGTTTAATCTCCCGACTTGTTAATCTTTCATTCCCTATGGACAATTTGATTGATGCCTCCTGCATCTCATGGTTTCATCATTGAGTCTATGCTATCAGAGTCTTCCATATGTCTCATGCTCTTGTTCAAAGGATGTCTATCAACCTATGTCGGTCATTCCTCATAACTCTTGACTTTACATGTCATCCATACCCTCATTTTGTGTCAGAATCACATGAAGCTATAGTCCTATTGCGCACCCTCGTCCTACTTTCCTCATTGGTAGGTAACCTTGAACCTAGCAGTCGACATTTCATCATTGGTCATTGATTGGGTGGTTTCCCTTGTGTTCGATGGCAAGACATCTATTCACACATTAGGATTTGTGTAGTCTCGTGGATGCCATTAGACTTATTGGTGGTTTCCTCTCCTTTGTCAGCAGTTTTCCTCATTGACGGCTATTAAGATGGTCTTTTTTGTGTACCTCTTGCACTTGGCATATGCAAAAGACGTATAGGGTCATTGGTTTGTGAACATTTTCTTTGTCTAATTTCCTCCAAATCATCAAGATCCTTTGTACCTCGTGCTAAATGATGAGAGATTCCTTAATTATCTCCTTTCAGCGGGTCTCCTTCCATCGACTTCATCTCATCTATTCTGGAAATGAGACCTAGAGTCTTATGAGTACCTAGAGGCTTGCAGTCATTAGTGGTAGGTTCTCTTGCCATCGACAGTTGGGAATACAACAATGTATCCTAATCAATGGATTCTTCAAGTGTTTGACCTTGACTCCTTTATTCACACTTGTAATAATGTGCTAGGTTCCTTGATACCTACTTTCATCATCGATAGGCTATCTCAAATTTTTTAACGATATACCTCAATGACTGGTAATCAAATGAAGTCTCATTGTATTTGAGCTCAACTCCTTTATCAATGATGTAGACTTTCACCTTTGGATATTGTGTAGAAGACTTGAAGCCATCAATTTGTAGCCACAAATTTCCTAAGTTGTTACTACCTTTTCATTGGACCATTACCTATGTGACTTCAGTGATCATGGGAGATAATATTGTACTCCATTCTATACAAACATCTTCAAATTGATTTTGAGACTGGTGTTACTGGGCCTTGTTCATGACCATGAAAACCTTTGGCATTTAACCACATTTGTATTTTCCTATTCATGGAGATGGATAGATTTTTGGTATATTTTCACATGGATCTATAGTATAATTCAAATTGGCAGCCATGTGTGCAAATTCAGTACAGGTTGTAATGAGAAACTAGTTCTTCTAGCTAGGTCCCCATTGCTCCACTTTTGGGTTTTTATAATGTATTTTGGCCATCGCATATACTCCTATGACCTCACACATTAGGGGGCATTTGTTATAGAAATATTTTCCTCACCCCATGCAATCTTACATAGAAGGCCTTTTTCCATTTCCCTATGCAGACTTGAAGTCCCTTTTTGAAAATTCCATAGCTAAAAATATAATTTTTCCACATATACGCACCTTGCCTACTATGCAACATGCATATACATAGGTTGCACCACTACAACCGACATACATCAGGAAATGTGCCCAAAATTGAAAAATAGTGTAGGGTTTCCATGTTAAGTCACAAGATCAATGATCCTTGACCTTCCATATATTGGAAATGTTCCGACTAGACCCTTCAGTTCCATTTGAAGGCTATAAAAGGGACAAATCCAAGCTATGGAAAAAGGAGAAAGAATTCAACTTTGAGATAAAAGTTACTCTGGAGAAATTATTCACTTCACATTGAGTCTGCATCCCTTTGTCCTTTAAGTCTGAACACATTGTTCAACCCCCAATCTCTTCCCTTACTGATTGAGAAATTCATTGTCTCTCTTATATGATCTTGCCTTTGGTGGAGGATTGAAGTGGTGGAGGCCCAACTGGAAGGAACTTAGTTTCTTGGTTCCGAACAATGCCGACACATAAATTTGTAACTCAATCACTTATGCTAATTATATATTAATATAAATAATCTTTTCTCGTCCAATTAATATCTTTCAAATATTTGAATTATTATTCCATGGGCTAATTTGTTATGAATGTTGATGGATTATGCTATTGAATGTGCTAACATCATATATCATCACCATATGCTTGTGTTTCTTGGTTTTTGAGGACTAGTTGCAGGTGTATTGCTTTGGGTCAAGTGCTCAATGGTGGACTTCATCAAATGTCTAAACGAGGTGGGCCTTTTATCTTGTCTTTCTAGCATATTTGTCTATATATCATACTTGAGATTAGAGTTGATTTATGCAGTCATTTCTGTCGGTTGTGGTTTACCGCTATCCATAGAGAGATTTTCCTTGTAACAACTTCCTCAAGCAATATTTTGAAAGAATCTCCTACTCTATCATCTCTCTTTTCTTCCACTGGGGGAGATTTCTTGGGCTGACAAGAGGTCGTTCCCAAGTGAAACTAGCTCAAGACCCAACTCTCTGTATCTTGACCTCGTCGGGGACATGCACCGAAAAATAACAAGTAACAAACTACTTTGATACCACTAATTTGGATTAAATTGAGAATTAAATGAGATACAAATAAAACTATACCAAAGAACACATAAATACAGTGTAACCCAACTTCTATTAATGAGTAAAATAACATAATATTGTAGAACAAAAAATGGATAGAATGGTTGTAGCTTATCTCTAAAGAGAAAGAAATGTTGGCTATTTTCATTCGCAAAAATATAATACAATGGGACTCAAGAATGACCTTTTAACATAAACCAAGAACTCTAAAATTCCAAAACACTAACCCTAGAAGGTGAAGTGCTAAAAGGTTTATGAGTCCCGAGGTGGTTAGATGATGCGTCAACTTTTCTGGGGTGAAATGTTTTCACACAATATCTTCTTGGGGTGTTTAGTAGCTCATTGGAAAGATCTAATTGAGAAGTATAATTATTGGTAGGGATTGGGTATTCCATGGGAACCCCAGGCCCTTGAATGGCCAAAACACATCATTTAGTGCCTCAAAATGGCCCAGAAGTTTAGGAACTGAAACTCATAACAAAAATGACCAAGATGGAGAATTGTGATGAGTCAATGGAAGACATGGGTGGCCATTGATATCCACCTGAATCAATTGAGGTATCTTGGTTTTCATCTTCATAAACAATTATGAAGCCTAGACAGAAAAAAGAGAGTCATCATTTGTCTCTAATTTTGTCGACCCCTCAAATGTTTGACATCAACTCATATACACATCAATATGGGTCATACATTTTGATAGCTACAACTTCTAGTTTTGGTCGAAGATACCTAACCTTGACAAGCTATAAATTCCCTCAATTTTAAGTACTTGTCATAACTTCTCTCTTCAAGTTTCAGTGATCCCTCTCCTGCGAGAGGTCCTTTACTATTATCAGTTCCCCTAAGGTTGATGTAGATTTCAACTCCATAGTTCTCTAGATAGAACATCATTAGTGGAAAATTTCTCATGATTAGACAAGAGCCTCCAAAATATTGTCCCATATTGTAATGTAAGTTGATAATTTTATGAGCATGGGACATTTCCCCCTCATTTGTATAAAGAAATAATATATCCAAGGAGGTTTCTAGGTGGGTTCTAATCACTTATCCAATGGATGTTCTCTCTCTCTCTCTCTCTCTCTCTCTCTCTCATGTAAATTTATAAGCATATGAGGATAGAAAATGATGAAGCATTTTTAATGTACAATAGATTCTAACCTCATACATTATGGGGAAACAAATATCACCTAAAAATTGCTCACAAATCTATATAGGTGATCAACAGACATGTCATCAAAACAAAATCACAATTTCTACTTCATGCCATTAATTCGACACCCCAAAAGGAGGAGCTAAACCTATATAAAATTAAATTTTAAACACTTGCATGGCCCGCCCATGGGAGTTTTGTACAAATTACATGGATTTTTATTTGAGAGTCAGTCTGCAAACATGCAACAACCCAAACACTTCGGTGCACTTAAGGAAAACATGCCTAACAAAGGTACTCCTAGATTGGTGTGCAATTATAGCTTGAGATACATTACCATTTATGACGAGTCCTTTGATAATTTCAAGTCTTTTCAAGCATGTAGATATACATTTCAAACCAAGTTCATTCACATTTGGAACTAGTTTTAATGAATATTGATTTTTTCCTATAAATAGAGGCCATGGAACAACAATAAMAAAAGGAWTTTTTAGCACAATTATGATGTTGAGATGAAACTAGAGACCTCTTGYATTTTTYTTTTTCATCTTGACAATTCATATCTCCATGCTTRWTTKAGAKCATCCCTTGAAGAGGAAAGAACACTTCTTCAAACATTTTATTTGAGAGAGAGAGAGGCTATTTGGAGAGAAAAAGAACCCTCCCAAGGAGAGTGTGAGAGCTTTCTTGCTTAACCATTCTCCCTAGGTGTACATCTCAAGGCCCAAGTGTTATAACCCTAAATTGCAGTGCACATGCTTACCTGGCATCAGGCCAAATCATATCCCTTCTTTGCCAAAACTATGTTGAACAAACTCTTGAAAATCCTCTTGAGTCAAGGCCCACGCGCCCTAAACCATTATTGCATGTGTGTACACGCTGGCAGGTCCACTACAGCCTATGTGTACCTAACAAAACACAAAAATAGGAAATTTTCCGATGGGACAAAAAGCTATGGGTCAGTTAACTGAAACTCCTGACCATGCATGGCTAAGAGTTCATCCAAAACCCTAGCTCCTTCTAGCCTATAAAAGAAGGGGTAGGGGTACCATTTGGAAGAGGAAAATTATAGCGAAGAAACTCTGCCCATTTGCCAAATCCATTGTCCCAACCCTTTAGCCTTTCCTCAAGCCAAAGGAGAATTAACGCAAAGTAGTTGGAGGACAGAAGAGGAGGAGCCTAGGATCAGGATCAAGGAGCGGTGGCTAGTCTCGACTTTGATTGTAAGTTGATTCATTTTGAAAATATTAAAAGAATACTTTTCCCATCCCAATGCATGAGTTATCTATGATTTGTTTAATTTATGCTTAATTTCTAACCCTCAAGTAGAAAAGTAACATGCATGCATAGTGGTTTGTCTTGATTGCAGGATTATCTTTGGAAGGAGCAGAGCAAGCAAGCGGGCAAAGGGCAACGGAGGATCTACACCAAACATCAGTAAAAAGGTTAGTAGTTCCTTTCCATGCACGTATTGTGAAAGAGGGGTTTAAGTTTTGGGTGGTAGGTTGAAAAGTAATTTCTTTACGGTCAAAATCTGCATGCAATTCTGACCCTAGTTTGCTAGTCCGGAGGGTATTTTTCCCAACAACAGAGTTGACGACCATACTGGGGAAATACTCTTTAGGGTTTCTGGATTTAGTTGAGTTTTTGGGAAGTTTAAGAGATTAGATTTTCTGTTTCTTTGCTTGTATTTTTCTGTAAGGCCTAAGCTAGCAGGGAGCCTAGTTCTTTATACCAGTTTTCCCTGACTATTGCTTGACGATAATTTTTGGGACACACAGAGGTACACGCAGCCTGTAGAAGGCCTGCACACATGTACACGTGCCCTAATATCTTATATCCCATGTGTGAACGATAGCTATAGAGGTTTCAATTGCGTGTAGGAACTCAGAGAGCTTGAGAGGCAGTCCTCCTCTTCCCTGTCAAAATTATACATTCTCAAAGGGTTTTCTGGATCATGTCTGAGTCTTACTGGTTCACAGTCTTGTCTCAGTTTGTCTTTTTGTGTTTTGTTATTCCTTGCAAATATTTTTTCTTTTCTTTTAGAAGAAGCATCCACGCCTTCAAGGGACCCTGGTTGTCAATACCAAAGGCCTCTTCTGGGTCTAGGTTGCCTGTTTTTATTTGTTGTCTTAGAATTTATACATATACGCAGCCTATACAAGGTCAGGCCACGTATACATGCGTCCTGGTTTTGCTCAACACGCGTTCATACGCGTGCTGTCTCAGTGATAGTAGCGTGCTTGACAGGATGCTTTTCAATCAGGGTGGGGCAAAAATCTCCTCCTTTGGTGAGAAGTGTTCCTCTCAGGTGTTTGAGTCTAGGGTTGAACAGTCAGTAGGTTAGGGCCTCTTACCCTTAGCCTATTTTTTCTTAGTTGCTAGTTGATAGAAAAGATAAAAAGAAAAATTTTGTTTTATGGTTTTTAGACAAGCGTAAGAATCTTTGCTTTCTTGATTTCCATCAAGTGTCTTTTCTTTGATTCTTTGCGATCTACGCTTTAAGCCAAAATTTTGTTTTTTTTTCTTGGTTTTAGGCTTGTCGGTATTTTCCCTTTGTTGCTTAATTAGCATGTAAATAAAAAAAAAGAGAAAAAAAAATATTTTCATTTTCTTCTTTGTTTGAAGATTGTGTTTCTGCATCAATAGCTAGGAAGAAGTCTTTTTGTTCATAAGTTTTTGCAGTGCATTTAGCACATAAGTAGCTCATAGTCGAAAAAAATTCCTTTATGGTTGCTGCATGAAATCTTAGAAAAATTGAAAAGGAAAAGAAATCTTTCTTTGTGAAAAGTTGTTGATTTTTGCATTTAGTAAAAGTCTTTTGTTTCCAGTTTTTCATTCGTTTTTTGCTTTGAGTCTTTACACATCATTAGTTTCACCTTCATACCCTGTGACATAAAAAATCCAATAAAAGCAACGCTAATTTAAAATCTATTAGACTTTTTGTTTGTAGGGTTCACACACTAGCTCAGGACTAGGGCCTTGGATTAGGTTGGAGAGGAAACTTTCCAAGGCCACTCAAAACCAAACATTGGAGTCTGTGATAGGGAGTGTAGAAGTCCAGTTTCATGGAAGTTATCCAGGACCCCCCCCTAACACAGGGGATAAAAATGAGGTCGCGTGCGGAAAGGTAGCGGAGATAACCCCTCCAAAGCCGGACCAATTGTAGTGGAGAACACATATCGAGGGCTTGTTTGGGGATTCCGTCGTTTGCATTTTCCACGGGGCTTCATGGGTCTAGAATCCGTTCGAGGTCCTCAGTTGTCTTCCATACCATTTTCTCTCGATACCCTTGATAGGTTTTGGGCTTGATACCCTGCTCATTGTGGTCTACCCAACTTTCCACTGTACCTGCCTGGTGACTGTTCGCGTGCTAGCAAACTAGTTGCCAATCCTTTTAGGGACATACACGGGTGATTGTGGGGGTATACCGCGGTACCTAGGATAGACATTGGGCCACCCTTTGCAGAGTATACCTGGAGGGTGCTTCCATGTTCGATTTGCACTTGCATCGGTAAGTTTCTCTAGTGTTGGTTGTTGTAACTGTTCTTCCAACTAGTTTAGTGTTTGCTTGTTTTATCTCTTAGGGGCTCCCTTTTTTAGTGTGTGTTACTGTTTGAATGTGTAGAATACCTTAGCGTGTCTTGGATCTTCTCACACAATGGAGGATCCTGAGCTCTTTCGGTCATGAAGGCTTCAGGGCCTGCCGTCGGTTATACTGGAGCCACCCCCGCCACCATTGAGGCGGAAGCTAGACCAACAAGGGTCTTTCGAAGCAACCAGGTTACAAACCATTGTGCCCGAACAACCTCCGGAGGAATCAACTACCAATCTTGGTTCTATTGAAACCCCAACCACTGATACTTGGCCACAAGTTATTGTACCAATTCAATTTTACAGATGCTTGTCAGTGCCTCACACAACTATGGAAACAAACGTTGTTACTTCCTCTGGGAATTCTTCCATTCCCACCACCGTTGCTACCACAGGAGAAGAATCTCCTAACTTACCATCGTCGGTCCGGGCCACCATGGTCTCGACTGCAACTACGTCGCATAGTGGACCAATCCCATCTATCACGGTGGCCACAACTCCCTTCATACCTAGTGCGACAGGCTCTCCGTTTTCATACGGTATGCCTAGTTCAGGTACAAGTCCTGCACTCACTTACTCCACTTTACAAACTTTGGGTCTGGGGGTAGGGATCTCTAACGCTCCTCTGCAAGGTCAACTTGGGGGCATTCCTATCCCTTTTAATGCTTTTCCTTATGCTGGAGGTCATATCTCTCCTTCGTCCCCTTCGCTTGGTGGTCTGCATCAGCAGTCCGCCGGCCAGTCTGCACACAATAGTTCATTTGGAGCCGGGAGTCAAGGAACACCTATGCAAACTATGCCGGTAGGTCTGTTACCATTTGTTTGGAACGAGATGTCTGGTAACAACACTTTCACATCCACTGCTTTCCCGTCTGGGGGCACTCCCATTTTTGGAAAGTCTAGTCCGACGTAGGGTACTATTCCTGCGCCGGGGGCACATATAGCAAAACCTTGGAACTCAGGACAAGGATCCATTCCCTCCTCTGGAATTTCATTCTGAGGTAATTCTTTCCACAGTCAATGGAACCCTGGACAGACTACTATGCCTCTCCCATCAGGACCGGCATGGGGTAATCCTTCCCAAAGTCCATCAAACACGATGAATGCCCAACATCCTATGTCCTTTATTGGGAATCAGCCAATGATGTCTCCACAGATGAAAAATCCTTACGCTGGTCAGGGCCATGGTTTCTACCAAAATCTGGGCCAGCAGCCAAACTTTTCCTGGCAACTTGGTGCCAGTCAAACCCCAGAACCCTTTTTCCCAGGCTATCAACAGCAACCCAAACTACCATTCCTAGCGACGTTACACTTGCCAGATTTGACAAGGTTGTTAAATGGTCCTATTTGTCACGATCTACGTTGGCCTCCTATGCCAATGAAGTTGCCTTCAGACATTCCAAAGTTCGAGGCCAAGCCTAATGAAGATCCAGGTGATCACATGACTACCTTCCATCTTTGGTGTTCATCTAACTCATTGAAAGATGACTCTGTTTAGTTGCAATTATTTCAACGCACTCTTATCGGGAGCGTCGCGAAATGGTACATCGAGCTCGATCGCTCAAGATACTCTTCTTTTGGTGAACTGGCGATGGCCTTCCTTAACCATTTCCAGTTACCTATGAGATATGACGCTGGCACAGAGCTTCTTGCCAATTTTGAACAGAAAACACTGGACCATATCTCTGATCATATCCGAGAGTGGAGATGCCAAAAGAGTCTAATCAAAGTACTAGTCCCACCAACATTCCTGCTTGAGTGGTTCCTTAAGTCTTTAGTCCCACAATTATCCAAAGATGTCGCAACTTCTGGGGTTTTCTCCGAAGAAGATGCCATCATGAGGGCTCAACAGTTCGAGCTCATCTATTCTCAGTCTGGTTTACTATACAACATCCTGTCGGATGCACCATGATCGATACTAGATAAAACTAGACAGAGAGCTAGACCACATGCCAATGGTATTGTTAGTTCAGCCCAAACCAAGCCCGTTGAGCAATTGACAAAACAATTGCAACAGTTATCTATAAAACACTCAGTGGCCAGCCAGACTACTGCTTTGGTTGCTCCTCCTACCCAAACGTCGGAAGTACATTCCATGCAGTTGACTAACCCAAAGGCCACCCAACAGCCTAAAGGGAAAAAAAAACAATGAAAGAAGGGTAAGGGGGAGAAAAAACCCACTGATAATGCTAGTGAGGGAACCACGGAAAAATGGAAGGCGAGGTATCCATGCAACTTATGTGCGGAAGACCAATCGACCCATCTTTGTCCTCGACTTGCAGAGGCCCAAAAGTTTGTCACACAACAACAGTAAACAGTGTTGACTAATCCCTTTCAACATGGGCAAAATTTAACTCAAGCCTCTACAAGTGCCGAAGGGGGTAGCCAAGAAACCTACCCTCCTCCAAACAATCCCTCATCCACGAACGTATATATGGTTAGGGGTGAAGCCTTAATAACAACCAGAGCGCATGACTATAGTAAACCAAGCACTTATGAGAAGGGCAAAGAAGCCGAACTCCCATCTCTTCCTCTACAGATTGAGAATACGTTGGGAGAAACAATGACACACATTCCAAAGGGTGCATTTAAGAAAGCTTCTCATAACCCAAATGCAAGAGCCACCCAGAATTACTCTGTGGTGGAAGATTTATCACAAACCCCTTGTGCGATGTCTGCTTTGAAGGTCCTCCAAAGTTGCCCTGCTCAGAGGAAGGACTTGTTAACAACCTTAGGCTCTACTAAGACCTGTAACCCGGGTACCATCATGTTGGATACCACCGACTTAAAACCTCGTCTGCCTTACCACGTAGCGTTTCAGATAGTAGTGGCTCATCCCACGAAACCTTTTACACACAATATCTTTCGCACGGTGGTCGACGAGGGCGCCTCCTCATGCGTTATGTCGTTAGCATGTTGGAAGGCCATTGGTCATCCCACTTTGTTTCCATCACCTACTCTCCTCTCTGCATTCGATGATCGTTCTTTCCAACCACATGGCATCATCCCTTATTTCCCTGTGTAGTTAGGAGGGAAGACTGTGTGCATCGAAGTCGAGGTAGTCGATGCCCCCCTCGACTATAACCTCTTGTCAGGTTGGAGTTGGACTTATGCTATGCAAGTTGTGGTTGCTACCGTTTTTCGAGTCTTGTTGTTTCCACACGAAGGTTGGATAGTGACCATCGATCAATTGTCCTTCTCTAGACCTGACCCAGCTTTGGGGGAATCTACGGTTCCCATGATTGATAATCCTCAACCCGGTGTCATTAACGTAGGAGTTGGTTTGTGCCCATCCTTGATGGGTACCTTCGATTACCCACCTCCTCATGACGATGTCAAGTTTATATCCAATCACCACAAGGTTGAGATTTTTCAATTTTCGTCGTTCCGCACGACTTACTTTGAGAATCCATGGATTCTGCCTTCCCCATCAGCCACGATGGATGAGACAGGACACTCTGGCATGTCCATGCCCTTGTCAACCACTGAAGTAGCGTACTCTTTAGTCTAGCAAGCTTCAGCTAACCCTGATCCGACCCCCACACAAGATTTGGATCCACTTTTAGAGCCTATTTGGGCTCAGGGTTCTCTTGCTATCACCGATTCGTTAGACTTGGTCTTGCTTTCTGATGAAGAAATAATCGAAGCAATGACTAGTTCGGAGAAACCTTGGGAAGATCTTCATCACAGATCATATTTCCTCGCAGCGTTAAACCGAATCGAGGCAGGAGAATTCACTATCACCATGACGGGAGATAAACCATGTCCTATTAATCTCTTAGCTACATAGGAAATTTATGCTGAGGGCAATATGGCGACTATTGCTGAAACTATACCTATCAACATCTCCCGAAACCTTGGCGTCGTGGAGAATGTCTTCGTCGGAGCAGATTGTTCCCTCGAAGAGATTCAAATTTACACGGATCTTTTCAAATAATTCCATGACGTTTTTTCCTGGTCTTATGAGGAAATGCCAAGTATCGATCTGAAAATAGTTGAACATGAAATCACAACGTATCCTGATGCTAAGCCTGTTCGACAAAAACTTCGTCCGGTCAATCCTAAGAAACTAGAAGCCATTAAGCTTGAGGTTGAGAAATTTCTCAAGGCAGGTTTCATTTATCCTATTCATTTGACTCAATGGGTGTCAAACCCCGTGCCGGTCAATAAAAAACAAGGCACGATTCGTGTGTGTACCGATTTTCGTGATTTGAACAAGGCATGTCCAAAAGATAATTTTCCAACCCCATTCATTGACCAGATCATTGATGAATGTGCCGGTTGTGAAGCCTTTTCATTCATGGATGGTTTTTCGGGATATAATCAAATCCAAATCAAACCTAAAGACCAACACAAAATGGCATTCATTTGTCTGTGGGGTACATTCGCCTATTGTAAGATGCCTTTTGGCCTTAAAAATGCTGGAGCTACATTCCAACGGGCCATATCTTTTGCGTTTCATGACCTGAAACATATAGTCAAGGCCTATCTAGATGATTTAGCATCACGCTCACGCAAGCGAAAGGATCATCCTACACACCTCAGAATAATCTTCGAACACTGTCGCTACTTCAGGATTCGCTTGAATCCCAACAAGTGCAGCTTTTGCATCACGTCAGGACGTTTGTTAGGTTTCATCATATCAACAACAGGGATCCTGGTGGATCTTCTTAAGGTGGAGGCAATAATCCAGTTGCCCCCCTGATGCAAAATCATACAACTTCAAAGTCTTCAAGGCAAGGCGAACTTCTTATGATGATTCATCGCCAACTATGCCGAAATCACCAAGGGATTTATGTGTTTACTTAAGAAAGATGTTCCCTTCTTCTAGGACAAATCCATGCAACACTCTTTTGATGCATTAAAACACACCCTCACAACCACACCTCTGCTACGACCACCTAATTATAACAAATATTTCTTATTATATCTGGCTGCCGCAGAGTCAACCATAGCCATGGTTTTAGTTCAGGAAGATGATTCATTTTCAGAATACGTGAACTATTACCTGAGCCAAGGCCTTGTAGGACCAGAACTTAATTATTCCCATCTCAAAAAACTTACGTTAGCAGTAGTTCATGGTGTTCAATGGTTCTGTCACTATGTTCTGTTTTGCAAGACCACCGTCATTACTGTTGTGAATCCATTCTAGTACATGTTGACACAACGAGTTATAGGTGGAAAAATTAGTAGATGGATGGCCATCCTCCAATAATTTGACATAGACTTCATTTCAGCAAAGTCCAAGAAGTCATTGGTCTTTGCAGAACTTATTTCGGAGCTTCCGGTTGAGTCAGGTGACGTTGTGCCTGAGGAATCGCCTATCCGGGGGGATATGGTTTTTTATTGACTCTTCAGACCCCTGGTACAGAGATATACTGATCTATCTCTATACTTTGAAGTGCCCCACCTCTACTTCTCGTGACAAGCGTCGGTGGATATGCCATCAGGCTAAGAATTATCTCATACAAGATGATACATTGTATCGGAGAGGTGTAGACTGCATCTTGCGTCGATGTCTCACTCATTAGGAGGCCATCATAGTGCTCAACGATTGTCATACTGGAGCTTGTGGTGGTCATTTATATAGGTTGGCAACAACCCAAAATATTTTACGAGCAGGTTACTTCTAGCCCACACTTATCAAAGATTGTATCGAGTCGGTCAAGAAGTGCCATCCGTGCCAAATCTTCTCTCGGAAGATGAGGGCACATCCAGCTCCTATGTTTCCTGTCATCATAGTTGGTCCCTTCACTAAGTGGGGAATTGATTACACTACATGCAACCCCCCATCAGCAAGGGGGCACCGCTATATCATCGTAGTTGCTGACTACTTCACTAAGTGGGTCGAAGCTATGCCGATTTTTAAAGATGATGGAGAGACTGCATATCTCTTCTTATTCAACCAAATTATAACAAGGTTTGATTTCCCAAGAGGGATTGTCACTGACCATGGTAGTCACTTTCAGAACCAAATGATGTCCGAATTAACATCAAAGCTTGGGTTATTACAGGAACATTCATCACCTTACTACCCCCAAGCCAATGGGCAGGTGGACGCTATAAACAAAACCCCTAAGGCTATTCTACAGGGAACTATCAACTCAGCCAAGTGAAATTGGCATTTGATGTTATACTCGACATTATGGGCTTACCGAACATCTGTTAAGACTGCAACTAGTTTCTCACCTTTTCAACTCGTTTATGGGCTGGAGGTAGTCTTGCCCATCAAATGTCAAATCCCATCTCTGAAATTGGCAGTACAATTATTGCCATACACTTCTCCACTTGAAGAACGGTTAGTACACCTTGAGCATCTTGATGAACAATGTTGTGATGCGGCCTTGGCCAATGAGGCTCATAAACATAAGGTCCAGTGTCAATATGATAGGTCCGTTCATCCTCAGATTTTTTCTGAGGGTGACCTTGTCTTGGTCTATGACCAAGATAAGGACCCCCTGGGGGATGGAAAGTTTAAACCCATGTGGTTCGGACCCTTCATTATCAAAGAGGTATTAAAAAAGGGCGCTTATCGTTTGGTCGATTTTGAAGGGAATGCTTTGGCAGAGCCTAGAAATGGGCTCTACCTCAAGAAGTATTACTCATAACAAGGTCACTGTGGGTAACTTTTTGTAACATATGTATAGTCTTTGTACTATTACTTTTTTACATTTCTTTTAAAGGGTGTTATGGACATGTCATTGATGTTATCTTTCATCAATATGGTAGATGTCAAGTGAGTCCGAGGTGTTCGTTGGGTATACAGACGGTGCTAGTCGACACATGTGGAGGCTTGCCTCCGCAGCTTGGGTAATCTTTACACCACAGGGTCAGTTGTTATCTTCTGGAGGTATATGCTTGGGTGACATCACAAATAATGTTTCCAAGTATAGTGCAGTTATTGAGTTGCTTCGTGACGCATTGTCATTGGGTATCTCTCATATCTGGGTCTATATAGACGCTCAACTAGTTGTGTCACAGCTAAATAGAATATACCGGGTTCATGATCCAACTTTACACCGATGATTACTTAGGGTACGTCTCTTAGAACACAACTTTGATTATATTACATATTTTCATGTTCCTAGGAGATTAAACCGAATCACAGATACTCTAGCTAATCACATTTTAGAGTAGCATCTTGCCCACATATAAAAAGATCATGAACGTAAACATGTAAATACATTTTTGCACACATAATCCATAAGACACAAAAGAAATAAAAACCATATATAAACATCATAAAATCCTCAGAGTACATAGATGGATGCAAGCGCCTCAAAAGTGGGAATAGTAATGAGTCACCGAGCCTATGCCCTCAAAAAATATATACAACAAGGTGCGTGTGGCACATAAAGAGTCTAAAGTCTGTTCAGGGCCTATGGGCCCTATTATAATCATCTACAGCACGGGCTAAATGCCTAAACAATCAAACCCATGTCCGAGGTGCCCCCACAACATGAGTCTGCATGGATGGCGGTAGGTCCTCTATCTCTGCCATCAGGACTGTGAAAGTGAGCACAATAAAGTTCTGCTCAATTCTCCTAAGGACCCTCTCGGCCTCTCCTGCTGGGAGGTTCCCTGCTACTGCTACTCCCCTAGTGGTGGCAGCTGCGGCTTCCGGCCGTGGGCGACACCTGTTCCATGCATAGTCTGTAGGTCGCATGGGTCCCACATCTGCATACAATAAATGTTCACCCATAAAATACTCTGACATACAAAAAAATGATATATATATCAAAAAAGACATAAAAATTACATATGCAAACAAAAAAACTATACAGGTGGAGACTTACCCATCTCCCCTCGCTCCTCACCACGAGGCATGGGTATCTCTGGATCTCTCAAAAAGTCGATCCCCGCATATGGCTAGTCCTCGATCACTAGGATCTGTCATGACAGCAAAGAAAAAAAGTCGTCGTCGAAGGCCTCCATGATCCTTCCACCACCCTGTCGCGGCAGTAACACTGCCCATATCCATACTATGGGGAAAGAGGCCATATGTCCTCGTACTGCAAGACGAGGAATGAAGCACAGAACTCTCTCGAAAAAGAACAAACACAAGATAGTCCTGAACCTGAAGTTCCTCTGTGTCCGTTGTCGACAATCTGTCAATTGCCTCTTCATACACTCCAGCAGTGTGGTACTCCATTAAAAAAATTGTGCATTCATGCGCTGGATAACATAGTTCATCTGTGCACGCGAAGCCTGATGCATGGCTGCTGAGCCGGTAATCCGCCCAATAAGAAAAAATATACTCTATAATGCGAGGTTGGTAATCCTACTAATAGGTACCGAGGAACCTCTATGATCGGTCCCAACCTCACAATACTCATCTATCAGCTCCGAGACCTTGCTCGGCCCTGCAGAAAAAGTCTGAAAGTTGACTGGTTCCCCTCTCCTTGAGAGGCGAGTCAGAAAGTAAATATCCTCAGTGGTGGGCACCAAGGATTTCCCTCTAGCATAAAAGCCTCTGCATCAGGGTGCCAGTAATCAATCAAGGCGTTCAGTAGCCTTGGTTGTGCGCGCATGAATGAACATAAAAAGAATTTTAGCAAACCGCACTGCATCAGCATGGCCACAACATTCGGATCTGCAGCAACTAACTTATTGGAGGCCTCGTGCTCCCTTTCCCTCCACTAGACATACATCCTGCCAACACAACAAGGTAAAGGAGGGTCAATACCTTTTTCCATTTTCTTTTTCATCACGTGGGGGGGTACACGCGGCTTGTAGATGTGACAGTCATGTGTACACGTGTGCAGGCTTTGCTCTGCAAGTGTGTACATGTGGGCTGTCTCTGGACAACCCGTGTGTACCTAGGGTCGACCTTTTTGAGGTCGACGTCCACCCACAAAACCAATTAAATGCTAAAATGGAAGTATTGAATAGCTAGATAAGGGAGTTTATACTTACTTGGTCCAAGAAGAAGTCTGTTTCGTCCACTGTAGCTCCCAGAATCACGATCTTTGGCAAAGGGGGTCTTTTGGCTCCAGAGTCAATTTCCAAATTAGCAATGGTGATAATGAGCTGCCAGCTTCTATTTATAGTCTTTTTGGCCTCTTTTTGTCACTTTTTTGGCCCCCCTTATCAATTTCTTTATAGCAAAAACCATTTAGAGTGATCTAGGAGTTATATGGGAGGGATTTGATTAGATATTGGGAAACTTTTTTTTTTGGGTTTCGAAAAATAAAATAATATATATATATATAT
>ML779435.1:928464-959818 GCA_009831015.1 Picea engelmannii | reverse complement strand
GGGAGATTAGGAGATTGTATTGGAGCATTTTCCAGGGGAGGGATTGGAAAACTGTATTTTTGGTTTTGGCTTGAGGAATTTGTTGGACTGTTACAAGGGAGCATCGGTTGCTAGGAGTTTTGGGCTCGGGGTCCAGGAATCCTTACAGAATCCTGGAGCTAGGGAGCCAGATAGGCTCTGTTCCTAGCTGGCTAGGAGGGAAGATTCGGTTTTGGGCAGGGTTTGGGTAGAGCAACTTGGTCAGAGTTTGGGCAGAGAAGCTTGGACAGACAGAGTGGGAAACAACATCACTTGAGAGGTATTTATGTTCATTATTACTGCATGTCATTATTGTTATGATGGTTCATTATTTTACTATGTTGTATTTTTTTTTTTTTTGTTTATATGATTTTTATATCATGCTTCTCATTTAAATTTGATGAACCATGAACTGTTAGTTTGTTAGTTTGTTGAATATAAAACCGTAAAGAAATTATCAAAATCAATGTTATGATTATATTTAAATTTTATATCCCGTTAGCTAGGACACTACACATGGTATCAGATACCTGGTTTAAAATCTGGAGCCAAGGGCCTACCTACCGACCTTATCCCCTGTATGGAGAATTTTCCCAGAAGCCTAACATTGAAACATCCTTATTACATGGTAGAAAGAGAGTAGAACCTACATCTGATGGTTTGCAAATAACTTGCTTGCATTCAGTTTTCATAAGACTCAGCTTGTATAATTTTCTAGATACAGGTACCATAGTTCCTCAATTGACTTGCATCTTGAGCTCAGTATATGGGTGCTAAGATTAAAGTATACTGATCTGGGGAATTGTAAGCATCAAAAAATACCCCTAATTGAAAAGCAATAATATTAATACTATGTGCATTGCTTCCTCTTACTTCCCAACATAAGTCAAGAATTCAAACGATAAGAAATCTCTACCATAAATTATGGTTAGAGAGTGTAGAGAAGTTGAAAGTAAGATAAATTAGCTAATAAATCATGAATATTTCCAACCAATAGGATTTTTGAAGTTTGGTTTATGTATCATAAACAACTTACAGTTAAACAATAAAAATAATACTATTTTAACATTTCTGTGTTCGAATTTAAACTTAGAAAATCTTGAATTGAATGTTCAGTCGTGAGCCATTTATAATGTATCTTTAGAATTCAAAAACCCTATTGGCTGAAGTCAAGTAAAAAGGATATCATTTCACCTGCATGAAAAAAAAATGTAAGGCATATTAAAAGCCCGGTTTTCAAAAGATCGTGTCAGAAACTTAAGGGTTCACTATTATAATTAAAATTTCAGGACTTACGGTTCAAATTTCAACTTTCAAGGAGCTAAAGTAAGAAATTTGGAAACCCTAGCATTGAAAAATGTCCATAATTGAGGTTAAGAGTAAAAATGTTTTTTATCCTGTAGGTTATTTACCAAAGCAAACTCCATTTAAACCTTAAGACCTAGTCTAAATACCAAAGAAAACAAGTTTCGAGGCTTATATATACAAGTGCAATAAGGTGAAAGCCCACGTGTTATCACTGCACTATGCGTTTCCACCAGAATAATGAAAAAAAAAAAATTAATGAAAAAAAAATATGGTCTCCACCAGAATCGAACCGAGACCTCTCCACCAAACTCAACACTTTCACAAAGGCTCCAATACCATTGTTATGTCTCCCCGAGTTTCGAATAATAAACCTCACCTGTGTGTGGTAAGCTACTATCAGAAAACACCCATACAATAAGGATGCTGTCAGCGAAACTTCCATGGTTAATCTCTTCCTCCCATGAATCATATAATCATTTTAAAGGGATTACCTGGGATTATGAAGGCATTGGAGGAGATGATGGATGAATAACAAATAATAAAAGCAAAGAAGCATTCCATTATTGGAGCAGTCACTCATAATCTATTCTTCATCTTGTTACAAAGGAGTCAGAACTATTAAACCTAAGAATGAATGCAGAAACCTCTTCCATAAGCATAGCGCCTATGTAAAGGCATGTGGGTCCACTGGTATTCGCCCCTTGGTATAGCAGAGTAACGCTAACAACACCAATACAAACCCTAACTATTTCATAAAATTCCACGATTCAATACTGAACATACAAGCCAAGCCAATGACTAGAGGAATGCTCCAACAGGCCATATTTATGCATAGCCAAGTGCATAGTCGCAAGCCCAGCCCTAAGTTGAATAAAAAAAAAAAAGATAAAATGAGTTTAAAAAAAAATAAAAAAAATTGGGTTATAACTCATCGCGACCAATGTTCAATTTGGAAGCCGAGCCAACTATCATATCAACCAAACGCAGCCCCAGAACCAAGTACCACTCATAGAAGGTAGTGCACTAGGTATCATACAACACATACCAAGGACCAAGATCCAATCTACAAGTAGTTGTTTCGACAAGGAGTCAACAATGGAGCAATGTTTTCTCACTACAAGTAATGGGGGATCTATGGATTGTAACCCACGACCTCCGCAAAACCACTCACCTGTATATTACTCATACAACCAACGACCGACCAATGCGCCAACTATTTGGTGCCCAACACCACAACCCGCAAGCTAAAGAAAGAAAAAAAAAACAACAAGCCGCAATAAAACCTGGTGCAGAACGCGTCAAAGCCCAGCGGCCAAGGCCAGGCTCCAAGCCTTGAAGGAGGAGCTCACGGGGGATTGAAAACTACACATTTCCCATAGGAGGAGACTGTGATGGTGCGCGACCAAACCCACACAGCTTACGCCTTCCCTCTGTTGAGAAGATGAAAAAAAAAAGAGAGAACGAGAATGAAAGGGACCCTTCCCGGATTGCGCAGAGGAAGAGTGTGGGATTAGGGTTTGGGGGTGGGGCGTATATAGTTTTAGGAGTTGCGAGGGAAATAGGGCACGTGGACCTCATGCGAGGACCCACGATGCCCTATAAAAGAAATTTTAAATATCAATTTATTTATTTATTTATTTTGTGGTATTTTGTTTTATTTTATTTATTTATTATTACTATTCGTTTAAAATTTAAAATTTTAATTAGTTTTAAATTTAAATCTTAGGATAAAATTAAAATTTTTAAATTAGTTCTAAATTTTAGAGTAAAATTTAATTTTTTTTTTTTAAGTTTTAAATTTTAGAGCAAAGTTTAATTAAAAAAAAAATGATTGAATTTTATTTCAACTATTGATATTAATGATTAATTAATTAAAGTGAGTAATTTTTATTAATACTTAAGTAAATAATTTAATCATTAAGTATGTTCAAGGTCACATTAATTGCTTTAAAAAGAAAAAAAAAAGATTTAAGGACTTAAACCGTGATAAAGGGGGAGGGGGGTTTCATGCACGCTAGGAAGGTAAGCTAGAGGAATTGATGAGTGTGGTGTGATGCTAGCATAGCTACCAGGAGAGGGAGTCAGTAGTTTTATTAGGCGAAGACATCAATATTAGACACTTTAACCCTAACCTAGACACTTTCCCTAAAGAGAGTAACGTCTATTTATAGACAAGTAAAAAAAACTTACGCCTAACCCTATTTTCTAGTTTAAGTTCCACAAATGTGAATTGTCCTAGACTCACCCTGAAAAATTTTTGGTCGATGCAGATTAAATTATACAGGATGGTTAGGACTCAAGGAAATCGAGGCACAGGGGCATCAATGCAGACACCGCCAGTGCTGCCACCACCATCACCTGAATTAGCTCTCATTCTACGCTCTTTGGAGGCCATAAATGAGACTTTAAAGGGCTGTCAACCAGCAGGGATTGAAGTGAAGCCCCCACCATATGGAACGGGTAATCTTGAAGCATCAAGGGATTCAAGGGGAGGAACTCCACCTAAAGACATCACTAGAGAACTGCAAAATATTAAACTTCAAGAGTTTATCGGGGGTTGTGCCAGTGAATGTGATGAGGCATGGTTGGAAGGCATGACAAGGTGTTTTTCCTTAAGAGACTATGCGTCCACTTAAAAGACGAAGATAGCGATTTTTCAGTTGAGAGACAGTGCCTTGAACTGCTAGGGCAACCTGGAGAGGTAGTTGCACCTTACCCCAGACACCATCTCTTGGGAACTTTTTGAGGAGAGGTTCCGAAGGAAATATTTACCAGCTTACTATGAGGAACAATAGGTGGGAGAATTTCATGCTCTAGTATAGGGAAACCAAACCGTAGAAGAATACGAGATCAGATTTATGGAATTGGTCAAATCTGTATCATACATGGATAATGATCAACGATAGGTAGACTTCTTTGTCTATGGGTTAAACCCTAAGATAAAGGCCATGGTGTGGATGTGGAAAAATTCTTCAGTAGCAGAAGCAGTGGAAAATGCACGTTAAGTGGAGGAACACATGAACTTAAATGGAGGTATGAGGTCGACCTTTTTGCATCGTCCTGGATTCGTGGGGAAGGCCCCTAGGACCTTCTCTAGGGGAGGGAGCTCCAGGCCACCTCTATATGGTAATAAGTCGCACCAAGGAAAATCACGACAGGTATTTCAATGGCAGTGAATGCAACATTTTGTTCATCACCAACGACACAGGCAGGTCCACAACCATCTCAAGGGACAACTAGTATGGGTAGGGGTTTCAGGGGAAGCAACTCATTTCAGAGGCAGTCACAAAATAGTGCATAGGTTCAACCTCGTGTTACCTGTTGGGGATGTGGAGGACCCCATTACTAGCATGACTGCCTAAAGTTACAATCATGATCTATGCATATAGAAGGAAAGGCCCAAATGGGAAGAGAAAGTGGCAGCCACCAGATTTACGCATCGGTTAATAATTTCTAGGCAAAACATCAATCCATGGTGGTGGATTCATCAGGTACGCTAAATCATATAAATTCTAAGATTTTATTTGGTGCTACAGATAGTTTCATTTCACCATCTGCATTAGAAAAGAGTGGGTTGGCAGCCTACGAGAACGACGACTTTAAACAAGTCAAGATGGCTTCGGGGGAAAAACAAGCGGTTGGACCTAGCATTGATAATTGCCTTGTAGACCTGGGAGTGTGTACTACCAGGTTGAAGGTATACATCACTACTCTAGGGGCGTATGACCTAATCATTGGAATAGATTGGTTAGAATCCCATTGAACTTTGGTAGATTGTTTCGCAAAAAGGGTGCTTTGTGTTGACGACGAAGGAAGGCTAGTAGATATCCAGGGTGTACAGAGAAAGGTGTCTCTATGCTTTATCTCAACTATGCAGGTTAAGTAGTGCATGAGGCAAGGGTGTCGACTTTATGTAGTGGAAGTAGTGAGTGAAAGGAAAGGATCCTCCTTAGATCAGTACCTGATATTGTCAGAATTTAAGGATGTTTTTCCAAATGAGTTACCAGGGTTACCTCTTGAGAAGGAGCTTGATTTTACTATTGAGCTAAAACCTAGTGCAGAACCAATTTCCAGGACTCTATATCGAATGACAGCACCAGAAATTTGTGAGTTGCAAATGCAGTTGAAAGAGTTACTGTACTTAGGGATAATAAGGCCCAATGTCTCACCTTGGGGTGCACTAGTAATTTTTGTGAAAAAGAAGGATGGTTCCTTATGACTGTGTATAGATTACAAAGACTTGAATCGTGCTACAATGAAAAATAGGTACCCAATGCCACAAATATATGATCTCTTCGATTAGATGAAAGGAGCAGCAGTATTATCAAGGATTGATTTGTGATCAGGGTATCACCAGTTAAGGATTAAGGAAGGCGATATTCCAAAAACTACCTTTCAAACTCGGTTTGGGCATTATGAGTTCATTGTAGTACCTTTCGGATTGACCAATGTGCTATCAGTATTCATGAGCCTCATGAATAGTGTATTCCAGAAGTACTTAGACCATTTTGTACAAGTCTTTCTAGATGACATCCTCATCTATTCCAAAAACGAAAGAGAGCACGAGGAACACTTGCAAGTGGTGTTGTCCTGCCTTAGAGATAACAAATTGTATGGGAAGTTGTCAAAGTGTTCCTTCTTCTAGAAAGAAATCCACTATTTAGGTCATATCATTTTTGGTGAAGGAATCTCTATGGACCCAGAAAAGGTAAAGGCCATTATGGAATGGCCAGTGCCTAAAAATGCTCATGAGGTAAGAAGCTTCATGGGGCTAGCAGGTTACTATTGGAGATTTGTGGAAGGGTTCTCTAAAATAGTGAAACCCATCACCACTTTACAGCGCAAGAGGGTTAGGTATGAATGGACAAAAGAATATGATAGTGCATTCATCGAGCTTAAGAGGTTATTAACTAGTGCTCCAATTATACGAGTGTCGGATATGGAAAAAGACTTCACAGTTTGCACGGATGCCTCGAAGAAAGGGTTGGGGGTTGTGCTAATGCAGGATGGAGGAGTGATATCTTATGCATCAAGGAAGTTGAATAAACATGAGGAAATTTATGCTACTCATGATTTAGAGTTGGCAGCAGTTATGCTATCTCTGAAACTTTGGAGGCACTATCTAGTAGGGAGAAACTTTGAGCTCAAAACATACCATCAAAGTTTAAAACATCTCTTCACTTAAAGGAATCTGAATGTTAGGCGAAGGCAATGGAGTGAGTTCATGAGTGAGTACAATTTTGGTATTTCATATATCAAGGGAAAAGAGAATGTGTTCGCAGATGCCTTGAGTAGGAGACCACATGTCTTATCCTTGGTACCCTTAAAGGTCAATCTGATGGAACGTGTGTTGACGCAACTCCTTGGAGACAGTGGGTATTTAAAGGTTACTTCAAACCTCCAGAGTGGGAAGCAATTAGATCCAAAGTATGAAGGATATAGTCTAGAAGAAGAAAAAATGTTAATATATCGAGGAAGGATGTACGTCCCCGAAAGTGGGGATATTCAAAGCATCATACTGATGGAAGGCCATAGAGCACTTTATTGTGTGCATCTGGGTGTGAAGAAGATGTACACAGACATGAGGAAGCTCTTCTTCTGGGTAGGCATGAAGCATGATGTAGTCCATTTTGTTGCCAAGTGCCTAGAGTGTCAACAAGTGAAAGCTGACCACCATCACCCAGCAGGCCTCCTACAACCACATGACGTTCCTATGTCCAACTGGGAAGTCATCTCTATGGATTTTGTTGTGGGGTTGTCGCTCACATCTCATAGACACAGTGCCATTCTTTTGATAGTTGATAATTTAACCAAGAGTGCTCATTTTATTCCAGTTAGAGACACTTACGATGTCACTAATGTGGCATGTGTGTTTGTAAGTGAGGTCATCCGTTTGCGCGGGATACCTAAGAATATCATTTCAGATAAGGACTCCAGTTTCACTTCTAGGTTTTGGAGAAGTTTGCAGTCAATATTGGGGACTCAGTTGAACTTAAGCACAACTTATCATCCGTAAACAGATGGGAAAACTAAGAGAGTAAATCAAGTTATGGAAGACATGCTTAGGATGTACGTCATGGATAATCAAACCCATTGGGATAAGTACTTACCTTTGGTAGAGTTCGGCTACAATAACAGTTTTCATAGCTCCATCGAAATGCCACCCTACAAATCTCTGTATGGAAGGCCATGCAGAATGCCATTAAGTTGGGAGAGGTTAGAAGACCGAGTAACCGTTGGGCCAAAATTGATTCAAGAGATGGAGGAACAAGGGATTCAGATTAGGCAAAGACTAAAGGAAGCACATGATAGACAGAAAAGTTATGCGGATGCACACATGACTGATCGAAGTTATAAAGTGGGAGATCATGTTTTCATTCGTATCAGGCCTAATAAGAGTACCATTCGGTTTGAGAAGGGGAAAAGGTTGTCACCTTGATTTATAGGACTGTTCATAATCTAAGAGAAAATTGGACCCATTGCCTATCATCTTGTACTGCCACCCCACTTGCATAAAACTCATAATGTTTTTCATGTATCTGTTCTACGTCATTATGTTGCTGATGAATCACATAAACTAAATTGAAAGTAATTGCTAGTATCGGACGTGGGAACCCTCACGGTAGAACCGTTACGCATATTGGACCATAGAGTCCGACAACTCAGTCACCATCTGGTAGACCAAGTTAAGGTCCAGTGGGACAAGTATAGTCCAGGATCTGCTACTTGGGAGGATGCCAAGACACTACGACGAGATTATCCCTCACTTTTTTGACCACCTCGAGAATATGTTTCTCGAAGGTTGGGTGTATGTAAGACCACCTTTTGACTTAGACAGCTAGGATTACCTGAGGCCTAAACACCTTTATTTCCTATTCACAAGTGAAACTATTAAATGATACACTTAAACTTTTAAGACGTATGAACCTTTATAAATTTTTAAATGTATTTGAATAATGATGGATATGATGCGATATATTGTGAGAGTGTAAATTTTATGAATGTTTAAATGTTATTGATGATAATGGATATGATGCGATCTACTATGTGAATGTAAATTCTATGAATGTTTAAATGTTATTGATGATGATGGATATGATACGATATATTGTGTGAATGAGAATCCTATGAGGGTTTAAATGCTATTGAATGATGTCGGAAATAATGCAATCTATTATGTAAATGATAATTCTATGAATGGGTTATGTTAATTGAATTATGGGATATTATGAGATCTATTTCTAACTTGAAAACTTTGATGTTAAAGTTGTTGGTACAGGAATACCGAATTGAGATTATAGTTGTATACAATTACATGATAATAATGCATATATGCATATGAGTTTGTGTTACAGACTAATTTGCAGGTCATTGGGATATGAAATAGCCAAGGGATAATGATAATGAAAGTGGATGTCGTGACCACTGACCGAGAAACAATATGGTATGAATCTTTGTATGTGAAATTATATTGGTTTGGATGCATTGCTATGATATGTGGACCAGTGCAGGATTTTAGGTGGTGAGACTACCCAAAATTGAATAAACAATGACAAAACTCTCAACAACACGGTGCCATTGTATATTCCATTGTAGGGTGTGGACCCTAGTCCTGTTAGGAGGGGTGGAGGCATTTTCCACCGTGTATTGTTTGAAACCTGGAGTCATGGGAGGACGGTGTTAGCTCATGCTCTCCTAGATGTGTGATGACGACTTTCAGTTACTTGTTGGGGAAGCTTGGTCAAGAAAGTGACACTTCCACTTACGGGTTCTATTTGGAGTTAGGTCAATATAGTTGACGCTCCAAGATAGTCTAACAGAGGAAGGATAGGAATGAAAGATGGAAGTAAGTTAGGGAGGAAGGATGAGTAGAAATAGTTGAGAGTGTATGGAGATTTGTCTTATGGTGGAATTTATTGTTTTTTTCCTTTCTGAAAAGAAAATGGGTATATATGAATATTCATAATTACGTAACTGAACTACAATTGTCTACATAACATTGTTTTGCTAGATAATTGTAATTAAAGGATTTCACAAACATTTGATTGGTTTATTGTCTTTTATAAAATGAATAGCCTTGCTGAATGGATTGGATGCATACAGAAATTACTATAGAGATGATAGTTATTGTTATTAGTACATGCACGAGACTTGTATGTACTAGCTACACATGCATTTCTTACACATGTACACTAGTATATATGAGTTTTCTTGGCTTACTTACTAATAATGTCGGTTATTTGTTATGAATGTGTGAACCATGTGTCGTTTCCGTTGTATCATAAAATACTTTAACTTTGGGATGAAGTTTCCTAAAGGGTGGGTGTATGTAACAACCCTAGTTAAATAACTAATTGTCAAAGTTAAATAATTGTTTAAGGTTTATTAAGTTTAATTAATTAAATAATGAATTGTCATAATGTATATTAATTAATTAATTATTATTTAATAATAATTAATTAATTAATTATTGTTTAATGTATATTAATTAATCGATTAATTAATTAATTAACTCATTAAATATTTGGGGAATGAATTAAAGTTTAATAAATTAAAAAAAAAAGAAAACTTAACGTATTGAAGGATGGTTGGCATTGAATAGAGGGATAAGGTGGTTGGCATTGAATGGAGGGATAAGGTGGTTGGAAATGAATGGAGATATAAGGGGGGGAAAGGTGGTGAATGGATGGGGGGAATATGAGTGGGTAAAGATAATAGTGATGCTCGATCAGATATGATTCTTTTTGGCACCCCATGTAATCTTGCAATCTCGCTGACAAATACTCTAGCTATGACTGGTGCCTGATACATCGTACTCACTAGAATAAAGTTTGCAATCTTCATTAGAGTGTCAACTACCAAAAAAATTGAATTGTGTCTCCTTTCCGTCAGTGGAAATCCAACAATAAATTCCATCGAAATGACTTCCCATTTTGATTCAGGAATAGCGTGTGTCTGTAACAATCCTGTTGGATGTCTATGTTCAGAATTCACTTCCTGACATTCTAGACATCTCGCCATGTAACCAAATATGCCTTCTTTCATTCCCTTCCAGAAGAATAAAGGCTTAAGGTCTACCTTCATCTTTGTGACTTTCAGATGAGCCATGTATATTTCCCTATGAGATTCGCTCAATATTAAACTTGTTAATTCGTTGTAAGGTGGTACATAAATTCTTTCATTCAATCTCAACAATCCATCATTGTCTAGTGAATAACCTTCATACTTTGGTACCATCATGGTATCTTGTCCAATATTATTCTCAACTTCTTTATACTAGTCATCATCGATTTGTGAGGTTAGAATATTTTCTCAAATATTCATCTTGAGAGGTAATACCGAAAATATGTGTGGTCTCCTACTCAATTCATATTCCACTTGATTCACAATTCCTTTAATATAAGTAATTTCAAAAACACATTTTCTAAGTGATTCTGATCAACGTCGTTGTTGTGCGTTTAGGTCATTCTATGTAAAAATTTGTTGCAAACCATAATGATATGTCTTTAATTTGAATTTTAGTCCAATCAAATAATGTCTCCATACTCTCAAGGCATAAACAATAACTAATAAATCCAAGTCATGTCTTGTGTAGTTCTCTTCATGCTTTCTCAATTTCCTTGAAATGTAAGCGATCACTCGACCATATTGCATCAAAACTATGCCTAACCCTTCCTTGGATGTGTCCATTCATACCAAGAACTCCTTGTCCATGTCGAGGACTTTTAGTATCGACGCCGACATAAAAAACTCTTTGATTCTTTGAAATTCTTCCGTGCATTTCTCAGTCCACAATAACTTTTTGTTCTTCTTCTACAATTCAGTGATCCGATTTTCTATCTTCAAAAATCCTTCAACAAATCATTGGTAATATCCTGCTAAACCAATAAAAATGTGTACTTCTTGTACATTTGTCGATGTTGGCCATTCCATAATATCCTTCACTTTCCTTGGATCCATAGAGATAACTTCGCCAAATATGATATGTCTCAAGTAGTGAATCTTAGATTGGTAAATAGAGCATTTTGATAGATTCCCATACAATTTGTTTTCTCCCAGGCACTGTAGGGCCAACCTTAAGTGTTCATCGTTCTCTTCCTTCATTCGAGAATGAATCATTATTTCATCAATAAAAACTTGAAAAAACGTGTCCAAGTATTCACGAAACACCCCATTCATCAAACTCATGAATACCCTAGTGGCATTTGTCAATCCGAATGGTAAAACTATAAACTCATAGTGTCCGAATATCATCTTAAAAGTGGTCTTAGGGATATCTTCTTCTTTAATCCGTAATTGGTAATATCTTGATCTCAAGTCAATATTCGAAAATATCATCACCCATTTCATCTGATTAAACAAATCATCTATTCTTGGCAAAAGATACTAGTTCTTGTTCATCACTTTGTTCAATTGATGATAGTCAATACAAATTCTCCACGATCCATCCTTCTTTCTCAAGAAAATAACTGGTGCACCCCAAGGTGACACACTTGGATGAATAAGTCCAAAATCTAACAATTCCTTCAATTGCATTTTCAAATTATCCAATTCAGGCATTGACATCCAGTAAAGAGTTCTTGCAATAGGTTCAGTTCCCAGTTTTAAGTCTATTGTAAAATCCAAGTCTCTTTCGGGATGCAAAACATGTAACTCTTATGGAAACACGTTTTCAAACTCTTACACTATAGGAAGGCTTTCTAGTCCTTCCTTCTCGCCCTTTTCATTCAACGCTAAGATTTCATATAGTTTGTATCCCTTGCGCACGCTCTTCTAAAATTGTAGGGAAGAAATGAACCTCAAGGAAACTCTCTGGTTTCTTCCTACAATCACTCTACTTGTCCCAAATCATTCGTCAAGATTAACCATTTCATCTCACAATTAAGTATCACATCATGCGATTCCAACCAATCCATACCAATCAATATGTCATAAGATACTAAGATCATGACATAAATATATACCTTTATTACAAAGTATCCCAAGGTATGGCTACAACCTATAACCTTTCCTCCAAGATTTTGTTTGGCACCTGATTCCATTTCTACATACTTGAACTCGTCCTTCTCGATTTCCTTTACCTTAATTCTCTTTAGCACTGTACTAGAGATAAATATCTTGGTAGCACTTGGATCTATCAATATAATGTAGCTTTGGTATGTGTTTGTACCTGATGTCTCTAGCATAGTGGACTTGTTATTGTACAGTTTGTAGCTAGGTCAAATGGCTATAAGATAGAAGGCCAAACTGGCATAACAGGAACCTATCCCACCCAATGTCACCACTATGGGGAGGTTCTTTCTCTTTAGGGAGGTTAGGCCTATGGGAGACGTCCTCGGTAACCTGGATTTTTGAAGAGGCAAAGGTTTAAAAGTCAAAGTAAATTTCCCCCTTCACAGGTCACCACCAAAATAGATAGTCTGGCTAAACAACCAATAATGAAGTGTAGGCCCAAAGAAGAACACTTGTCTGGGACAAAGCAAATCAATATATATATGAAAGCTATGATTCAATTCATTAGTACTTCATAATACTATCTGATATCAATATATAAGTAATTGCAACAATAAATATTGACGAAGTCAATGTTTGTTAATATAGCAATGAAATAATGTTACTTCACCAATAAATATCAAGATGATGTAGCAATCAATGTATCCAATCAATCCTCATTCAATAAATGCATCAAACCACCATCCAACTGCTTAATATATAAAAATTGATGCGTCAAGATGAAATAACCAAGGGTGATGTCATCTTTTAGGGTTAGTAGTTAGTTAGGGTTTCAATTTATAAGAGGTTTTGAGAGTTGTTTCAATCACTTTCACTTCAATGTTGGAGGCTAAAGATCAGTGCCTAGGGTTATGGAGTCAAAAGGTGAAGGACACACAAGTTGAAGGGGACGATATTCACAGGACAAGAGGGAAAGGTTTCAAGGTGCTGATACAACAGGGCCTTAAAGAGAGAACCCTAGGGGAGAGAGGCTCACTCCGGTGTTGCTTAAGCAAGGCCGCGTGCTCTCTCCTCCTTCTCGGAAAACAACTAGCTCAAAGACAAGTAAAATCAAGACAAGAGAGTTTAAAGAGGGAGTGTTGCAAAGGCAAGGCTCTTTCATCAAACCCTAAAATAAAAACGGCCCTAGGTGTAGATAACCTAGGCCTGGGATGCCCTCTTCCTCTTGAATTTTAAAGGTACAACTAGCTTAAGGGAAGAAGATAGAAAGAGTGTAGCAATGACTAGGCTCTCTTCTTCTTCTTCAATGGCTAAAAGGTTTTTCTATCGGAGGACATGAGACAATGACCTACTTGTGTGTTTGTCCCCTACTATTTTGATTCAACAATATACATATAAATAGATGCAATAAATTAAACTACAACCATTCAATCAAGAAGTTTTGCAGAAAAATACTTACAAATTATCAAGAAAATAGCATGCAAACCCTAGTTGTAAACCTTCCTTCAAGAAAAGCACCATAAATTGCGAAAAATCTCTTCTCCAAACAAGTGTGCCTTCCTCAAATCAGCCAATAACCCTAATAGGGTGCAAAAATAAGACCTCCCTAGGAGAGTGAGTGATGTGTTATATCAAAATGAGGCTAAAACTCCTCAATATATAGTGTATCAATGACCTTAATCAATTCTAGGTCATAAAAAATGGTCGACAAGACCAGAATACTATTTTTACATTAAATTGTAAAATTAAAACCCTAACTGACTTGTAATAAAAGTAAAATACCCTTCAAGGGAGGTGCTAGTGCCTTTTAGGGCAGATGAGACATCCAGGAGAAAAACGTTATCCCCCCAGGGGATTCTTCAACATTCCACACGTGCCACTGTTGCCCAGACTGCCTCCAAGAATGACCATGAAGCAGGATGAGATCATGGTAAGGATGGGGATGCTCTGAGCCTTCCAAGGACAACGTTCCATTGAAAAGGGGTCATTCCTCCTAGGTTGGGCTCTACCAAAGTGCCTCTGGTGAAACATCCTCTTCTTCTCCAGTGCAAAACCTCGGTCAAGCACTGTACTGTCTCTGCCCCTCTGAAGGGGTCTCAACAACCATTTGACGGGTTCTTCAGCCCCATGGAGGTCTGAACTAATCATCTCCCCATATGTACTGGTCCAAATGGTACCTATCCATTGGGCATGGTCATGCACATCAAAAACTATGCCTTGCATGGGCTCATTAGTCACAGGGATCATAGCAATGCCAATCACATTTCATCATTAATATTATCAAACATATGCATAAAAACCCTGATATATAATTCAATATCTCAAAGATATTACAAAAATCAACAATACAAGATCGAAGAAAAGGACAAGACATCCTATTGGGCTAGTATCCACAAGAGAAGGGAAGTTCCCAAGAAGGTTTCATCCAAGCCATGTAAACGAGATGATGTGGCTAGGGGATGTCTAGAAAAGTGGGTAGAGTGAGAGACAGGGATGCATAATGTTATCTGTGGGTGGCTTTGTAGAAGGAAAGTTGTACTTGTCATGGATGCAATTATTTCCAAGCTCGTTCTTGCCTTTATTCTTTATTTATTTGCTTTTTCTTTCTTCTTTTTCTTTTATATTCAAGGTCTAACTGGAGGACACTTCCTTGGCATGGTGATAAGATCTGACAGTGTTACCCACAAGTACTTTCATAGAGATGAGAAGGTTGGCTCGTGATAAGACCCCCTTTCCCTTGGCCATTCAACCAAAGGTCATTTCCCTGGCATGGTAACCAGATAGTGGCAATGTCATACTGTTAGGCACCCATGAACCTAGTAGGATAGATTGTGGTGAGACCCCCTATCCTCTTGGCTAGGTCTTGTTTATTATTTTCTAGGTCCCTCTTGTTTCTTTCTGAGAGGGATTTTATTGCCTTCTCGGGGATCATTGGGTGAGGCATCTTGAGGTTTTATTTCTAGGATTTTATCTTTTACCAGTTTCTTTTACCTTCTAGGCCTTTAGCCCCTTCTTCCCACAAGATAAGGTGCAACCCTACAAACAGGTCAATCCAATGCCTGGACAAGGGGAATGGGATAAATGATCGGGAGATAAGACGAAAAAGTGGTGGTATGGTGGGAGCGGATGATGGCTCTTCATAAATCCCCTCGGTGGAAAACCAAAACCCATGGGTACAGGCTTGCTAGGACACCTCGTCAATCTCCCCAAAAATGGTCAAGTGGTTTAATGTAAGATCCAAGTAGTCATTAGAGATCAAATGAGTTAGATGCATATATCCAAAGGTTATAATGGTCAAAAGTGACACATACCATGATACCTGAACTAATTACCTCATGGAGCAAGAGCCTTCTCCGATACAAGACCAAGCCAATGGTGATGGATGATGCTACTACTGGCAAGATAAATCTAATGAAAGAATAAAAGGAAGGGCCCTCCAGGGCCATGCTCAGGTCAATCCTTCTCTCAGTACTCCATGTCTAGGACCTGTGGGCCTTGGGACATGATCTCCTAGTTATCCCTAGAAATCGGGGATAACATATGGCTCCAACTTGGGGACATGTGCTCACCACAAAGCGCATGAGAACCTCAGCATCTCTGGAATAACTTGCAGACCTGCTCAACTCAATAGGGGCATCAGTAACAAAAATGGGGTGGTAATGCCACCCCAACATATATAGATACATATATAAACTGAAATAAAACAATCAATATGAAAACATGAAAGCAAACTAACATGAAATGTAGATGGTATAATACATGAAGAATGCCTACTTACCTGTACTTACCTGTAAAGTCAGGTCCCCCCACCTTGGTGGCATTTAAGGAGGTGCCCACTGATAGGTAATGGGTGCCTTCTTCCTCTTCCTTCTAAAGTGGATAGGTAGTATGAGTTATCAACTGATTCCATTCCAACTTTGAAGGGTCCGAGCCATGACTGTGTGCTTCCCTTTACATTAGTTGGCTCTCCTTTCTGGGTATCCCACATCCATACCATATCTCCCTCTTTATACCTTATGAATTTGTATTTGGTTGTTCCTTGAACAACCCTGGTGTATTGTACTGAGGGAGGTGGGTGGGATTCTGCTGTTAAAACTTCTTTTTGAGACAGGTGGATCTGTACGTCATCTTCATGTTTCTTTAATATATTTACCATCCCAATTTCTTTGTTCTTGAATTCATCTAGGAGTTGTTGGTATTCTTCATTCTTGGGCCATTTGATCTGATCAAAATCCTCCTCTATTGCAAAGGGCATGTCTTCTGGAGAGTACTTTTGAAGAGTTTGTATCATCTCATTTGGCATTTTGTCATTATTGACGGGATGAATAATATCCTGCACATGGTCCCTAGTTATTGGCACATTGAGTAGACGTCCCACCGTTCCGTTTTTCAAAGGCAATCACAAAGATGTGAGGTCCATCTCAAGGGATCCACCTATCATCGTACCAAACTTCCTAGATAATAACATTCCCCACACATCTAGGACATCAACTACCATAATATCAATATGGACTGTCTTCTCTGGATACTCCTTCAGGCACACTTCAACATTTTCAACCACCCCATGTGTGGGTATTGCTTTAGATTCGAAACCACATACATTCCTGTAAGGTCGTGTGACCTTCAAACCCACTTGTTGCATGACTTTAAGTGACATCATGTTGGGGCCAACACCTGTATTTAACATGCAATTGTTGATATTTTTGTCATTCATTGTCAAATTCATGAAGAAAGGAGAGATTTCACCATATTGGACCCTGAAATGGGCAGCTTGCAAAATGATAGGGGGGTCCATAGGCTCATCTGATCCCAAAAATAAAGTGTCAAAGCATTCTTTGATGAATGGGATATTGATTGCTTCTCTCAGAGGGACATTTACATGCATCTTTGATAGCGCCCCTTTGAAGTCAAAATTTAGGTCAACGTTACCAGCCTTGGATGTCTTGGGAAGAAGTATCTCCAGGGGTGGGGGCTTTGCCTGATCAGCAGTAGGTTGTTTTGAGTTCTTTCTTCTGTATACCTAGAACTCTTGTTTCTTTATCTTTTCTCGTGATTCCTGATCCAAGTTGTTTATTACTGCCATCCTTTCTTCTCTAGCTCCTTCCTTCATGACTTCCTGATGTTCTGTATCCGTGATATTTATCTAAGGAAAATCCATGAAACAATCCATGTTGTTGACTTGTTGATGGCCATCGTTGTAAGGACACTCATGCTCCCAATGTGCTTCACTGCACTCCAGGCACCAAAGATTTTCATCAACAATGTTTGTAGGGGCCAAGGTATTTGGAACTTCATGTTCATTCTTTGGTTTGTAAAATTGGCTCCCTTTTTGGAATTGTCCTTTATATGGGGCCCTGGGTGCTTGGATTTGAGACTTTTCAAGCCTAACAATCCTGCTCATCATTTCCTCTTGATTATTTATGATGCCATCCATGGAGGCTTGTATCTTGCTGATACTGGTACAAAGATCTAAAGTAGGCTTAGCATTGTGTACTATTTTCTGCATAGTGTCTATTCTCCCCCTTGGGTTAGCAAAAGGCTCAATTTTAGATGAAAGGAGGTTCCCTTCTATCTTGGTAGCGAGATATTTGGATTCTTGAATGGACTGGGGGTTTTTGTCTCTAAGAAGATACCCTAGTTGGCCATTGAAAGATCTGGTGTAAATATGGACAAGGTAGTCATCTTTCAGGCGATGGGTTACGGGAATTCTTTGTAGCAAATTCTTGAATCTGGTGTGAAACTCTCAAATGGACTCATTTTCATACTTGGCAAGGTTATTCAGTCACGTGAGAAGCATATTAGGGTCTTCTTTGATACTCCATCTTTTGAGAAAGGTCTCTTCAAGTCTATCCATGGTTTTGATGCTTCCATCGGGGAGGCTTAGGTACCAGTGCCTTGAGTTATCATAAAGAGTAGCGGAGAACAACTTCATGACCAAATCTTCAGCATCATCACTGATGGGGTGAGGCTGAAAGAATGCCCAAAAGTTGCTCATATGCTCTTCGGCACTGATTGCGTCAGTACCGGTGAATTTAGGCAACCACTTTTCATACTTGGGTGGCATCTGCCTAGGGTAGCCTAGTATGGCTAACATGTCTAACGGCCTGAAAAGGGTAGATGACCATTGTCTTTGATTGTTGGCTAGGTTCGTAGCAGCGGTCTGAGAGCTAGACATGATTCTTAAAGGAAGGCTCTTCCTGAAAAGTGATTTGACAATAGGAGAGTTCAAGGGAGGCTTCCTTCTGAAATACAAAGGAGGACTATTGAATCTCCTTTTAGTTTGTGGAGTCGCTAGATAGTTTACTTGAAACTACCAAAGAAAAGGGGAAAAACACCCTAGTGGAGTCTCCAAGTAAGCTTGTAAGAAAAGGTCTCTGAGGCAAGGCTTACCGAAAAGATTTTTCATTTGAGGAGAATTGACTCCGTGTTCCCTGACAACGACACCAAGATGTTATCGCACAGTTTGTAGCTAGGTCAAATGGCTATAATATAGAAGGCTAAACTGGCATAACAGGAACCTATCACACCCAATGTCACCATGATGGGGACGTTCTTTCTCTTTAGGAAGGTTAGGCCCACGGGAAACATCCCTGGTAACCTAGAGTTTTGAAAAGGCAAAGGTTTAAAAGTCAAAGTAAAGTTCCCCATTCACAGGTCACCACCAAAACAGATAGTCCGAATAAACAACCAATAATGAAGTGTAGGCCCAAAGAAGAACACCTACCCGGGACAAAGAAAACCAATATATATATGCAAGCTATGATTCAATGGGTTAGTACTTCATAAGACTATCTGATATCAATATATAAGCAACTGCAACAATAAATATTGACGAAGTCAATGTTTGCTAATATAGAAATGAAATAATGTTATTTCACCAATAAATATCAAGATGATGTAGCAATCAATGTATCCAATCTATCCTCATTCAATAAATGCATCAAACCACCATCCAATTGCTTAATATATAAAAATTGCTATGTCAAGATGAAATAACAGAGGGTGACGTCAGCGTTTAGGGTTAGTAGTTAGTTAGGGTTTCAATTTATAAGAGGTTTTGAGAGTTTTTTCAATCACTTTCACTTCAACATTGGAGGCTAAAGATCAATGCCTAGGGTTATGGAGTCAAAATGTGAAGGATGCACAAGTTGAAGGGGAAGAGATTCAAAGGACAAGAGGGAAAGGTTTCAAGGTGCAACTACAATAGGGCCTTAAATACAGAACCCTAGGGGAGAGAGGTTCACTCCGGTGTTTCTTAAGAAAGGCCTCATGCTCTCTCCTCATTCCCAGCAAACAACTAGCTCAAAGACAAGTAAAATCAATACAATAGAGTTTAAAGAGGGAGAGTGTTGCAAAGGCAAGGCTCTTTCATCAAACCCTAAAAGAAAAACAACCCTAGGTGTCAATAACCTAGGCCTGGGACGTCCTCTTTCTCTTGAAGTTTAAAGGTACGACTAGCTTAAGGGAAGAAGATAGAAAGAATGTAGCAATGGCTAGGATCTCTTCTTCTTCTTCAATGGCTAAAAGGTTTTTCTATCCGGGGACATGAGACAATGACCTACTTGTGTGTTTGTCCCCTAGGGTTTTGATTCAACAATATATATATATAAATAGATGCAAGAAATTAAAATACAACCATTCAATCAAGAAGTTTTGCAAAAAAATACTTACAAATTATCAAGAAAGTAGCATGCAAACCCTAGTTATAAACCTTCCTTCAAGAAAAACACCATAAATTGCCAAAAATCTCTTCTCCAAACAAGTGTGCCTTCCTCAAATCAGCCAATAACCCTAATAGGGTGCAAAAATCAGACCTCCCTAGGAGAGTGAGTGATGTGTTATATCAAAATGACGTTAAAACTCCTCAATATATAGTGTATCAATGACCTTAATTAATTTTAGGTCATAAAAAATGGCTGAGAAGACCATATTACTGTTTTTACATTAAATTGTCAAATTAAAACCCTAACTAAGCTGCAATAAAGGTAAAATCCCTTTCAAGAGAGGCACTAGCCCCTTTTAGGGTAGATGAGACATCTAGGAGCAAAACGTTAGCCCCCCAGGGGCTTCTCCAACATGCCACACATGCCACTGTTGCCCAGTCTGCCTCCAAGAATGACCATGAAGATGGATGACATCATGGTAAGGATGGGGATGCTCTGAGCCTTCCAAAGCCAACGTTCCACTGAAAGGGGGTCATTCCCCCTAGGACGGGTTCTGCCAAAGTGCCTCTGGTGAAACGTCCTCTTCTTCTTCGGTGCAAAAACTCGGTCAAACACTATTCTGTATCTGCCCCTCTGATGAGGTCTCAACAACCATCTTATGGGCTCTTCAATCCCATGGAGGTCCAAACTAATCATCTCCCCATGTGTATCGATCCAAATGGTACCTGTCCGTCAGGCATGGTCCTGCACATCAAAAACTACGCCCTCCATGGGCTCATTAGTCACAGGGATCATAGCAATGTCAATCACATTTCATTATTAATATTATCAAACATATGCATAAAAACCCTGATATATCATTCAATAGCTCAAAGATATTACAAAAATCAACAATACAAGATCGAAGAAAAGGATAAGACATCCTATTGGGCTAGTATCCACAAGAGAAGGGAAGTTCCCAAGAAGGTTTCATCCAAGCCATGTAAACGAGATGATGTGGCTATGGGATGTCTAGACAAGTGGGTAGAGTGAGAGACAGGTATGCATAATGTTATCTGTGGGTGCCTTTGTAGAAGGAGAGTTGTACCATTCATGGATGCAATTCTTTCCAAGCCTGTTCTTTCCTTTATTCTTTCTTTATTTGCTTTTTCTTTTTATTCAAGTTATAACCGGAGGACACTATCTTGGCATGGTGACCAGAGCTGACAGTGTTACCCACAAGTACTTTCACAGAGATGAGAAGGCTAGCTCATGATGAGACCCCCTTTCCCTTGGCAATGCAACCAAAGGTCATTACCCTGGCATGGTAACCAGATAGTGGCAATGTCATACTATTACGTACCCATGAACCTAGTAGGTTGGATCGTGATGAGACCCCCTATCCTCTTGGCTAGGTCTTGTTTATTATTTTTTGGGTCCCTCTTGTTTCTTCCTGAGAGGCTTTTTATTTCCTTCTCGGGGATCCCTGGGTGAGGAATCTCGAGGTTTTATTTCTAGGCTTTTATCTTTTACCAGCTGCTTTTACCTTTTGGGCCTTTAGCCCCTTCTTATCACAAGATAAGGTGCAACCCTACAAATAGGTCAATCCAATGACTAGACAAGGGGAATGGGATAAATGAGTGGGAGATAAGATGAAAAATTGGTTGTATGGCAGGAGGGGATGATGGCTCTTTAGAAATCCCCCCGGTGGCAAACCAAAACCCATGGGTACAGGCTTGGTAAGACACCCCATCAATCTCCCCAAAAATGGTCAAGTGGGTTAATGTAATATCCAAGTAGTTGTCATAGATAAAAGGATTTAGATGCATATATCCAAAGTTTATAATGATCAAAAGTGACACATACCATGATACTTGAACTAATTACCTCATGGAGCAAGAGCCTTCTCTGATACAAGACCAAGCCGATGGTGATGGATGTTGTTTCTACTAACAAGATGAATCTGACAAAAGAAGAAAAGGATGGGCCCTCCAGGGCCATGCTCAGGTCAATCCTACTCTCGGTACTCCATGTCTAGGACCTGTGGGCCTCAAGACATGATCTCCTAGTTATCCCTAGAAATTGGGGATAACAGGACTAATGCTCATCCTAGCAGTTGTTCACCATTGCATGTATCTTATGGGATTTTCACAAATATCGAACTGTAGTGGCTCCTGATGATCCAACCTCTCTGGCCTTCTCAGTCGAACATTCTCACTGGTAATGTGGCTCACCATATGTCCAACATCTAGTATTAGGTCTAGTGCTCCTGGTCCCTGAGGTAGAGTTTGTTGGTTTAACAGCCTGTGATCCAGGTTTATTCTGTTGAACATGTTTAAATTGTTGTTGCGGTCGACTCTGCCACTGATGTGGTCCTTTAAGGAGTCCTCTATTGAGGAGCCTGTCTTCATGGTGTTGTAAACATGGGTTCTCTAGGAATATCTCAATGCCCTACAATATGTTTGGATGGTGTCTGATGTTGTTGCACTCCTAATGACATCTGTCCAGTTCATCTAGAAGGAGTCATGCCCTGATTCCCAGCATTCATCTCTTCCTCAACTATGAGGGCCTTATGAACCACATCATGTAAGGTTTGAGGCATTAGGATCCTCACCTTCACATGAATCTTGAAGTTAAGGCCAAACAAAAACTTTTTGACCTTTAACTTCTCTATTTTCAGATGTGGAGCATACCCAAGTAGATCCATGAATCTGGCCTCATACTCTAGCACCATACAACCACCCTATCGTAAGGAGTTGAACTCCTTAAGTTGACGCTTAATGAATTCTTCGAAAAAATACCTCTCCCGGAACTGTTCCTCGAACAGTTCCCATGACACATCTTCGATGACCATGTTTAGTTGAGGTAGGAGCCTCTTCCACCATAGAAGAGAACTCCCCTTCAGCTAAAAGATCACCATGCATAATTTCATGTTGGAGGTGTAATCATGAAGTGTGAAGCACATCACCATGTTTTCAAACCATTCCTCAGTGGCTAAGTCATCCGAGGCACCCCATAACTCAAGAAATTTCACCTTCTCGAGTTATCTATGTATGTTACTACTTCCAGCTAGGGAACGTTGTGAACCCTCATTAGGTGCAGATGCTCTACCCTCATCTCTATCCAAGTGGTTGATTAATGCCTCTAACATCCTTTGGAAGGATCTCATCATACTTACTACATCTCCCACAACAATTTTCTCTTGGTCAACACTCTTCTCATCTTCCTGGGGGTTAGACCTTTCAGGTGTGGATGCTATCAGAGGTCTCACACCTCTTCCTCTAGAACCACGTCATTTACTTCCCCTACGTCCTCTAACCATGATTACTTGCAAGAGAAATTCCAGATTTTTATTATCCATCTAATTCAATTATTTTGTTTAACATAGCGGATGGTGTAACAGACCAATGTTGCAGGGTTGAACCAACTATGATACCATATGTAATAGCCCCTATGTTACATCATAACCAATTGATAACAATAAGAGATATTTATTTTTTCTTTTTCCTTAATACATTAATAAAACATCATTAGAAGAATTAAACATCATATCAACATACTTCAGTCATACGCAGTCTAATTCATTCATCTCATTTCACAACTAGATTTAGATGCAACGCCAATGTATTAACGATATTCCATATCCTATAATTATCACATAAAACAAGAGTAAAACATCAAGGTCATTGAAGATTTGCCAAAACCAGTTTCATCACACAACATCAATTCTTCTAATAGAATGAATCATCATGAAAGGCAATCAAGAATATCTACCCATCCAATCTACCTACAAGTTTAGGACCTCCAAGACACATAATCAATGCCCAAGTCCAGAATTCATCAGAATGATTTTGACCACTTAAGGTCTAAGGATTGGCGATTGTTCTGAGGAACAAGGAAGTATCTAATTCCCACATTTTCAGTCCAATCCAAACATCAATTATATTTACCACCATACTTAGCTATATTTTCTTCAACACAGAAAAATCTAGTCACATGATCACCATTTCATAATGACCAATGCATGTTATTACAGTAATTCATCATCTTATTCAATTTAAAGATAGGAATGATTCCATTAATATCTGGACATAAATTTATAGTAAAAACTAGAGACCATTAATAAGAAATCTATCATCACGATAGTTTCGACCTTATTAGGTTTATTGGAATAAGTGTGACCACCCTACATCCTACAACCAAGTAGCTAGATATTCGATCTATATCACAAGTTAAAATAGGAAAGGAACTGCAAAGAAAAGCTCTCGGTAGAAAGTAGAAAACATAATTCTACTATGTACCTTGGTGAACCAACAAATACTATGAAGAAATAAACCCGTAACTGAAAGAAAGTCTATTCTAAGATTGAGAAAATAAGTTTTTGTAAGGAATCCAAAGTTCCTCTTCTGGGTGTCACAATGCAACACATCTAGAGCCAACTCCATAAGTACTTATACAATCCCCTTGAGAGCCCAAATTTCAAAATAAAAAACATGGTAAGCATAAAGACCCTCTCAATTCGGGCCTAGGTCTTAAACTTCAAAATAATGAATCTCAGGAGAGACAATGAAAACTTACACAAGGGAGGTGAAAAGAAAATGCTCAACAATCAGAGATCATAGCTTAGTAGGAATGAACTACTGTGAACTAGATTTCCATTTTTAAGGAAAGCTCATGAGGAACAATGTGTGCAGGTTCAAGAGAGGAAACAAATAGCTTGAAATCCCTTCGAATAAAACTAGTGGAAGGGATTTGATCATGAGGATATCAAAATCCCCATGATCATCTGATCAGATGAAATATGTTCTCTCGTTAAAAACCTGAGACCTTTGAGCTTCATCATTTCAGTAGATCTGAGTTATTAACCTTAAGAGAGCCCCGAAGTATGAAGTTACGAAGTGATCTACACCGTAGATCAGTGAGTGATGTCTAGCTGTTGGATCTGCAAGAGTTCGTCGATCTGGTAAGTTTGAGTGACTAAGTTATTCTAACGAATAAGAATGTTCCTTAGTGAACACCCCTTAGAAATATTCATGAGTGACTGTCTCAATCTTCCCTCACGACATTGTGGACCACCCAAACTAGGTAATCATTAACTTATAGTTCTGGTCATGACATGAGTGCTAGTAGGTCGTGAAAAGGATGCTTCCACACCTCTCTCTCAATATATGGTTTCTGTGCAAGGCCCCTTTACTCCTTATGTGAGTCGGATTAGAAAGCATCGCCAATCCTGCATCCACTGACAAAGATAGTTTCAAAAATCCATATACATATAACATACTAAAATCCATCATACATCATATGTGCATAATAATGAAATACTAAAACAATACAATCCACTCCCTGACTCAATCAAGAGTCCAAGGAATACCTTTGATGCAACTGACATCCATAACCTATCATGTGTCTTGCACACTCATGACGACTTGTCAAAAGCACCTGTCAACATATATATATATATATATATATATATATATAATCAATCAACTATAAAACATCAACATCATCATGTATAACCCAAAATATGAATGAAATCACAATGTTCCATACCTGGATTACTTGCAAGCAAGTGTCCTCAAAGAATAAGTCAATAATAGTATGCTCAATAGAGAGGGATGTTACATTCTCATGAACCAACTGTCTCAAATAGTGAGCATGGATCTCAACATGCTTCATATTACTATGGGAAAAAATATTGTTAACAACCTATACGACACTCTAGTTATCATAGTAGATTATAGTCGTGGTATGAATAGGAAGGCCAAGTTATCCCAAAAGTTGGCAAATCTATAATGCTTTAGTACATTCTTGAAAGATGTCGTGATATTCTTATTTTGTAGTATACAAAGAGACTACCTTTTGTTTCTTGCACAACCACACCAAAGGTCCAGTACTATAGAAAAACACATAGCCATAAGTGGATTTTCGATCATCACTATTGCCAACCCATTCGGAGTCGGTGAATCCAAATAGAAAATATGAACTTTGATAATATTTAATACCAAAATGCAGGGATGATTTTAAAGATGGAAATTTATTTTAAACTGTAGAAACCTTGGCGAATCTTACTAATCCTTCATATGACAACTATAAATGTTTGGCGATACTTTTGTAAAAATATTCAAATTTCTAAGTATTTTATGTAGTTTGTATAAATGTTTGGCAAATTTTATGGTAAAATAATTTTATCCTATAAAATTTGGGCGAGTCATGTTTAGAATAGCGAATTTTGTTTTGGGAAAAACCATGGAAAATTAGCCCATGAGCGAAATTTAGCCCCTAAAATCACCCCTACCAAAATGAGTGGTACTTTTGAAATAGTGGACAATTTGTTTGACTACTTTCCAATGGATTTCTTTAGGGTCCTACATAAACCGAGAAACCATACTAAAAACAAAGAATATGTCAGGTCGACTTTGAGTAAGATAAGTAATACTGCCGACTAGTTGTCGATACAGTGTAGCATCGACTACGATTGTTTGACAGGTTTTGGTAAGATTTACTCCCGACTAAAAAGGAATAAAACAAGGCTTGCAATAAACCATCTTAAAACATGTCCACATATCCATCACTTATTTAGACTGAGAAATGAAAAAACCATCACAAAGTGGTAATACTTGAAGACCCAAAAAATAATAAAAAGTACCAAGATTTGTCATGTTAAAGGAATCAACAAGTTGTTTCTTCAATCTAAAGATGAGATCATTATTATTGTTAGTATTAAGTAAGTCATCTACATATACAACAACAATCAAGGTGTCTCCATTGGTATGGGGTACATAAAAACTATGATCAGATTCACAACATTTGAAACCAAGTCGAAGAAAGAAACTATCGATCTTAGTATACCAAGCTCGGGGAGCTTTCTTCAAACCATAAAGTGACTATTTGAGTTGACATACCAAATTTGAATCTTTCACAAAACTAAATGGTTGTTCCATGGAAATTTCTTTAGACAGGTCTCCATGAAGAAGAGTACTCTTCACATGCATCTGATGGATTTTCCATCCAAAATGAGAAACAAGAGAAAAAATCAATCAAACAAAGTTCATCTTTGTGATAGGGGCAAAGTTTTTAGTGTAGTCAATTCCTTCTTGTTGAGAAAATCCCTTTTCAACGAGGCATGCTTTATGGTGTTCAACAATACCTTCAAAGATAAATTTGGTCTTGTAGACCCATCGACACTTCACAATGTTATTTCCTTGTGTTACTAATTCCCAATTACGATTCTTTGACAAAGAATCAATTTATGTCTGCATAGCCTGCTCCATTTCAAGACTTCCTTTGATATCTGAGCATGTAACATGATCATAATTTTCAAGTACACAAGTCATCAAGGAAACACTGACATGCTTCTTTTGACTTTGATTTTTTCATCCAGGGGAGGCATCTCCAACATCAACTCCAATAGATTTAATTGTATTGACAAACCATCTAGTTAGACAAGAAATAGGTGAACTACGATTCACTTTAGCAGGTCGATGAAAATTCAGGGGATCTTCAGTCAACATGCCAGTCGATATAGAAGAAAAAAAACTAGTCAATTCATAGGTTGAAAGTCAATTCCAAACATGGACAAAATTTTACTACCCAGTCAAAGGACTAAAAAATGGAATAGGAGCATCTGTTAGAGACAACATCAAGGAGTTCATCCTGTAGCAATATAGAGGAGAAATTCAACAACTTAATTCCATAAGACTTCTCATAAAACCATAGATTTCGTCTGATAATGATTTTCCATTTGACAGGATCAAACAGTCGATAAGATTTTGATTCTTCAGAGTAGCCCATCATGATGAAAACATGACTTTTTGCATCCAACTTATTTTTGAAATCATCATGAATGTGAGCCCAATAAACACATCCAAACACACATAGGTGGTTGATTGGAGGATTCTTCCCATACCATCATTTGAATGGAGTCATGTAGGGAACAACTTGAGTCAAGACACAATTGAGAAGATAATTTACACAGTGTAACACTTTATCCCAGAAGCAAGGAGGTAGGTCTTTAGCCTATAAAAGAAATCTATCCATTTCAACCAACACCCGATTTTTTCATTCTACGATGACATTTTTTTGAGGTGTGTGAGGAATCCACTGATGCCTGCCAATACCATATCGAAGTATGTATTCTTCAAAAGTTCGATTAACGTACTCACCACCATTGTTTGATCTTAAGCATTTGATGGGTCGACCACATTGCTTCTCAACAAAGTCCTGAAAATCCTTGAACTTTTCAAAGACAAGGTTCTATTATTTAGGAAAAAGACCCATGTAAAATGAGAGAAATCATCAATGAAAGTAAAAATATACATTGCACCTGCCAGAGAAGGTAGATTGATGTAAAAAACATCATTGTGAACCAATTATAGTATGTTTTGTGTTTGCCACACTTTTCCTGATTTGAATGGTGCCTAATGATGCTTCCCACAAACACAATGCTTACAAACTCCTTTAGGGAGAAACACCTTTGGCGAACCAACAATGATATTTTGAGTTACCAATGCTTGCAAAATTCAGAAATTTAAGTGCCCGAGTCACTCATGCCAAATTCGACTTCTCTCGTTGGTGTGAGCAACAAGTGTAGTCGATTTGGTTTTAGGTCAAGTCATGTCACGAAACTTGTACAAACTGTCCAGCAAGTCGAGAACCTGCCGATGAAAATTGACTTGCCTTTCTTCAGATCATCAACATAGAATTGATCTAGACAAAATTCCACAATCTTACCTATTTGTGTTAAGTAAGCAACATATAAGAGATTGGCACTGGTATTTGGTACATGATAGACATTGACAATCTTCCCATGTCAAAAGGCAACATCACCCTGACCAACAACATCCAGAGAAAAATCATCAACAACATAGATTTTTTTGTCCTTAGCTTCATCCAACCATGTGAATAAGGAAGCATCCTTAGCCATGTGATGAGTGCACCCAGAGTCGACTACCCATTTGTTTTATGCAACATGAGAGAACAAGGCCTAAGAAGTTCCGATTTGGAAGGTGAAATTATTAGCAGGTCAATGTATAATGAACACGTCTCCTTCAAGGCATTTAACCTTCTCCTCTAAATCATCTCGCTTTTTATAGAAGAATTTCTCCACATGTCCAGTCTTTCCATAGTACTAATAGGTATTCTTATTTAAACTTTGTTTTGGTACATCTTCCCGTCTCTGAGGTTTCTGGTCGTGATATACATGTTTTTGTGTAGAGGCGTCAAACCATACTCTATCCTTAAAATCCATCTTTCCCTTTCCTTCTTCAAGAAGTCTGTGTTAATCAATAATCAAAAGACCAAAAAATGCTTCAAAGGTGTAATACTTACCATATTCCTTGCATTATTTCCAGTTGGTGTGAAAATTCGACACAAACATGTCAAATGGTGTTCTCAATTTCATCAGGACTAGTTTGATGAGTTGTCCATCCTTCTTTTGATAGTTCTTTCCATATTCTCCCAATTTCAATTGGATTTCTTTAACACGCGCCAAATAGTCCTCCATTATATCCAAACATTAAGGATTTAGAGAGATCATCTCTTTCTCCAACTGCATGACGCAACTCTCATCGACTCGGTTGAACAACGACTTCAACTTCTTCTAGACTTTATGAGGATAGTCAATTCCACTGAGGTGAAATCAAATCTTCTGTGAGATGTAGGTCATGATGAATCCTACAACCTCATCCTTATTTCCATCAAAAACAAACTTCACCTGGTCATATGTTGGATCTAGAATCGAAACCTTCGTATATTTCCATAGTCTTTTGCTCTTCAGTAGGGTTTCCATATCTAGTGCCCATACTAAATAATTTTATCTGTTCAGACCAACAAGATCAATCTTTGAGGTCTTCTTTGATATCTAGATAGAGACTGGTCTGTTTCAATAAGTTCCAATCAACAAACCACTGACCCAAAGTCAATCACACAACACATTCAACTCAACAAGGTTTACAGATAATTGGTCAACATTTTAAACCATTGGCTACAATACCATGTTGAACATAGTTACCAACTTAATGAGAACTGTAACCTCAAAACAAGAAATCTGGCCCAAAAAACCCATATTTTTGCATAAAAAACATCAAAATTAACCCCCAAATCAGAAAGAGGTGCTACTGGTAGCACCCTTTTTTAAAACGAGGTCAAAATTACAACACTTTTCAAACATGGGCTTCAAAAATTAGGCAGTAGCTCAGAAAAACCTTAAAATCAACACCTAAAAACAAATAAGATGTTTTTGATATTCTTTTTCTTTTCAAAACGTTAAATTTTGAGATTATTTTAAATCGTATTTTTATCACATGGTACCATTAAAACCAAAACCTCAAAATCAACCATCAAATTGAAAAGTACTACTACCGGTAGCACCCATTCTAAAATTGGGGTATGAAAATGACACATTTTTATAATGTGGTAAAATAACTCATCATTACTATAAACAAAATCATAAAAGAAACCCTTAAATGTTTACTTTTTAAATATTATTATCATGCAAAGCACAAGGTAATACATAATGCCATGAAAATATCACAATATACTTTAAAAATTCAACATCACTTTTTCATAATTTTTTACTTTTAATAATAAAACAGTAAATACAAGTTACATTGAATGAAACATACATAATTTCTTAAAAGTAGTGTTATATTGACCATATTCAAAACATGAGCTAAGAAATTTTATGAGCTAACAAAATTATGAAAAACTAAGAAAAACTAGAAAGAAATGAAAAAAAATTAAAATTTTCCCAAAAAACAATAATTTAAAAAACAAAAGTACTTTTTTTTGTGTTAAAAAGAAGAGCCAAAAATCCCTTCAAACTTAAAAAAAAAAAGAAAAAAAAAATTAGAAAAAAAAACTGAAAAATAATCAAAATTCAATAAATTAAAAAAAAAAAACATCTAAAATAATAATAAAAAATTAACAAAAACATTAAAATTACCTAAGCTACAAATTTATTTAAATGTCTTTTTTTATAACATGTTAATAACGTAACATTGTTATATTATAACAATGTTATAATATATCAATGTTATATTATAACATGTTATATTATAACATGTTATATTATAACAATGTTATAATATAACATAGTTATATTATAACATAGTTATAATATAGCATAGTTATATTGTTATAACATAACATTGTTATATTATAACAGAGTTATAATATGAATGAGACATGAGTTAGGTCCATGGGGGGCTGGGGCAATTCCCGACATCGCCTCAGTCCCCCTCGAGCTTGGCGCAAGTCTCGTGGGCGTCCACAGGACATGTTCCAGGCCCACGAGGGGGCTGGGGAAATGTCGGTCATCGCCCCAGCCCCCCGGGAGCCTAGCCCAAGTCCCGTGGACATTGTTATAATATAACATAGTTATATTATAACATAGTTATAATATAACTATGTTATATAATAACAAAGTTATAATA
>ML779435.1:883078-916737 GCA_009831015.1 Picea engelmannii | reverse complement strand
TTTAATTTTTTAGTTAATTTTCTTTTTATCTTGTATTTTGTTTTTATTTTTTTTAAATTGGGTTTTGAGTACAATTTTTTAAATGTTTTTTTTTTCGTTTAAAAATAATAATTTTTGCAAAGATTTTATCTTTTCTATTTATTTATTTTTTAATGTAAATAAAAAAAAATTGTAAATAATTTTTCAAGTGACCATTTGGGGTCCAATTTTGTGTTGTTTATTTGTGTAGGGATATGCTGTTAATGCCACAATTTCAATTATGTCATAAATATATATAATTTTAATGTTAAAAAAAAAAACATTTTGCTTTAGGTAGCATCACTTTTTTATTTTGGTGTTGATTTTAAGCTTTTTCTCAGCATCTATATGAGTTTTTAAGGTCATGCTTGAAAATGTTGTAATTTTAACCCAGGCTAGAAAAAATGGTTCTACCAGTAACACCACTTTTTGATTCAGGGGTTGATTTTCATGTTTTTTATTCAAAAATATGGGTTTTAAGGGATAGAGTTCTCATTTTGAGGTCACGGTTCTCGTTAAGTCGATAACCTTGTTTTGGTTCAGCAAGGGATGAGACATCCGTGTTAGCTAGCAATGTCTCTTACACTATGGCATCAAACCCTTCAAAGACGAGGTATTGTGTGATGTTTTCCCTCTTGAATTTTGTGATGTTATTTTAGGAAATACATATATGTGGAAGTGTCATGATGTTTATGAATCTAATCCCCGTAGTGTCATTATTACTTTCGGAGGTCAACTCTATAGGGTACTAGAGGCAGTCCCAATTATTGTGATCTCTCTGGTCTCTGCCAATCAATGAAGAAAGGTGGTCTTTTAGACCAAGAGATTTGTCCTCTAAATATGGTATGGTCGAAAGGTGAACGAAAGGTCACTGCAACCACCAAAACCTCTACATGAGGTCTCTCTACACGAGGTCTCTCTACACAATAACAACAAGTGTAAAAGATAGTAGAAGATAAAAAATACATCTTTGCATCACCTAATGGGGTTCCTTACACTATCAAGTGAAGCACTCTATTGATTTGGCACCCAGTGCTCCTCTACCTAATGAACCTGTATACAGGTGTTTTGTTATGAAGAATGAGGAAATAAAATGCTATATCCAAGAGATAATTTTGAAGGGCCACATCAGACCAAGATCCTACCTTGTAAGATCTTAATTATTCTAGTATAAAATAAGGATAGGACATGGAAAATTCCTATTGATTACAGATCTCTGAACAAGATCATAGTCAAGAAACAATACCCAATCCCCTAGATTAATGATCTTCTTGATCAGCTCAAGGGTGTCAATTTGTTTAGTAAGATTGATATGAAGTTATGCTACCACCATGTGTCGATTGAGAAAACGAATGTATGTAAGACATTGTTCAAGTCTAAAGAAGGTCTCTTCGAGTGGTTGTTCATGCCTTTCGAATTGACTAATGCCCTGACCACATTCATGCAGATGATGCATGATTTATTTAGGCCATTCACAAAATCATTTGTGGTTGTATATTGGGATTTCATCCTCCTATTTAGAAAAATGTGGAAGGAACTTTTGAAGCACATTCAACATGTCTTAGGAACCCTGTGATAGTCCAAGTTATATGCTAATTTGGAGAAGTATTCCTTCAACATGCAAAGAATCCAATATTTGGGATACATCATGGATGATCATGGTGTGAAAGTGGATCCAACCAAGATCCAATTCATCCATGATTGGCCAACCCTGAAGACACTGATCGAGTTCCGCAACTTCTTGGGTCTCACCAAATTCTACCGCAAGTTTGTGTTAGGGTTCTCTCATATTGCTTGGGACCTAAGCTCGTTGACCAAAGGTGGAGAAAAGGCCAAGTTTGTTTGGGCTGCATCACAATAGAATGCATTCAAGGATTTGAAATTCCTCCTCTTCTCAACACCAATCCTTATTCTACCATACCTGCAACAACCATTTGAGATTGAGACAAATGCTTCAGATTATGCTATCGGTGCAGTCCTTAGTCATCATGGGAATCTGGTGTCCTATCATAGTGAAACACTATCTGATGTTGTTTGCAGATACCCCACCTATGACAAAGAGATGTACTCCATTGTGCAGGCATGTCGATAGTGGAAGCATTATATTCTAGGGAAGTAAACGATCATCCACATTGATCATAGGCCTATGTAATTCATGAAGACACAAGGAAATTTGTACAATGACCACCATCATAAGTGGTCCATGTACCTACAAAAATTCCACTTGAACATAAAGTATGAGAAGGGAAACACCAACCATTTTGTAGACTACCTCAGTCTAACCTTGGTTGTGGCACTAACCATAGTTCTTAACTCTTGTGGGCATGAGATCTCCGGTCGAACACACTTATAAAACAATGTCTCTGAATTTTATTTTACCTATCAGACATTGATTGAAATAAAACCAGTTCTTGAATTTCATCTCTAGGATGGACTGCTATGCCATCTGATCCATCTTTGTGTTCCTTCAAGTGAGCATGAAAAAATGACTTGGGAAGCTCAATATAGTCGGGTGGCAGGACACTTTGGTGTGGAAAAAATAATGGAAATACTGCAAAATCATTTTTGTTGGCCAAAGAATCGACAAGATGTCCACAAGTAAATTAGATCCTACACTTCCTACTCCATTTCCAAACCCACCATCAATAATTAGGGGATATACACTCCTATTCCTACTCTTGATAGGCCTTGGGATTCCATCTCCATGGATTACATGTCTGGTCTACCTTCCACCAAGCATGGGAATGACTGTGCATTCATGGTCGTTGATCGATTCTCTAAGATAGTAGTTTTGGCACTTTTCAAGAAGAGTATCACAGTCATGGTCGCTACTAAGATCTTATTTGAATGTGATTGGGTTCATTTTGGGCTCCCATGGACCATTATTTTAGACTAAGACAATAGCTTCCAGAGTACTTTTTGGTTCAGTCTTTGGTCACTGATGGACACAAAGTTGAACAAATCGATTGCCTTCCACCGACATACTAATAGGAAAATAGAGGTAGTTAATAATACAATTGTTCATATCTCATGGATGTACAATTCCAAACATCCAAGAACATGCTATGATAGACTTCATTATATTCAACATAGCTACAATAGAGCTCTCCACATATCTATTGGCCACAACCCTTTTTAGGTGTGCCTAGGGCTCCAACCATTGGCCCCCATTGATGTAGATCTTCCCATTACAACTACATAGGAAGAGTCCTCCCATGCTCAAACTGAGGTTCATTGAGCAACCAAGTTTTTTGAACAAACACAACACATCCAACAACAAGTTCATGATATTTTGTAGAAATCCAATGCCAAGTACAAGCAATGCCACGATCAACATTGGGTACCACAAAATTTTCAGGTAGGAGATAAGGTATGATTGCATTTGCAGAAAGAGATCCTCACAAGACCCCATCGAAAGTTTCTCCCAGTCCAATACAGTCCTTACACCATCACCAAGGTTTTGGGTGAGAATTATTTTGAATTGACTATTCCCCCTTTCCTTGGCTTGCACCCTGTATTTAATGTGGAACTACTTCGACCATATTTTCCACCTCTGCTGAACACTTCAGATGTGGATGAGCACTTGTCCTATATAAAACTCAATCCTTACTACATTTAACATGTGACAGTTGATTGGATCATGGACAGTAAGATGAAGGGCACCCATCAATAGAAAATCCAACTCTATTGGATCCTCAAAGCAAGGCAACTTCTTCACCAAGGAAGGTGGCTCACTAGGAGTTAAATTCAACAAAATTTTCCCCATCTAATGGAGGAAATATATGCAATGGGGACCATTAATTATTCCTAAGGGGAAAGGACTAATCTAGTTGACACTGGTTCCCGCCCACATGTTCGACTAATTCATAATGGTTCCGCATCTTGGTATCTTTTCTACTATTTTTTGGGTCCCAAACTTCTGAGGTCGTTTTGAGGCCCTAAATGAAACTGTTTTGGTGTGATAGTGCCTAACATGTAGCTGAAAACATATGCTAGGTTAAACAAAATTTGTACTTCTCAACTAGACCTTTCCAATTAGTTACTGAGTGCCCCAAACATAGATCATATGCAAAAGTTGCACCCTCAAGAAGTTGATGTATCAACTAACTACATTGGGTCCCACAAACTTTTTGACATTTCATCTTCTAGGGTTAGGGTTTTTGATGTTTAAGGTTTTCTCATTGACTCTTTATGTTAAAAGGCCTTTTTGGCCTATCTATAATAAACTTCTCTTGAATGAGCATAGTCAACACATATCTCTCTTCAAGGATAAGCTACCACCATTATAGATAGCTTGTGTGCTTTGTATTTTATAGTCTTTTGTATTACAAGCTGTCATTAATAGAATCTAATTTTAATTGTATTATTTTGTTTCTCGTAATATCTCTGTGTTTCCTTGTTTTGTCTCTTCCTTCATGTTGTTCTCAATATAATCTAGATCAGAAGAAAAAAAAATCAACAGCAAGGACTCCACAACAAAATGGAGTTGTAGAAAGGAAGAACATAATTGTACAAGAAATGGCTAGAACAATGTTGAATGAATCCAAACTACCAGACACCTTTTGCAGAGAAGCAATCAACACATTAGTCTACATTTTGAATAGAGAACAAACTAGAGTGAATGAAAACAAGACACCTTATGAATTATGGAAAGGTAGACCAGTTACAATCAAATACTTCAAAGTATCTGGAATCAAGTGTTATATAAAGAGAAATGAAGATAATTTAGGAAATTTGATTCTAGAATAGACGAATGTATATTTCTTGGCTATGCATATGGAATCAAGGACTACAAATGCTACAGAAAAAGAACACACAAGGTTGTAGATAGTATTGATGTAAGATTTGATGAAGCAATACCTCAAGGGGAAAAGTCACAAACAAATAAAGATCTAGAGGATACAATCTACAAAGAACAAGAAAAGGAAGAAGACAAGAAAGAATGAGAATAAATATAATGCCAATATCCAAAGACACCATCTAGAATTGTCCAAAAGAATCATCCAGAAAGTCAGATTCTTGGTGATATAGATGCAAGAGTTCAAACTAGAAGAATATTGAACTTTTCTTTGCTATCTAAAATAGAGCCCAAGAATTTTACACAATTGAGTGAAGATAAGCATTGGGTTAATGCCATGGAAGAAGAACTAAATCAGATTGAGAAGAATGAGAGATGGGAACTTGTGCCCATACCAAAAGACAAGAATTTGATTGGCACCAAATGGGTCTTTAGTAACAAATCAGATGAATATGGACAAGTAGTAAGAAATAAAGAAAAATTGGTCTGTAAAGGGTATGCTCAAGTTGAGGGTGTTGAATATGAAGAAACCTTTTCTTTATTTTCAAGATTAGAAGCAATCATAATGTTTTTTTCATTTTTGAGTTTCTGTAACATCAAAGTCTATCAAATGGATGTCAAGTCAACCTTTATAAATGGAAATCTAGAAGAATAAGTATATATTGAATACACAAAATAATTTCAATTGTCAGACAAACAATATTGTGTATGCAGACTGAACAAAACACTCTATGGACTAAAGCAAGCTCCCAGAGCTTGGTATTTAAGACTTGACAAATACCTACAACAACAAGGTTTCAAAAGAGGAGCTACAGAAAACAATATTTACATCAAAATAGACAATAAATATTTGTTAATCATTGTGGTTTATGTGGATGATATCATTTTTGGAAGTAATGCTGATAGAATGAGCCAAAAGTTTGCAGAATAAATGCAAAAATAATTTGAGATGTACGTGCTTGGAGAATTGTAATTCTTTATAGGTTTGTATATTTCTCAATCCAGCAAGGGAATATTCATTTCTCGGATCAAATATAACTAGGAAATGTTGAATAAATTCATAATGAAAGATTGTGCACTTGTTAGTACACCCATGATCGCAGGATGCAAGCTGAGAAAATATTATTAATCTATAGAAGTAAATCAAACACTATACATGTTAATTATTAACAACCTACTATATGTGAAACCATCAAGGCTAGACACCATGCAAGCAGTAGGATTGGTTGCAAGATTTCAATCTGCACCAAAGGAGACACATGCAAAAGCAATAAAAATAATATTTAGATACCTGAAGGGCACATTGGACTTTGGATTTTGGTATTCAAGAAGTAAGGACTTCACTCTAACAACATATACAAATGCATATTGGGAAGGAAGTATTGATGACAATAAAAGTTCCAGTGCAGAATCATTCTTTCTAGGAAAATATCTAGTATCATGTTTGATCAAGAAGAAAAATTCAATATCTTTATCCACAACAGAATCCAAATATATTGCAACAAAAACATGTTGCACACAAGTTCCTTGGATGAAGTAGAAATTGAAGGATATCAAGGTAGAATATGATCAACCAATCTCAATCAGTTGCGACAACAAAATTGAAATCAAAATTTCAAATAATCCTATTATGCACTCAAAGAAGAAGAATATTCCAATAAAGTACCATTTCCTAAGAGAAAAGGTAGTTGAGAAAAGTGTCAAGATGGAATACATTACCACCAAAGAATAGGTTACAAATATTTTTACCAAACCCCTTCCTAGAGACACATTTGAATATCTTAGACAGAATTTGGGAGTGACATCCCTCTCATATCGTTAGTAAATGGAAGCACAAGATCAGGCGAAGCAACCATTTTCCATTGATGTCAAAGGGGGAGGAGTAGCAGACAGAAGAAAAATTGCAGACAGAGGGAATATCAGAATAGACTAAGGGTTTCCATTAATGACTAGCAATACCATCAACCAATTGTCTTCTTTTCAACCTACATCTTTGTTCCTCTTGTTGTTGTTGAGTTGATTGTCCTATCTATTATTAAGTCCCTTGTTCTAGTTTCATTTCAAAATTCTCTGTATAAGCATAAGTTCAACCCCTATTGCATCATATGTAATGTTAGAAATTGAAATATTAAAAGAACATATCAAGGGCTTAATTGTAGAGAAAGATGAAATTGAACAATTGAGGGAGCAAGTAAAAGGGTTGAATTTGGAAAAAAGATACTCAAAAACATTTGGTAGACTCCCATAAAGAAGAGTATATTATTTTGGACACTCATCACAAAAAGTTGGAAATAGTATAAAAGAGTCATGACCAACTGAAAGAGGAAATAACGAAGAGACAAAAAGTTATCAATGAAAAATATGAGGTGTTGGAGCAGGCTATTTTGCGGAAATTCATAGCAATAATGGAAGGAAGTTACAAAAAGGATCAATAAAGGAGTGTGTTCCAGGAAATAAGGAAAAATAGCATGTTAGAAGGTAGGAAAAGCAATGCGTCGGGAATTAAGAAAAATAAGTGCAAGGAAAGAGGGAAGTCAAAGACAAAAGAAGGACAACATGACGAGGAATAATTGGATCAAGGACCAATTATGCATAAGAGGTTGAAATGTGGACAAACCTAAACCACTTAGGGTTAGGGTTTTGGTCATAATGAAATGGGTTTTTACCCACCTTTTGTAGTATCAATATATGATGTATGAGGTAGCTAGGGTATTTTAGTTTATGGTATCATGTTTTGAGTACTTTCTAAGCGATGAACAATCAGTTTTGGTTGATATTTGTGGAGCTAATATTGAGTCATATGGGTTGTAATTGAGGTTCAGGTTGCAAGATGTTGAGATTGGTGTGACCTAGTCAACCTCACACCAACTATTATTTGTAATGCGCTCAGTGCAATGATTTGTTGAAGAATAATAAAGAATAATAAGATCATTGTGGATGTAGCCCAAGGGGGGTGAACCATGGTAAAACCTATTTTATTATGTGGAATGAATTTTTTATTCTTTGCAATGCTTATGATGATGAATGAATGAATTAATGGATCTGTTTAGGTTAATTTACAACACACACTAGATTTGTTTTGACATTTACTGTAGAATGAATGTTAGTGGTTAGTAAATGGTAGATTTGGATAATGAAGTATTGGAATAGTATATCTGATGTATAATGAAAGTAGAAACCATGTATAACATCCCCAAAGTATCATCCTGATCCGAAAACATCTTTTACACGATAGTGGTTGAATTATTAAGCATGTGTTAATTAACCAAATAGGATGTTGAATGAAAGATGAAGAATTATAGAAGAAACATCACAGCCATATGCACATATACAGATCTGAAATAAAGAATAAAACAACAACAAACCATAACACCAATGTGATAATGGAGTTCGACAATCTTGCCTACTTCTCTGGGCCTTTGTCTAAGTGGGTGAGGCTTTCTTATTTTTTTTCAAATATTTAAAATGTGAACACAATAGTGCCAAAAGGTTACAAAATTGATCTGGTATTGTTCTACCAAATCTCTATAACCCAACAAAATAAATGGCACTGAGATCGGATGACCGAAGCTCCCAGAAATGGCCCTCAAAGGTGCACTCCTCAACAACTTCCCTACATAAAAATGGCTTGGGCTTGGAAAATATTCAACATAAACCTTCTCTAAATGTCCTCCCATGGCCTCAAGAAGGCCTGGTTTATATAGATCTGAATTTGTTAACCATCTCCCAACTTCCCCCCAAGATCTGAACTCAAAAAGGGCATAATATCTCCCAACAGGCCCATAAATCAATAAAAAACCATATTATAAAGTTTATAACCCACTTGGGAAAAAAGATTGGGCACAACCCCCTTTCCCTCAACTCCTAGGCATATTAGCGTGCCCCATGTGGCCTCACACTTCTCTCGTGGCATGATGGCCCCTTCCTCTCCACTCTTGGTCGCATCTCAGGCCATGTGCCCCAAGCCCAAGGCTCCACATGCTAATGGTCATTATAGCCCATGATGGAAAAGCCCATGGACTAGTGCCCTAGTCGGTGAGCGAGCCTGACTAACCGGTTGCTATCCATTCTTTCAAGCACCAAGTGTAAGGTGAAGCCACTAGGCCATATGGATATCCCATAGGATTGGCGCTAGTATCCATTTGTAGTCTGCGTGCTATGGTAAAGAATCAGGTCCAATGGAAAAACCCCGACACCGGGGGCTGACAAGTTTAGCCATTCATGCACAATGGAGGAACAAGGGTTATATTGTATGGTCGAATGGTAATGTATCGAGGTTGGGGCTAGGCCCCAACCCTAACTTTGCCAAACTAGCACCATTTACAAAGTTAAATACAATCTACACCATAGAGTGTTAAGAAACATCTGGTAGGTGGGTTGGTAGCCCAACCTACGTGAGGTATTTTTTCAAATAGGAGGTCGTGGGTTGAAAACTATTGGATTCCAAAAATTTTCTAACTACATAACTAATACAGGGGTGCCATGTGTCATCTTACGAATGTTCCACATGTCACCCTTACAATGGTGACACATGTCACCACTACAGTGGTGACACATGTCACCCTTACAGTGGTGACACGTGTCACCCTTATAATGGTGACACATGTCACCCTTATAGTGGTGACATGTGTCACTTCCTGGTTGGTCCACCTATACATCCACATCAACCATCTGTATTCCTAGTCATCCTGCCACATCAGCTCTACAGAACCTGACACATCAGCTGACTATACGACCATATGTCTTGTACAAGCAATTGCTACATGACACTGTACAGACTGTACAATCATCATTTTTTTGCTTGTTTGGCCAAATGAATAGATCACGATATCAAGAACACACGACATATGTTTTCCCCCATTCAAGTTGCGTTGGGTTCATATCGACGAGGTCTACGCACACATCTGTTTTGAATCCATTATAATAACTTTTATTTTTAGGCCTTTTTAAGCCCCATCAAGCTCCTGATTCTGAATCTGGATCACACCTCCGCACTAAAGGACCTTTTGGTCCCCAAAAGGTTACTGACCAGTCATCAAGCTCGGGATAGGCCACCCAACTTGCTCTCTATCTTCGAAATCTGTCCTGTGCACCTGTCTCATCAAGATCAACTGTAACGCAATCATGATAATTGACAACATATTGTTAGCCATTTGAACCCTGTCACATCTTACTGAAGCTACTATCATCCATGTAGACAACATTAATAATGTTAGCATAAAAAATATGACTACAAATGAGTTGATATGTTTGTAATATTTGCATGACATTAGCTTATCTTGAAGCAAACTGTGATTGATTTTCCATTCTACAATCATTTTTTGTTCTTGCTTAAGATTGATTACTTGGTTTGAAACAATTATAGGTGTGTTGCTTGCTTGAGCCACCTTTCTTAATTTTTCCATTGTTTGAATAGTTTTATTTTCCTTTACATGATGAGCATGAACCACATATTATTGACCTGCTTTGGTTAAATGATATTGATTCTTTGTCCTGTAGAATATTTCTTTACGATCATATAAGTATGGAATACCTAATACCATTCCACATTCACTTAGTGATACCACATCACATGTTACCTCGTCTACAAACATAGATGAAATTGCAAATTTTAATGTGCACTGCTTGGTTATGTGCATTTGATGATTGTTTCTTATCCATTTAAGTGTGTAAGGCTTATGATGTATCTGTGTTTTTAATCCTAATTGCTTAACCAATTCCTCTAAAATTAAGTTATCTTGAGATCCACTATCTATCAATGTGTCAAACTTAGTGTGCCTCATGATGATCCTTATGTGAAACAAGTTACTTATACAATGAAATCCTTCACCAATTTTACCTGTCATACAAACCAATAAGACCTTAGATTCATCACCTGAATACGACCCCAAGTTGGTGGGTCGTGTTGTTGCTGCATCTATTTGCCTCCCCTTCTTTTCATTGAACCACTTTGGTCTCTTCTTGGGATGTAATTTCCAACAATCGTCCTCATCATGCCCCTCTTTCTTGCAATGCTTGCAAGAAGGATTCTATTCCTTTCTCATCACTGAATTTGACTTCTTACCATGCCACTTCCTTTTGTCCTGTTTCCTTGAAGATGATTCCCCTGATACACCAACTCCTGTTTTCCCTGCTTCAATGTATGTCGCTTGACAGAAACCTCATCAAGATTAGTTGGTCCAAACATGACTACAATATTTTGAATATGTGCAGGTAAACCTCCTATATACTTCATAAGAGTTTCTTGGTTATGCAAAGTAATATCTAACATCAATGCCATTTTACGAAATCCATCTGTGTATTCTTGCAATGTTTGTCCTTTTCTTAGTTTTAAATCTTGCCATTCAATTAACTCTTTCTCTTTATAACCCAAAGGATAAAATTTCTTTCTAAGTGCAGAAATACAAATTTTCCATGATGGAAATACTTGTTGTGTGCCATTTTGCAAATTGATTTGCCACTAAATGAGTGTTGTGCCTGCAAGTCTTAATGATGCCAATTTGATTTGAGTGGCCTCATCCTTGATCTGTTGCACACTGCAATAAACCTCCATTTGTATGACCCAATTGTAAAGTCTCTCTGCATTAACTTCACCATCATACATGGGTAATTCGAATTTCACATCAAGTTTTAATATAGGCATTTCATTCTTGTGTTTATGGACATGTTTCTTTGCATTGGATTTAGAACTTGAACTTGAAAAAGAAGGAGAAGAAGGAGGTGATGATAGTGGTGAAGGAGGAATTTGAGTAGGATCCTCTCCTTCTTCACTTTTTCCCTTTGAATATTCACCAAGAACTGGTCTCTTTCGTTCCAAGTAATGATCATACAAAACCTTCATCATCTCTGACACGACGAAGAAAGTTTTTTGAAACTCCTTCTCATCCTGAGAAAGTCCCTCTTCCAATGCCATCTTCTCGCCTTGAGAAGTTATCTTTCTTAATCCAATCAATGGATTCTCTTCAACAATATCGTCTTCACCATGATGTAGCTTTTCCCTGGTTAACATGAAAAACTCAAATCCAAACGTCAACTAGCTCTGATACCAGTTGATCCGAAAAGATCTTTTACATGATAGTGGTTGATTTATTAAGAATGTGTTAATTAACCAAATAGGAAGTTGAATGAAAGAGGAATAATTATAGAAGAAACATCACATCCATATGCACATATACATATCTCAAATAAAGCATAAAACAACAAAAAAACATAACACCATTGTGATAACGAAGTTCGGCAATATCGCCTACATCTCCGGGCCTTTGTCTCAGTGGGTGAGGCTTTCTTATTTCTGTTCAAAGCTTTAAAATGTCAACACAATAGTTCCAAAAGGTTACAAAACTGATCTGGTCTTATTATACTAGATATCTAAAACCCAACAAAAGAAACGACATTGACATCAGATGACCGAAGCTCCCAAAAATGGCTCGCAAAGGTGCGATCCTCAACAACTTCCCTGGATAAAAATGGCTTGGGATTGGAAAATATTCATCATAAACCTACTCTGAATGTCCTCCCCTGGCCTCAAGAAGGTCTGGTTTATATATATCTGAAGTTGGTAACCATCTCCCAACTCCCCCCCAATATCTGGCCTAAAAAAGGGCCCAATATCTCCCAATAATGACCAAAATCTCTAAAAACAGGGCCATAAATCAATAAAAATCCATATTATAAAGTTTATAACCCACTTGGGTGAAACGATTGGGTGCATCCCCCTTTTCCTTAGCTCCTAGGAATATTAATGCACCCCATGTGGCCTCACGCTCCTCTCTTGTCATGCTAGCCCCCTCCTCTCGCCTCCTGGTTGCATCATAGGCCATGTGCCCCAAGACCAAGGTTCCACGTGCTAATGGTTATAGTAGCCCCCGATGGAAAATCCCATGGACTAGCACCCTGGTCAACGGACAAGCCCGACCGGTCGAGTGCTATCGATTCTTTTGAGCACCAAGTGCAAGGTCAATCCATCGGGTTGTATGGCTATCCCATATGATCAGGGCTAGTTGTTAGGATATTTAGACACGTAGGAGTTAGTAAGATATACTTCGTCTATTGTGTCATTAGGTAAAATTGTGTTTCTTTAGTATGCATTAGTATGCATTTGTAGTTAGGAAATATGACAGTCACGATATGTTCCCGACATAGAGTGATCCGATAGTTCATACTCTCCTCGATCTTAACAACCATTGATCCATGGCTTAACACCTGATTGGTCCATGATATCTATTTAAAGAGCATGGAGGATCATTTGTCGATGATCGATTGTGAGAAACTCTCTTGTAAAATCTCTTTGTAATATTTTTCTTTGCATTAATAAACTGCTCCAAGTGGTCGCATTGGTTGGGGCCGTGGATGTTTCCCCATAGGGGTTTTACCACATGAAAACATTGGTGTGTTGATATTTGATCTGGTTATGTGAGTGGTTACTGAAGGTGTTCATCCTCTGTTGGAATACCTTTGTTTTTTAGCATGGTATTAGAGCCTATTTAAAGACCCGCTCCTGTTGTAGATCGAGATCATGAAGCTGAGTTGCCTCATCTCCAATTTATTTTATTTCCGTACATTTCTGGGCTGAGAGGACTGTTCCATTCCATAGGGGGCGCTCTTTTAAGTCAGGAACACTTTTTTTTTCACTCGAAAAGGTTTCTATTTGCCCAAGATATGACCATTACAGTCAGATTCGGAGGTATAAAGTTTGAATACGCATTTTTTAAAATTTTTGAAAAGTAGTATTTTGGTTTTATTTCGGTTTTGTTTTATTTATTTCTAGGTTTCTACTCTTTTAGATCTATGTCTGATATTTTCCCTGTTCCCTATGCAATCTCGGAAAATCAAAAATAGATATGAAAAGGTGCATCTTTAGGGTAAGCTAACTGAGATCTAACCCTTGTTGTCATCGAGAAGCGAAAATTTTTTCTTCTATGAAAATAGATTTTTTTAGCACGCTCTCCAAGGTTGTCTTCCACAACAACAACAACAACAACACCCCCAATCCTCCTTCTTAAAATTACAATATGTTTTGCTAGAACATTTGGTTAAAAGTTTCCTTATTAAGTAAGAGGTCTTGAGTTCAAGTGTCGCTTTTGTTACCTTTTTTGAAAAAGTTCATGCTAAAATTGTAAAGTGTATTTCACTTCAAGTATAAAAGTGAATCACTATAAGTGGATTTAATATTTTATTTTATAGTTATTTATTTTGAATGCAACTTTTTTGTTATAAATTAAATTCATTGTAAAAGTGATCCCCACTTCTCTTTATAAAAGTGGGTCACTTCATAAAGCAACTTACACAATCACGTGGTCATTTGGTTACCGATTGTGCCTTTTTTTAAAAGGGCATAACTCTAACATCGGAAGTCCATTTTCAGTGTCGTTTTTTTTAAAACCACATAACTTTTCGAGCTCTTTCCATCCAGATCATCAGTTTTAGTTTTTAAATCCACATTATATACATATTTAATATGGATTCTACAAGTACTGTCTTGCTTACCAGCAAGAACTACTTCTAATGGAAATCTCATATGGAAGATTTATTAAGAAGTAAAGGCTTGTACCGGATTACCCTGGGAAAGGAAAAATCACCCACTAATGCTGATAAGAAATCCAAGTGGGATAATAGGAATGATGAAGCATGTGGACTAATCAGAATTTCCATCTCTCCTGATTTAAGGTACCACCTTCAAGATATTGATGACCCCAAAGAAGCTTGGAACACGATTGAATCTATGTTTGGTAAACTCAATATTATTCAAGCACAACAATTAGAAAATCAAATACTAACCTTGAGTCCAAATGATTTTTCTTGCCTTAGAGACTATCTATCTAGGTTTAAAACACTCAGAATTTTATGTGAAGAATGTAAGATAAAGATGGAGGATGAGCGTTGCATCTATCTTATTATTTCTAAGCTAGGTAGTGCATATTTTGTGTTTGTATCTACCTTTTATGTTTTGAGAGAGGCTCTAGGGGAAGAAGCTTATGAAAAACCCACTCTTGAGTCCTTTTGTTCTTCTTTGATTCGAGAGGAAGATAAACTTGTACAATTTGGAGTGATCAACACTGCAGGTCCCTCCAACAAAGTCTTAGTTGCCCAGTGATGCAGGAGCATCCGCAATTCATCATACAAACCAGCGCGAAGAGAAAGAAGAGACAGTTGGACAAGCCAGAAAACCTCAAATTTTGAATTCTACCTTGGTATTGTTGCGTCGTCGTTTTACTAAAGGCATTCAAAGCTGAGCGCACTTGTAATGTAATGTAGATAAGCAGGAAATTAATGGTTTTAATGCTGTTAGATAGAAATTAGTTGTAGATTAGACAGTTTTTACTTCCAGGAGGGAAAATGAATATAGGCACCCTCCTTGTGTAATTGAAAGGGATTTTTTCAGCATTAGAAGAAAAAGAAGAGCAGAGCAGAGAGCTTGTGAAGAAACTCCATGTACAGACATTGAATTAATAGGAAATCTTTTATTCAATTCCATGGATGGGTTTAGTCTCTTTGTGTTGTTGGTATTATGTTGTTGCATGCTTGCTTCTTTTTATGTTTATATTCTATATGCTGCATATGTGATTGCGTACCAGGTTCGAAATCTAAGAGAATGAGGGAATGAGTTTCAATTGTTTCTCTTCTTAAGTCTGGAGATTCCTGCATAGAGTGCAGTTGAATTTCTCCGCATAGAGTGTGTGAGGAGGCTGAGTAGTTGAACTTTTGTTCTCTTTCTCCCCAATTCGAGTTGGATTATTCAAACCGTGCAGGTGAGTGCAGGTCGAATTGAAGTCTCAAAACCGAGTCTGAGAGAAGGATAACCAGACTGTTGTTAGCAGGATTGCTCAAGTCTAGACGACTTCAACGCTTTGAGAGTTGTTGGAAGTCGAACACAGGAAGGACGTGAGAAGTCTTTGAAGGAGTCAGAGAACCAAAGCTCAGGAGGGATAGTGTCTTTTCCCTCAGTGGAACAGGATGAATCTGGTGTAGCAGAAGAATTCTCAGGAGGAAGAGAATCAACGGTTGGAACCCCCCGTGAAGTTTGCGAAATCCTAAGGACCATCCGATCGCAGAGGAGTTGCGCGGGAGATAGCCCGTAAGCACAGGCGAGGAAGAATAAAGGTCCATCGGGCTTCGAGGTTTCAGCGTTCGGGGTTTGACAAGGAGAGAGTTCACCCCTCATAGAATCACGATTCGCGATTCCTCGAATCGATGTGCACCGTTGATCGGGGAGAGGACACGTGGCGGAAGATCCCGAGGAGTCGGGATTCGAGGTTTTGCAAGGACTGTGACCTTTTGCATCAGAAGATGCGAACTCCCGAATCACGATTTCCCGATAGCGAGTGGGAGACAGGTGTCGAGGCATCAAGCCTCACTAGGAGGTGTTGACGGGTGTCATCGGACTTCGGGGTTTCGGCATTCGGTGTTTTGGGGTTTTCGACCACGAAGGAACTTTACATCACGGATTCGCGATCCGCGAAATCCCGAAGAGGACGTGGCAGCGTGGAACCCCGGAAGCTAGTGGAATATAGGTGGCATTGTATCGGGGTTCGGTCTTCGGCGTTTGATGAGGCAAGAGTTCATACTCGCTGAAATCGCGAGTAGCGATTTCCTGAATCAATAGAAACCGTTGATTTCTACGGGACAGGTGGCGTGAAATCCCGAGAGATCGGGGTTTGAAATTCGGGACTTTCCACTGTAAAGAAATTGTGAACGGTGAAATCGTGATCCCGCGACCCCCGAGAGAGAGGAGAGAGGAGGTGACGTGGCAAGGAGATAGCACACATGCACATCGGACTTCGGGGTTCGGGGTTTAGAGCTGTTAGCGCATCGTGCTAGCGAGAACCGCAAACTCCCGAGCCGCGATATCCCGATTTCTGAAGAGGGAGATTGCGAAGGATTATTGTGGGTGACTCATGATTCCCGAGGGGAGTTGGAAGAGCTCAGACTCTTCAAGCCCGTGACTTGAAGAAGATCCTGGTGGGAGCGGCTTGCTCGGTGGGGGGTAGGTTGCGTCAGAGTAGTATCAGGGCGGGAGTATCTTTGCTTTCTGTAGCAGAGACAGAGATTCAGCATGCCGCCCAGAAGAGAGAGGCATTCACCTGATCGTGAGGATAGGGATGCCCGAAGAAGGGGTAGGTAGCCAGGTAATGCTGCGATGGAACGAGAAATGCGAGATCTCCGAGCACGGATGGAGGAGATGGAAACTGCACAGAGGCGCGGAGCTAGTGCAGTGGAGTTCAGTGATTCTGAAGTGGAGGAGGAAGCTGGACGTGAGGCGGAAGAGGTCTCAGCAAAAGATGCCTCGACAGAGAGGTTGATCAGAGCCATTTCGAGGATGAGATCGAAGACTAAGATGGATATTCCCATCTATGAGGGAAATCTAAACATGGAGGAGCTGCTGGATTAGATCCGAGCACTCGACACCTACTTCGACTACAAAGACATCGAAGAGGACAAGAAAGTAAGGCATGCCGTCACGAAGATGAAGGGACATGCAGCCTTATGGTGGGACGAGCTGCAGGCTGACAGGTGCTACAAAGGAAAACACAAGATTAAAAGCTGGGATCGGATGATCGCCAAGATGAAGGCGAAGTTCATTCTGAGGGACTACCAGATCACTCTATTTAGGCGCATGCAGAACCTGAAATAGAAGATGATGACGGTGAAGGAGTACACTGAGGAATTCTATAGGCTCAATATCCGAGGAGGTCATCGAGAGAGTGATGACGAAAAAGGTGGAAAGATATCTGAATGGTCTCAGGTATGACATTCAGGATGAATTGAGCATGGTCACCATCCGAACAGTTGAGGAAGCATACCAGATGGCTTTGAAAGCTGAGGAGAAGCTGAGCCGCAAGCAGGGACAACGAGGGTGAGGTAGAAGCCAGCCTAGAAGCAAAGCAGTTGCCCAAGAACGAACCCAAAAGCCCAAGGAGGATTGGAAGAGGCCTCAGGGAAGAGCTGAAAGAGGTGGAACCTCGCAGCAGAGGTAGCAAGTTGCTGAGCTGAGGAGATAGCAAACAGGTCAGCAAAGAGATTACGCTGATGCCAATACATTTCCTCGCACCCGAGGTAGAGGAAGAGGCCATGGGGGAGTCATCACATGTTTTACATGTGGGAAAGACGGAAACAAGGCCGTTGACTGTCCAGAGAGGAAGGTGGACAGAGGAAAAGCTCATGTTGCTGAGGTGCAGAGGCGTGATGTTGAAGATGAAGACGCTGGGAGTGGGAAGTCACTAACAGTGCATAAAGTTCTCTTGAAACCCGAGAAAGAGATGGAGGACACAACGCAAAGATGCAGACTGTTTCGGACGACTTGCAAGACCCACGGCTGGAAATGCAAGGTTATAGTGTATAGTGGGAGCACAGATAATCTCGTTTCAACCGATATGGTGGAGAAACTGGAGCTGAAAACGAACAAACACCCGAGTCCATACAAAGTGACATGGCTGCAGAAAGGACACCAAGTATGTGTTACAAAGCAATGCTTGGTAAATTTTAAAATGGGTGATTATAGGGATGAAATTCTGTGTGACGTTATACCCATGGATGTCTGTCATGTATTATTGGGAAGACCATGGCAGTTTGACAGAAATGTGGTTCATGATGGGAGGATGAACACATATACCTTGGAGAAGGATGGAAAAACACATACACTGCTTCCGGGGAAGGATAAGGAAGTGAAGCCGGAAGTGAGCAGTACAATACTTCTCATGAGTGGGAAAGAGCTTCTCACAGAGTTGGAGAAGGATGAGGATCCACAATTCCTTGTTGTCAGGAAGCCGAGAATTATCTTGACAAGCACAATAGTGGATGACTTGCCAGACGAGATTCAGGAACTACTTGGAGAGTTCGCTGATATCATCGTGGACGAACTACCTCGTTCGTTGCCACCGATGAGGAGTGTGAGTCACCACATTGACCTCATACCCGGAGCAAGTTTGCCAAATAAGGCAGTGTATAGGTTGACACCTCAAGAGAATGAGGAAGTCAAAAGGCAGGTACAGGATCTGCAGGACAAGGGACTAGTGAGAGAGAGTCTGATTCCATGTGTTGTTCCGACAGTATTGAGTCCAAAGAAGGATGGAGGCTGGAGGATGTGCATAGACTCCAGGGCGATCAATAAAATCACCATCAGGTACAGGTTTCCACTGTCGAGAATGGATGACTTGATGGATTTCCTGAGTGGGGAAAATTACTTCTCCAAGATAGATCTCAAGAGCGGATACCATCATATCCGGATGAGAGAGGGGGATAAGTGGAAAACAACATTAAAAAAAAACGAAGGGTTGTACGAATGGCTGGTTATGCCATTTGGGTTGACAAATGCGCCAAGCACATTTATGCGACTGATGAATGAAGTCCTGTGGGAATTCATTGGCAAGTTTGTGGTCGTATACTTGGACGACATACTAATTTTCAACAAGACTAGAGCTGAACACTTGAGGCATTTGGCCATTGTGATGAGGAGACTGCAGCAGGAGAAACTGCTGATCAATTTGAAGAAGTGTTCCTTTATGCAGACAAAACTCATATATCTGGGGTTCGTTATTTCGGCTAACGAATTAAAGATGGATCCTGAGAAGGTGAACGTGATCAAGAATTGGCCATCGCCAAGGAATGTTTTCAAGGTAAGGAGCTTTCACGGTTTGGCAAGATTCTACAGGAAGTTCATTCAAAACTTCAGTGGAATTAGTGCTGCAATGATGGATACTGTGAAAAAGCGGCATAAAATTTTTCATTGGACAACCGAGGCTGAGAAGAGCTTCACTCTGTTGAAGCGGAAGATAATGGAGCAGCCAGTATTAGTGTTGCCAGATTTTCAGAAGACCTTCCAGGTGAAGTGTGACACTAGTGGATATGCTATTGGAGGAGTTTTAAGTTAGGATGATAGACCTGTGGCATATTACAGCGAGAAGCTGGATGATGCAAAGTTGAAGTACTCCACGTACGACAAAGAATTCTATGCCATCATCCAGGCATTGAAGAAGTGGAGGCATTATCTCATACCCAAAGAATTTGTGTTGTACAGTGATAATCATGCACTTCAATTCGTGAGTCAGCAGGAGAAGCTGAATCAAAAGCATGCGAAGTGGGTGGAATATATGCAGAATTTCACCTTTGTCATAAAGCACATTTCAGGGACTGCAAACAAGGTAGCTGACGCCTTGAGTTGAAAATGTTTATTGCTACAAGAATTTAAGGTCAAGACTTTGGGTTTTGAAAACCTGAAGGATATGTATGCAGGTGATGCTGATTTTGGGGAAGCTTATGAAGCAGCCAAGAATCCGGTACTCAGAGATAGGAGCCCGTGGATAGAATTCTTGATACAGGATGGATTTCTATTCAAGGGCAATCAATTGTGCATTCCAGATTGCTCTATGAGAGATAATTTGGTACGCGAAAAGCACAGCGGTGGACTAGCAGGTCATTTCGGGCATGACAAAATATTCGCAAAGCTGAGCGAATTGTATTTTTGGCCAGGTATGCGTACAGATGTGAAGATATTTGTTGACCGATGCAGAATTTGTCAACATGCAAAAGGCCGAAAACAGAACACAGGGTTCTATCAGCCGTTGCCTATACCGGAGAGACCATGGGAGGCAATTAGTATGGATTTTGTCTTGGGTTTACCGAGAACACAACGAGGAGTTGATTCCATTTTTGTGGTGTTGGATAGGTTCTCGAAGATGGCACATTTCATTCCATGTCATAAGACTAGCGATGCAACCCACATCGCCAATTTATTTTTCAAAGAGATTGTAAGATTGCATGGATTACCAAGAAGCATAGTCTCGGATCGGGATACCAAGTTCATAGGTCATTTTTGGAGGACTCTATGGAAGAAGTTGGGGACTGATTTAGCATTCAGTTTTTCTTACCATCCGTAGACAGATGGGAAGATCGAAGTGGTCAACAGGAGCTTGGGGGATCTATTGAGAAGTCTGGTGATAGAGCATCACACCAGTTGGGATCAAATTCTACCACAGGCAGAGTTTGCGTACAACGATTCTGTGAATCGGAGTACAGGTAAGAGCCCATTTCAAATTTTATATGGAACACAGCCGAGAGGAGTTTCTGAGCTCAGGGAGCCAGAACAGGACGAGACTAGCAGCGTGAGAGCTGAGGAGTTTGCTGAGGCGATGAAAGAACTTCACACGCAGGTGAAGCAGCGGTTGCAAAAATCCAATCAAGAGTATAAGTGCAGAGCCGACCAGAGGAAAAGACAACTTCAGTTTGAAGTTGGTGACATGGTTCTGGCGCACCTGAGGAAGGAAGGGTTCCCGAGGGGAACATACAACAAGCTCAAGATGAATAAAATTGGGCCGTGTAAAATCCTGAAGAAGTTCGGGCAGAATGCATATGAGCTTGAGTTGCCAGAAGGCATCGGGATATCTCCGATTTTCAATATTTCAGATTTATACCCATATAAGGCCGAAGATGCAGGAGATGGAAATGTTGAGGAACCAGTCATCCAGTGGCAGAAGCATTTTCCAATGGCACATAAACCTGAGATAGAGTGCATACTGGACAAAAGAGTAGGCAGGAAGACCAGGAGGAAGCAGTATTTTGAATACCTGGTGAAATGGAAAAATCACCCAGTGGAGGATGCCAGCTGGGAGACAGAAGCAGTGATTTTGAAACATAGGCAGACTGTACAGGAGCTCATGGGCAGGAGCCCATGAAATCTTTTGAGCTGAGGAGTATGATGCAGGAGCATCCGCAATTCATCATACAAACCAGCGCGAAGAGAAAGAAGAGACAGCTGGACAAGCCAGAAAACCTCAAATTTTGAATTCTACCTTGGTATTGTTGCGCCACCGTTTTACTAAAGGCATTCAAAGCTGAGCGCACTTGTAATGTAATGTAGATAAGCAGGCAATTAATGGTTTTAATGCTGTTAGATAGAAATTAGCTGTAGATTAGATGGATTTTACTTCCAGAAGGGAAAACAAATATGGGCACCCTCCTTGTGTAATTGAAAGGGATTTTTTCAGCATTAGAAGAAAAAGAAGAGCAGAGCAGAGAGCTTGTGAAGAAACTCCATGTACATACATTGAATTAATAGGAAAGCTTTTATTCAATTCCATGGATGGGTTTAGTCTCTTTGTGTTGTTGGTATTATGATGTTGCATGCTTGCTTCTTTTTATGTTTATCTTCTATATGCTGCATATGTGATTGCGTACCAGGTTCGAAATCTGAGAGAATGAGGGAATGAGTTTCAATTGTTTCTTTTCTTAAGTCTGGAGAGTCCTGCATAGAGTGCAGTTGAATTTCTCCGCATAGAGTGCGTGAGGAGGCTGAGCAGTTGAAATTTTGTTCTCTTTCGCCCCGAGTCGAGTTGGATTATTCGTACCGTGCAGGTGAGTGCAGGTCGAATTGAAGTCTCAGAACCGAGTCTGAGAGAAGGAGAACCGGACTACTGTTATCAGGATTTCTCAAGTCTAGACGACTTCAACGCTTTGAGAGTTGTTGGAAGTCGAACACAAGAAGGAAATGGGAAGTCTTTGAAGGAGTCAGAGAACCAAAGCTCAGGAGGGATAGTGCCTTTTCCCTCAGTGGAACAAGACGAAGCTGGTGCAGTGGAAGAATTCTCAGGAGGAAGAGAATCAACAGTTGGAACCCTCCGTGAAGTTTGAGAAATCCTAAGGACCATCCGATCGCAGAGGAGTTGCGCGGGAGATAGCCTGTAAGCATAGGCGAGGAAGAATAAAGGTTCGTCGGGCTTCGGGGTTTCGGCGTTCGGGGTTTGACAAGGCGAGAGTTCACCCCTCGTAGAATCACGATTCACGATTCCCCGAATCAATCTGCACCATTGATCAGGGAGAGGACACGTGGCGGAAGATATTGAGGAGTCGAGATTCATGGTTTTGCAAGGACTGTGACCTTGTGCATCAGGAGACGTGAACTCTTGAATCACGATTTCCCGATAGAGAGGTGGAGACAGGTGTCGAGGCATCAGGCCTCACCAGGAGGTGTTGACAGGTGTCATCGGACTTCGGGGTTTTGGCATTCGGTGTTTCAGGGTTTTCGACCACGAAGGAACTTTGCATTGCAAATTCGGGATCCATGAAATCCCAAAGAGAACGTGGCAGCGTGGGACCCCGGAAGCTAGTGGAATACAGGTGGCATTTTATCGGGGTTTTGTCTTCGGCGTTTGATGAGGCAAGAGTTCATACTCGCTGAAATCGCAAGTAGCAATTTCCTGAATCAGTAGAAACCGTTGATTTCTACGGGACAGGTGGCGTGAAATCCTGAGAGATCGGGGTTCGGCATTCGGGACTTTCCACTGTAAAGAAATTGTGAACGGCAAAATCGCGATCTCGTGACCCTCGAGAGAGAGGAGAGAGGAGGTGACGTGGCAAGGAGATAGCACACATGCACATCGGAGTTCATGGTTCGGGGTTTGGAGCTATTAGCGCATCGTGCTAGTGAGAACCGTGAACTCTCGAGCCGCGATATCCCGATTTACAAAGAGGGAGATTGTGAAGGATTATTATGGGTGACTCGTGATTCCCGAGGGGAGTTGGAAGAGGTCAGACTCTTCGGGCCCATGACTTGAAGAAGGTCCTAGTGGGAGCAGCTTGCTCGGTGAGGGGTAGGTTGCGTCACCCAGGAGAAGGATAAACGCAAGTATCCCAAGAAGCAACATCCTCACTACAACAACAAACAACATAAGGGTCCCAAACCTACTCAGACAACTTCAGCTTCTACTGGTGATAATGGAGCAAAATATAAAAGTAATAATACTAATAGACATTTCAAATTTTGTGATAAAGATGGTCATGATGAGTCCAAATGTTTCAAGAAGATGGAATCTTTAGAAGCAACAATGAAGAAGCACAACATCAGTATTAATTCTACTTTTTATTCTCACGGACATGCACTTTCTACTTCTGGTTTCTCCTTCAATTCAAATTCTACTACTACTTCTTCTTCTGATGAGTGGCTTATTGATTCAGGAGCATCTTATCATATGGCTAAGGATAAAGCCATATTTTCTGCTCTAAATGAATGTAACACCAAGAAAATATTTGTTAGTGATGATAGATCTCTTAGTGTTGTAGGATCTAGAACAGTTCAAGTAGATAATGGTCATTTCAATGATGTATTATGTGTTCTAAGTCTTTCTTGTAATCTTATATCAGTTTATCAAATCACTCATTCAAGTGAAGGTAAAAACGTCGAGTTTTCACCTCACCAAGTTGTAATCAAGGATCTAAACGATCCTAAGCATGTTCTTGCAATTGGAATTGCTGATGATATTACCAGGTTGTACAAGCTTGACAACTTTGGGTCATCAGATTTTTCATCAGTTTTTGTTGCTCATAGCAATGACTTGAGCAAACTTTGGCATGAGCGTTTTGGTCATCTAAACTATCGCTCATTGCAGCAACTATGTAATCAATAGATGGTGACTGGTCTTCCTCTTGTTTCATGCAGAGATGGTGTTTGTGCAGTTGTGTTCTCGACAAACATCATCGGGACAACTTTGACAAACATGCCTCTTGGCATGCCTTGAGTCCTTTGCAGCTTGTTCATAGTGATTTATGTGGTCCATTTTCTTCTCCTTCTTTTTCTGGGTGCAAGTGTTTATTAACATTCATTGATGACTTTTCCAGGTGTACTTGGGTTTACTTCTTAAAACTCAAGAGTGAAGTTTTGGACAAGTTTTTGGCCTACAAGGCCCTTGTAGAAAAGCAATCTGGACATCAAATTCAAAGGTTAACAACATATAATGGAGGTGAATATGTGAACAATAATTTTACAAGCTACTGCACTACACAAGGAATCCAAATGGAACATAGTGTTCCATATACACCACAACAAAATGGTGTTGCTGAGAGAAAGAACCTCACATTAAAAGAAATGGCTAATTGTATGATCCAATCTAAGGGATTAATTCTAAAGTACTGGGCATAATCCATCAACTGTGCAAATTACATAGTAAATTTCACTCCCACAAAGGTTCTTAAAAATATAACACTAGAAAAATCTTGGACTAAAATTAAACCAGATGTAAGTCACTTCCGTGTATTTGGCAGTATAGCATGGGCTCACATTCCTGATGAGAAAACAAAAGCATTGCAGCCTAAAAGTGAGAAGTGTATATTTGTTGGTTATTCTGAATATGTCAAAGGTTACAGACTTCTTCAATCACATTGTAATGAAATTATTATTAGAAGAGATGCTAAATTTGATGAAAATCTCTTGGCCTGTGAGCCTAATTCGGTAATTGTGCCTTCTTCGGCCTCCAAGCCATCTTCAACGTTTGTTCCTTATTATGATCTAGTTTCTTCTTTAGATGATGATAGTGAGGATGAAAATCCATCTCCGCCTACTCACCCTCCTCTAGATGAGTCCTTTGAACCTGAACCAACACTAGCTCCACCGCTTCCTAGATGGTTTCGTTCAACATGAGAAGCAGCTGGTGATCTTGTCGGTGATCCTTTAGATCAACATCGAACACATTCATAGTTCCAACGAGCCTCTTCTCTTTTGGCTCAAGTTTTCGAAACTCATGATCCAGAGACATTTGTAGAAGCTTCAGGTCATCTAGATTGGGATACAACAATGAATGAAGAGTATCATTCTTTAATGGAAAATGATACTTGGGATCTTGTACCTCTTCTGAAAGGAAGAAAACTTGTTAGATGCAAATGGGTCTACAGAACTAAGTATGCATCAGATGGAAGTGTTGAAAGACACAAGGCTCGATTAGTTGCCAAAGGATTTTCCTAAGTTCAAGGAATTGACTATAATGAAACCTTTTCCCCTATAGAAAAAATGAATTCCATCCACCTTGTTCTTTCCCTTGCTGCCTCACATAAATGGGAGGTCCATCAGATGGATGTTAAATCTGCCTTCTTGCACGGAGATTTGGAAGAAGAAATCTACATGGAACAAACTCTTGGCTATGTCCAGAATGACTCTAGCCTTGTTTGTTGCCTCAAGAAATCTCTTTATGGTATCAAGCAAGCTAACCGAGCTTGGTATGCCAAAATGGATAGATTTCTTATTGTTGCTGGATTCTCTAGATGTCATTCTGATCCTAATGTCTATACCAAGAAAGTAGGAAGCCATCTCATAATCCTTGTCCTTTATGTTTATTACCTTATCCTTACTAGTAGTGACTCAAAAATTTTAAACCATGTGAAAACCAGCCTTAAGAAGAAATTTGAAATCACAGACTTAGGCTTTTTGCACTATTTCCTTGGCCTCCAAGTTTTGCAAACCAATGAAGGAATTTTTCTTTCCCAATCTAAGTATTCTTGTGACCTTATTCGTCACTTTCACATGGATGATTGTAAACCAACCCCTTCTCCCTTCCAGTCTGGAGTCAAGCTTTCTGTAACCTGTACTTCTCTTGAAGTTGATGCCACCCTGTACCGTCAGTTAGTTGGTAGCCTCTTATACTTGACTCATACATGTCCTGATCTTTCCTTTGTTGTTGGTCTAGTTGCCTGACATATGCAAACACCCCATGAAAGCCATTGGAAAACAACTAAAAGGATACTTTTCTATGTTTGTGGTATAGTTCAGTCTGGGATACATTACAGTTCAGGGGGGACTCCTTTATTGGTTGGTTTCACCGATTCATATTGGGTCGACGACCCTGATGATCAAAAGTCTACTGCAGGTTATGTTTTCAGCCTTGGTTCAGGACCTGTCACTTAGGCCTGTAAGAAACAACAGGCTATTTCACTTTATTCAATAGAAGTAGAGTACCGAGCAGTGGTAAATGCAAGTGAGGAAGCCCTGTGGCTTCGATAGATCTTTTCATAGTTTGGATTCCAGCACTAGCATCCGACGAGCCTTTGGTGTGACAATCAGAGTGCCATCAAGCTCGCCAAAGACCCATTTCAACATCAGTGTAGCAAACACATCGAGCTACACATGCACTTCATAAGAAAGTTCATTCATGATCAAGTTATTGAAGTGCGCTTTTTCCCTACAAAATATCAAGTTGCAGACATTTTCACAAAGTCTCTTACAGAAGCGAAGTTTTCCAAACTTCGATCTATGTTAGGAGTTCAGGAAGTTATCATTAAGGGGGGATAGGCTCTAATGCCTCCTTCCTTCTCCTATTGTGTCACTATTGTAAATCCTTTAATCCTATCCCAAGTTGTTCTTAAGAGGGTATGTTAGGATATTTAGACACTTAAGATTTAGTAAGATCTACTTTTTCTATTGTGTTGTTAGGTAAAAGTGTGTTTTCTAGTGTGTTTCTTTAGTATGCATTAGTATGCATTTGTAGTTAGGAAATTCGACGGTCACAATATGTTCCTGACATAGAGTGATCCGACAGTTCATACTGTCCTCGATCTTAATGACCATTGATCCATGGCTTAAAACTTGATTGGTCCATGATATCTATTTAAAGAGCATGGAGGATCATTTGCCGATGATTGATTGTGAGAAACTCTCTTGTAAAATTTCTCTGTAATATTTTTCTTTGCATTAATAAACTTCTCCAAGTGTCCACGTTGGATGGGGTCGTGGATGTTTCCCCGTAGGGGTTTTACCACATGAAAACATCGATGTGTTGATCTTTGATATGGTTATGTGAGTGGTTACTAAAGGTGGTTTTTCTCTGTTGGAAGACCTATGTTGTCGAACACTAGTTCCCATCTATAGTTTGCACACTATGGTAAAGAACGAGGTCCTATGGAAAAACCTTGAAACCAAGGGCTAACAAGTTTAACCATTCATGTGCAAACAATGGAGGAACCAGGGTCATATTGTATGGTCAAATGGTAATGTATCGAGGCTGGAGCTAGGCCCCACCCCTAACTCCGTCAAACTAGCACCGTTTACAAAGTTAAATACAATCTGCACCATAGAGTGTTAATAAACATCCGATAGGCATGCTAGTAGCCCAGCCTATGTGAGGTATTTTCTTGGACAGGAGGTCTTGGGTTCAAAATTGTTGGAGTCCAAAATTTTTCTAACCACATAACCAATACAAGAGTGCCACATGGCACCGTAGCATACAACCTCAAAACTGCCACAGGTCAACTGCCTAATGGTGCACTTGTCTACTGAGTTGTCAACCTAGTCACTACCAATGTACCTACAACATACATACCATGTAGGCAGTATGGATCTTCCATGTGTCATCGTACGAACATGCCATGTGTCACCCTTACAATGGTGACATATGTCACTTCCTGGTTGGTCCACCTGTACATCCATATCAACCGTCTATACACCCAGTTAGCCTGCCACGTCAGTTGTACAAAACCTACCATGTCAGCACCAACTATGCCTACCATGTCAACTATACAGCCGTAGGGCTTGTACAGTTAGCTGCCACGTGGTACTGTACGAACTGTACAATCATCATTTTTTTGCCCGTTTGGCCAAATGAACATATCGCGATATCATGAGCATACGAAATTTTTTTGAGCTCGTTCAAGTTGCATTGGGTTCATATTGATGAGACCTGCCTACACATTCATTTTGAATCCATTATGAGAAATTTGATTTTTAGTCCTTTCTAAGCCCCATCAAGGTCCTAGATCCAAATATGGATCACATCACTTCCACAGTTGCAGACATCTGGATCCTGCAATCACCCATAAATCTATCTTGGGTGAGACTACACTATGCACTCTATGCACAGAGTTTCCTTCTGGTCTTCAAAAGGGCCGATGGTGTAAAAGGTTTCATTGGAAACCTAAAGTAGAACACGGGTCAAGCCCAAACATCCAACAAATGGTTATGTTGTTTGGATGGAACCCAGAAGAATAGTTTGGAGGGGATTTGTTGAAGAACAGATAAGAAAATGAAATGGTATAAAGGGATTTTCAGACCATGGAATCCTACTAAATAGGATATTGAATGATGGTTGAGGACCAAAGATCTTGAGTTCGTGTAGAAAAACAACAAAAGTTCTAGGTATACACTACACCAATATTTGGATAGGTGTTTGTTTACGAATTTGCATGAGGCATTTTTCTATTATTTTCCAGAGTTTTTGCAAGAGTGTATATTGAGGTTGAAGGAGAGTCATCCAAGTAATCAGGTAAGACCAGTAGAGTGGAATATTGAGAATATCATGCGGTTGGAAAGGGTTAATAATAAATTCACGCACACAATGGGTTTCTGGCTAGACAATATTATTGCAGTATTTATTACTTAGTTTGCATTCGATACAACGAAGCCATACGTTGCTATAGAGCAATAGTTTATGAAGGGACCCAGAGGAAGGTATATCAGGTCCCTTTACATGATGATCAAGATCTTATTGCATGATAAAGGCATGATGGCAATGGATTCAGAAAACTAAATCACTCTATACGCATGGGGGAAATGAGGGAATCACTAATGATGGTGTGAGATATAGAGAAGTATCTGGAGAGAAGCTAGAAAAAGGAAGCTTGTTGGCCCTTGGGTATGGAAGTAAGAGAATATTAAGGCATAAAAGATGAAATGCAAACTGTGCGGAAGACATAGTGATTGATACTGGGTCAAAGTGAGCAGAAGAGAATAAAAGAGGGAGTGAAGTAAGAGAAAGCAAGTCGTTAGACGAGGAGATCGAGGATGACATATCATCAAGGAAGATGGATCATGGAAAACTCAGCAAGAGGAAAAAGCCATCGTTCGATGCTTTAGAGAACCACAGGAGAAGGAAGGAAAGATAGGCTAGCGAAGCCCTGAAAACATGGGTTAGGTTGACCTAGGGTTTTAGATGCCTAGGGTTTTGGTATCTAGGTTTTTGACACTTAGGTTTTGGCCTAAGGCTGTCAGTGAGTCATTGTAATGGAAAAATAAGAGCCTAGATGAGGGAAAAGGGTTCGGTGAAGAGATCCAAGTGTGTTATTGTTATGAGATATTATTGTTATAAGAGAGAGAAGTATTGAATAGTGAGGAAAGTCTGTGTTGTAAGATCTTCAGCTGGGTGCAGAGATGAACCTTGCAGTCGGGTGCGCAGGGAAGGGAATCAAAGAGAGAGAGAGAGAAATAGAGAAGTTCTTCTAGCTAAGAGCACAGATAAGAACTATATGATTTCATCTTAATATAATATAGAGCACAGTTTTGTGGATGTATCCCTAGGGAGAGGGTGAACCACGTATACCTTGGTGTCATGTGTGATTGATGTTGTGTTATCTTGTTGATAGATATAATGTTATTTCATTATTGTGTTAGATCTGACATATAGTATTCTGAGGTAGATCTAAAATGGTAATTGATTTCTAGATGTTGTGTTGTTCTTGCATTGGATCCACTTTGTATTCCCTTTGGTTGTATACATCTATGTCCTACAACCCCCCATAGCTACTTCGGGTGATACTGCACTTGCCTCACAAGTGTTACCGAAAGGGATAGTAGTTAGGGCTTGTTGGTGTGCTCTTGGAGCTAAACCTTGGGTCTGCCCATGTGCCAACAAATGGTTCTGTTGTCGGGACATGAATATTCTTGAGGGAATGTCAAGGTGGTTTCCATCAAAGATAGAGTTTCAAAAATGGATAGAAGATCAAGAAAAGGACTTCGCCAAAGCCCATAACAAGAACCCTAATCTTAGTATAGAGGATTGGTTGGGAATATATATCTTTACTGATATACACAAGATTTTCTTTGGAGGAGTTCATCAGGAATTATACAAGTGGTTAGCTAGGTTAACAGATACCCAATTTGAGATCAGATCTAGACCACCTGTTGTTTGGAATTCGACGTTGATCAAGAATATTAGGAGATTTGATAACAACATATCAAGATTTGTAGACCACTGGTTTGATAGCACCATTGGAGGGTACATCACCGAGTTTGTTGTTGACAGAGTAGAGTCATATAGATAAACCGAGAGGTGTTTCTTTAAGGAACCCAGAGGAATATTTTTACACTTTTTGAAGTTGAAGATCAAGATGCTATTGCATGAGAAGAACATCCTGAAGAAACAGTAATTGGTCGGATTGGAAAAGGCTAATGTTCAAGAACTTAGACAATGACAGTGACATAGAGGTTGGACATACTCGCATTGGGAGAGAGTTCAGAGAAGTTCCTCTTGCAAACCTGTTTAAGAAGAGCTACGGGGATGAGGGTTTCTATAGTGGAGAAAAGGAAGATATGATGGACAAAGAGCATTTAGAAACTGCTAGGGAAGAGGAAGGGAAGCTGAAGAACCTTGCTGGGAAGAGTCAGAATCTTCAGAAACTGTGTCGACTGTTGAAGTAAGTATTATTATTCCTCCTGTTGTTTCATCAACATTAAGCAATCAAAATAATCAGATTCACCAGAGTGTTTATAGCACTATCACTAGCATCCCACCACATACTCAATCATGAAACCTAGGAAGATCTATGGTATATGAGACGAGGCTACCCACCTTTAGAGGATATGGATCTGAAGATCCAGATCAACACTAGTTTCTATGTGAAGCTATGTGGAGTATTAAGAATATCACCGATGAAACTGTTAAATGAGCTTAGTTTAGTACTATCCTAAGATATCACACACTGATTTGGTACATGAAATTTGTCCAAGGAGCTACACCTAAACTGCTAAATGTCATTAAGACTATGCTAATTTTTGAATTCAAGAAACCTAAGTCAGAGGCGCAGTGCATTACAGAACTAAAATAAATCAAGCAAAGAATAGTTGAACCTGTGTGGGAGTTTGATTAGAGATTTAAGACCTTGACAGGCCATTTGATTTTTCATATTCCACATGAGAAGAACAAGGAATGGTTCATTGATGCCCTCTTACCACACATCAGAGTTCCTCTGATGCAATAGAAGATTGCTTCGCAGGTTGAGGCACTGCAGATCGCCATGAATTTAGAATTAGCCCCTATGGGAGAACCCATCTCAGGAATGAGTCAAATATTGAGTCAGCTTACTAGATTATCTCTACAAGTCAAAGATATGAAGAAAGACAAGGGAAAATAAAAAAGAGAAGACATTTGGTGTATAATATGCAAATAAGAAGGCCATGAAAAAGAGCACTGCCCCCTATTTCATGAATACTTGGCCTCTGGAGCTCTGATTCATTTGAAACAAGTTACCCTACCCTGGTGTGAGGTATGTAGAAATTGACATCGCCCTAGTGAATGTTACTATCTACAAAAATATGTCCAGACATCCACAAATCTGTATTGAACATTCTGTAAGTCGGTAGGACACGATGATAGGGATTGTATGGCTTATTGTTGGACACACCTACCACACTTAGATGGGTGGGGTGAATGAGTGTGGGGAATTTTTCCCCAAAACCTCTTATAAAAAATTCATTAGTTAGCATTCGAAATTTACTCATTACTCATTGTTGTCATTAATAATCAATTATATGTAAATACATATCAGAAACATATATCAGCAATATATCATCAACAAACTATCTCCACAAGGAACACAAGGAACACAAGATGAATGTACAATTTTTCTTTTTATTATGGACTTCGGTCTGGGGGTTTTTCAGCAACAAATGAATAGAGTACAACTCTACAAGAGAAACATATCTATATGCAAGAATCATATTACATTCTCAACACCAAATAAGATGAGGCAACAATCCTCAACATATATCAATCTGTACCATAAACAAGAGCATCAACGATGCACCAACCTGTGCCAAACAACCTGTAATCAACCTGTACCATAAACAAGTGCATCCAACCATGTACCAAGTATATACCAATCATGTGTCAACTACTCATCAACAATGACTCATCAACATGTACCAACATCATCAACTATACACCTCATGTATGTGCCAACTCATCAACTGCTTGTCTCAACCATGACTAGTTTTGGATTAGTCAACAACCCTTACTTGAAATAATCATAACTTTGTACCTATAATGAATAAATATATGAAATGGATATACAATGTTAGTCAGTGTGTTTTATGAAATTCCTCGAGGTGGCACTACTTGTAACCTCTCAGAAAAGGAGTTATAGCAAAAATGGCATACCTTGCTGAATTCTAGATTATTCTAGAGAGCGACCTTGTAGAGTGTTCTCCACATGGAATATTTGTTGAATTGATATGAAATTATTATAGAGATTAATATAGACTATAATATAACCAAAACAATTTGTCTCACTGAATTTGGATCTGTTATGAATAATTTATGACGTTTTTACCTGAAACACCTGTTTTTGACTAGTTTCAAGACTAGTCACAAACCCTATTTTCCACGGAGTGTAAATCCCAAAATACAACGACCCACAAGATTAATTTTTAACCACAGATACTTGGATATGTTTTCTCACTTTCATAGAAATTTTAGGATCTGAATCATTATAGAAAACAAGTTATGGTGAAAATGGTGAGATGACCTGTAAATAACATACCTTAGAAAGCACCATCAAAAGAATTTATCCTTCCTTGCATTTCGGCTTTATTTTCTTCACTTTCCTTAGAATTTCATCTTAAATATCCTTGGTTACCTCATTCACCTATAGATATTCAATATGCTCAAGTGTTCCACACCAAAAATGCTCAAAAAGCTCTCACAAGAAGCTCTCCATCAATACTCCAAAAGATATTCTCACAAGAAACTCTCCATTGATCCACAAAAAGGATGATCTACAAGAGACCATTACTATATTATTTATACTTTCATCCTCTAGGTCAATTAACCTATTTTTATGTCACTTAACCCATTTCTAGGTCACTTAACCTATTTTCCTATTTTAGGGTTAACCACTTTCCATAAATAGAAAGTTCTCCAATACTTTATCATTTAAATATTCCTTCTTGATTTTATCAGCTTACTTTATCATTTCTTGATTTTGTCACTTATCTTGATTATTTAAATAATCCACCTTGAATTTTTCACTTTAATTTATCATTTAAATAATATTAACCCATTTCTAGGTCACTTAACCTATTTTCCTTATTTTTAGGGTTAAC
>ML779435.1:822208-883028 GCA_009831015.1 Picea engelmannii | reverse complement strand
TCATTTAAATAATGATTTCTTCTTTTAGGTCACTTTGACTTCTTTGACCTTGGGGGCTTCAAGCCTTCATGTGGGGGTCCTTCATCTTCGTAAGGCCATAACTCTCAAGCCATGAGGAGTTATGTGACATTCCACATACCACCAGAAATGGCATGAAAAGAACTATCCATCTAGGATAGTTTCACCAACAATTTCCTTCATCTTCATCTCATTATTCCACATACAAGCATGGGTCCTCCAACCATTCTTCTAGGATAACTCAATCCACAAAGAATCTTCCCATGAGGGATTTCACCATAAGGGGACCACTTTGGAGTTCATCCATTTGTGCACCTTATCAATCATGATAAAACAATAATGAGAGCATGGGTTCTCCAACCATTCTTCTAGTATAACTCAATCTACAAAGTGTCTTCCCATGAGGTCTTTCACCATAAGGGGACCACTTTGGAGTTCATACATTTGTGCACTTTATCAATCATGATAAGACAATAATGAGTCATCTATTTATTTTTCCAACAATGCATCATATACCAATAAAACCACATCGATCCATCTTCATCATGTATCAATGACAACTCATTGATCCATCTTCATCTATGCATTCTCATCAAGGATAATACATATTATATTACATCAATCATCAATCAATCAATCCTTTGATATCAATCAATCACTTGAAATCAATCAATGACATCAACCAATCAATCCATTGGCATCAATGACAACATGATCCAACACTTATGACCTCATGCATGAAAGGTCAAGGGATATATACAAAATTCAAGGTGAAGTACAACAAGAAGGAAGCACTACATAATATAATTCTCCAAGAAGAGGAAACTTCAACCCTCACCGGGGATTCAAAGGAAGAGGACGAGGAGGATGTATGGGTCGAGGTCAAGGACATATCATCTGTTACAACTTCACACAGCCAGAACACTTAGCAAGGGACTGTTAGAACCCTTGTACCACTTGCAGCTACTGCAACTCATTTGACCATGTTATCAAAGATTGTCCTGTGCTACTAGACAAACTTCAGGAGATACGAAGACCTCAACAGAACCCGCAAGTGCAAATGATATATGATGAACCTCGCGGAGAGGACCCTAGAGTCAATTTTATCACTAGAAGAGGCGTTGTTACATGAGAATACAAAGTGACCCAAGGAAATACTACAGAAGAATCAAGAGTCAGGAAAATTGCAGAGAAGACATGAGCTTTTGATGCAAAGAAAGAAAAGAAAATATTTGAGTAGGCAAGAAAATAATTTGGGAGAGACCAAGGTTCTTCATTGAAGACATGACCAGAAGTAAGAGAATGTGGAATTCCTCTAGCATTCGATCAATTTGCTCTTCCAGGAGAAGGAAAAGAGGTAAGCAAGCTCATGGAATTCTTATATACTTGTATTCAATTAATGTAGGATGAAAGCATTCTACAAGAGCTACAAATTTAATCAGACAGTATGAGCTAGGAAAGATATATCCCATGTTGAATAGAGAAGTACACAAAGTCTCTAAAAGAAGGAGGACAAATAAGAAATTACACATGAATGCTCAAATTGGAGAGTACGATATAGACTGTGTGGTCCTTGACTTAGGATCGGAGGTCAATGTCATGATGAAACAAAACTGGGCACTAATGGGAAAACCTAAGTTGATCTATTCCCCTATCATGCTTAGGATGTATAATCATCAAGACATAAGCCCCTTTGGAAGATTGGAACATGGACCTATGGACATCGATGAAGTAAGGACGTTTTCAGACTTTGAGGTGATTGAGATAGTTGATGATAGTTTTCCTTACCCTGAGTTATTAGGAATTGATTGGGATTTCAATAATTCCACTATGGTTGATTTAAAGAAAAGGAGAATGACATTTGAAGGAGATGGCCTTAGGGTCATTGCACCTTTGGATCCCGATGAAGGTCAGAGATACACATAACCCATCAGAGAAGAAGACCTCACATATGAACTAGAAAACATATACAAATTAATAGCCAGACAACAAGATTACATTAATCCTACAGTGGATGGGAACCTAAGTTGGTGAAGTGACAATGCATGTTCATTGGATTCAAAAGAAGCACTGGAGAACTGACAGAACAAAATGTATGAAGTATCTACAAGAAGATGTGCTAGATTAACTAGAGAAGTTCATTGGATCGGCAAAATAGTAAGTAACTTGCCAACCTTTGATAATTTTAATCATTTAGAAGCATTCTTGTTGGAATTTGAAGAAATTGTACCAACAAAACAAATATTGTTGGCAATGGATGAGGCCTTGAAAGAAACACCAGCAAAATGGTGGGGGACACACAAAAATAACATTACAAACTAGGTACAATGTTGCACTTTTATGACATCACGATTTTCAAAGCAAGTAGAAGGCTGGGAAGTTAGATACACAGGTTGAAGTTGTCCGAAGGACCATGTGCGAAGTTGGGAGGAAGCCTGGAGCAACATTCCTCAAGAGAAGTGGGTGCAAAAAATCATCAACACACTGTACACAACCCCTGTCAACTGGTATCTTCAAGCATAATTGCACCTCATTGCGACATATTGGGAAGGTATGACCCAGAAGTTTGTGTATAACTTTTTGTTTAAAAGCCAATATCTTACAGTGGATCAAGTGTTATATATTGTAAGAAAAAAAGTAATTGAGGAGGCCCCTAGCCTCCCTCTGGAACAAGAAGAGGACGAATGGACTGCGCCTCTCCATAAACTACAAGGCTGTTACAATATTAATGATGATGAAGACGATGACCCTAGGAAGGTGAACATTGCCAAAACATAAGGAAAAAGAGACATAGAAGGACCAGGAATTGAGCTACCTTTCATTGGACAACCAATTAAAATAAAAAAATTCAATATTGGAACAGAGAAAACACCAAAGCTTGCAAATGTTGGAGATTATTGGGATGTTGCCACTATTGACAAGATCAAGGAGTTACTACATGAATATCAGGAATTTTTTCCAACCAAGTTCACTGATATGAAGGGAATTAAAGGGCATATGGGAGAGATCAGGATCCCTTTGAAACCAGATGCAAGGCCAGTCAGACAAAGACCCTACAGATTGAACCCTAAATATAATGAGAAAGTGAAGATTTAACTCGACAAAAGGTTGGAAGTAGGAATCATAGAACCTATTGAGGAGTTGGAGTGGATTATCCCTATGGTGGTATAAGACATGAAGACAGGAGAGATCAGAATTTGTGTAGATCTCCAAAATCTGAATGATGCATGTTTGCATGACCCATTCTCTACACCATTTACTGACGAAGTGTTAGAAAATGTAGGAGGACATGAGGTATATTCTTTTACAGATGGATTTTCAGGATACCATCAGATATAGATTGCCAAGGAAGATCGCCATAAGACCACCTTTTCCACATAATGGGGATCCTACCAGTATAGAATGATGCCATTTGGATTGAAGAATGCCCCAACCATATTTTCCAGTGTGGTGGTCGAAGCATTCAAGGAGTTTTTACATAAATTTCTAGAAGCATACTTTGATGATTGGACTATTTTTAGTTTATTGAAAAATCATATTGAATGTTTAAGACTGATGTTGGATAAGTGCAGGCAGTGTCAGATTGCCTTGAACCTAAAAAGATGCATCTTCTTCTCACCCTTTGGAGTGTTGTTAGGTCATATTGTATGTAAGTAGGGATTGCTGGTAGATCCATCTAAGATTGCCATTATAGTTGATCTTCCTCCTCCTACTTTAGTTAAACAATTGTGCACTATGCTGGGACACACTGGATAATACAAGAAGTTCATTAAAGGCTATGCACAAATCACAACACCCATGGAGAAGATTTTGACGAAAGACTATCAGTTTCACTGGACAAAAGAATGACAACAAAGCTTCGACACACTGAAACAAAAAATGGTTACTGTGCCTATCCTGGTTTTTCCAAATTGGACCAAGGAATTTCACATGCATGTCGATGCATCCTCTATTGCATTAGGAGCAGTGTTAGCATAACTGGGAGCTGGAAACATTGACCACCCATTAGCCTTTGCTAGCAAGAAGCTATCAACAACTAAGATTAATTACACCATTACTGAGAGAGAAGGGTTAGCCATAGTGTATGCATTGCAGACGTTTCACCACTACTTGTTGTGAGGACACTTTAAAATGTTTACTATCACTCTGAATTGAAATACCTAGTCAACAAGTCAGTGTTGGGAGGGAGAATATGCATATGGCTTCTTTTATTTCAGGAATATGATTTTGAGAATGTCGTTAAGCCAGGGAGAATGAACAAAGGTCTTGACCACTTGTCAAGGTTGGAACATGGAGAAGAGCCTACTATTTTGGAGGATACACTATCAGATGCACAACTTTTGGACATTAGAAAGATTGATGATCACTTTGCGGAGATAGTCCAGTTCATGTCAACAGGGATGGCACCTAGTGAATATACAATCACCCATAAGAAACAATTGGTAGTGCATGCTGTAGACTTTTCACGTATAGATGGATAACTATACAATATGGGACCTGATGAGATATTGAGGAGGTGTGTTATGGAGGCAAAGTGACCGTTTATCCTCACAGAAGCTCATGAAGGCATCATAGGAGGACACTACGTAGGAAAAGAAACAACACATAAGGTTCTTAGAGTTGACCTCTAGTGGCCTACCTTACATAGAGATGATAAGGATTATTACAAAGCCTGTGATGTGTGCCAAAGGGTTGGGAAACCATCCAGAAGAGATGACATGCCTTTAGCACCACAACTGACCCTACAAGCAGTTGAAAAATGGGTCATTGATTTCGTGGGACCTATAAACCCACCAGGAAAGCACATAGAAGAGAGGTACATAGTCACTACGACAGAGTACTTGACCAGATGGGATGAAGCAAGATTAGTTAAGGACTATAGTGCAACTACAACTACATGCTTCATATTTAATGACATCATAACCTAGTTTGGATGCCCAAAGATCCTTATGAGTGATCAAGGCACACATTTCATCAATAAGACCGTTGAAGCCTTGACTGATAAATTTTCATTCCATCATCATAAGAGCACACCTTACCATCCAAAAGAGAATGGGATAGTTGAAGAATTCAACAAGATCTTGGAGACAACGCTGACAAAGATTTGTAGTGTGAATAGGGATGAATAGGATTTAAGAGTACCAACAGTACTATGGGCCTACAAAACCACTTGCAAGAAGCTGACAATGCAGACTCCCTTTAAGTTGGTTTATGGTCTCGAAGCAGTTGTCCCGATGGAATATTTGGTCCCAAGATTAAGAATCATTGCCTTTACAGATATGGATTACACTGGTGTTTTTCAAGAGAGGCTTGCACAGTTGGTCGAACAAGATGAAGACAGATTTATTGCATGATTTCATCAACAGGTACAGAAGGAAAGAGAAAAGGCCTACCATGACAGACACATCAAGAAGAAGACATTTAAGAAAGGAAATTTGGTTCTGGTATATGACATTAAGTTCATGAAGCATCTAGGAAAGTTCAGATCACATTGGCTTGGGCCATATGAGGTTGCCTATGTTACAAAGGGAGTAGTTGTGTAGTTGAAGACTTTGAATGGAGAATGGAAGGAAATTTTGGTGAACGGAAGCCGGTTGAAACTGTACTATGACAACCAGCTGCCTCACAGATCTCACTAAAAAAATAAATAAAAGGGTCCAGGTACTAGGTGCAGTTGAAACTGGGTACCATACACAGAAAATAAAGTCTAGATGCGGTGGGGGAGGATAGAGCAAAAAGAACAGGCTACTCTGCGCAGTCTGAAGTCGAAAAAAATCATAAGGATATGATCTGAAGTGCCTCAGGATGAGTCACAGGTGAGTGTTGGGGGCCTTTTGGCCCTTGGGTATGGAAGTAAGAAAATATTAAGGTAGAAAAGACAGAATGTAAACTATGCGGAAGACACAGTGACTGATAGTAGGTCGAAGTGAGAAGAAGATCATAAAAGAGGGAGCAAAGTAAGAGAAAGAAATACATTGGATGAGGAGATCGAGGATGACAGATTAACAAGGAAGACAGATTCTGGACAACTTAGCAAGCAAAAAAATCCACCGTTCGATGCTTTGGAGAACCACGTGAGAAGGAAGGAAAGATAGGCTGGTGAAGCCTTGAAAAGGAAGGTCAAGTTGACCTAGGATTTTAGACACCTAGGGTTTTGGTATATAGGGTTTTCACACTTAGGTTTTAGCCTAAGGTTGTTGGTGATTTTTAGCCTAAGGTTGTTGGTGAGTCATTGTAATGGATAAATACAAACCTAGATGAGGGAAGAGTGTTCAATGAAGAGCTCCAAGTGTGTTATTGTTATGAGTGATTATCGTTGTAAGAGAGGGAAGTATTGAGCAGTGAGGAAATTCTATGTTGTAATATCTTCAGGTGGGTGCGGAGATCAACCCTACAGCTGAGTGCGTAGGGAAGGGAATCAGAGAGAGAGAGAGAGAAAAAGAGAGAAGATGTGCTAGCTAAGAGCGTAGATAAGAACAATATTCTTTCATCTTAATATAATATAGAGCATAGTTCTATGGATGTAGCCCTAGGGAGAGGGTGAACCATGTATACTTTGGTGTCATGTGTGATTGATGTTGTGTTCTCTTGTTGATAGATATATTGTTATTTCATTATTGTGTTAGATCTAATAGATAGTAGTGTGAAGCAAATCTTAGATGGTAATTGATATCTAGATGTTGTGTTGTTCTTGTATTGGATCCACTTTGTATTCCCTTTGGTTGTATACATCTATGTCCTGCAACCCCCCATAGCTACTTCGGGTGAGACTTCACTTGCCTCACAAGTTTTGTTGAAAGGGCCAGTAGTTAGGGCTTGTTGGTGCACTCTTGGAGTTGAACCTTGGGTCTGCCCCTGTGCCAACAAAACCATGGACCCCATTATGATGAATGAGGAAAAGACCAAGTAAATAATAAATAAACTAGGAGTGTTGTGCAATAGAAGACCCTACCATTATAGGATCAATAATAAGAAGAGGGAAGTAGCCAAGTGAGAGGGCTTGGAAAATTAAGAAGAGGAGGTAGAGGATCTCTGTGCTACGAGGTAGATTGAGGAAATCCTGTGCACCACATATGAGAGGAAAACTAGAGGTCAATGTTTTGGTGCAGAAGAAGGCTCTCCATTCCATATCAAAATTAGTGTGGAACCCACAACCCCATGTGAAACTAAGAAATCAGAAAAGGAAAAACTGTGTAGACAAGCAACAATTAGTTGTAGAAATATTTTGATAGGATGAGGGACCGGTGTAAATTCAAGTAAAAGTATAAGTTCGGCTAGCATTGGTTAGGTATCTACACCACGTGAAGGTGGTATTTCAAAAATGTTCACAATGGCAGGAGTAGATCCCACTATTCATTTACTAGAGTTTCATGGAGACAGGTCGGAGGACCCAGAGAAACATATTTTCATTTGTTAAAAGATTTGGGAAGCTAATAATATTACATATGAAGATACAAATGTTCTGGATCTTGCAATCACATTTAGAGACTGCACACTAGACTAGTACATGGGCCTCGCAGTAAACAGTCTACAGGGAGCGCCTACAACCATCACATATGCAAATAGGGCCTTAATCAATGAATTTTAGCGACCAAGTTCATAGGACTAGTTCATGAATGAGATGATAGAGATAAAAAATAAGCCAGGAGAGTCAGTCTAGGAGATTGATCAGAAGTTCAATAGGTTGAAAGGTAAGTTGAAGTACCCTATAACTGATATGCAACATAGGAATTTATTTGTGAATTCACTATTTCCACATTTCAAGTATCCATTGAGGCAACAAAAGTTCCAGACTCAGTCTGAGTCTTTGCAAGCATCCCTACAATCATAAGAGAACTAGTATAAATAGATAGATCCAATTGTGGAATAGATGAGAGAAGATCTTAATAACCTAACATTCCTGTTGAATTATTATAAAGGTAAGGAGAAAAGAGAAGTTGTATGGTTTACATTATGAAAAATAGAAGGTCATAATAATAATGAGTGTCCAACATTTGTGCAATACTTGGGAGTAGGGATTCCAAATCTTTTACCAATAGGAGGTGTATGGTGTGAAATATGTAAGACACAGGGACATGATCCTTATCATTGTCCCATGATGCAAAAGTATCAAACAGTGCCAAAGAGTACATTTTGTAATTTTTGTAAGTCAGTAGGACATGAAGACAAGGATTGTAGAACCTTGGATCTTATGAAGGAGAGGACTTCAGATGCTTATAAAGTGCATGTTGATTTAATGAAAGGATACCCTACATAGTATTTTGCAGTTTCACCGCGGTATGATAATGCATAATAGTTTCAAGCACCACCTCAGTATAATAATGCACAATAGTATAATCAGGTACCATAGTATAATACACCACATAGAGATAATCAAGGTAATAGAGGAGGATTGTTACAAGGAAAATATCTCTATGGCTAGGGGAAAACCACAACAGACATAAATGACTGTAGAAATCAACTCTATTCTCAAGTATGATATATAAACAAGTATGCTAGCAAGACAAGATAAAAGGCCTAACTCGTCCAGACTTTCGATGAAGTCCATCGTTGAGCACTCCATCCAAAGAAATACACCTGCAACTAGTCCTCAACAACCAAGCAACACAAGCATATGGTGATAATATATGATTTTATCACATTCAATAGAATAATCCATTAACATACATAACAAATACACCTATGGAATAATAATTCTAATATTGGAAATATATCAATTGGACGGGAAAAGAGTATTTCTATTAAGATATGATCAACATAAGTGAAAAAGTTATAGACTTCTTTGTCGGGACGGTGAGGAACCGAGAAACTAATTTCCTTCCATATTGGCCTCCACAACTTCAATCCTCCAACAAAGGCAAGCTCATGTAAGAGAGACAATGGATTTCTCACTTAATAAGGGAAGAGATTGGGGGTGAACACCATGTTCAGACTTAAAGGACAAAGGGATGTAGACTCAATGTGAAGTGAATAATTCCTCCTGAGTAACTTTTCTCTCAAAGTTGAATTCTTTCTCCTCTTTTCCATAGCTCAAAATTGGCCCACTTATATCCTTCAAATGGAACTGAAGGGCCGAGTCAGAACATTTTCAGTATATGGAAGGCCAAGGATCATTGATATCCTATCGTGACATGGAAACCCGACACCATTTTTCATTTTTGGGCACATTTCCTTATGTACGTGGGATTTAGTGGTGCAACCTGCATATACGCATGTTTTATAGTAGGCAAGGTGCATATATGTGGAAAAAATGTATTTTTAGCTGTGGGATTTGCAAAAAGGGATGGAAATTCTACGTAGGGAAATGGAAAAAGGCCTTCTATGCAAGATTGCATAGGGTGAGGAAAATATTGATATAACATATTCTTCCTAATGTGTCAGGTCAGAGGAGTATCTGTGATGGCCGAAATACATTATAAAAACCCAGAAGTGGAGTGATGGGGAACCGGCTGGAAGAACTAGTTTCTCATTACAATCTACACTAACTTTCCATACATGGATTCCAATTTGACTTATAGTGCAGATCCATGTGAAAATATACCAAACAACTGTCCATGTCCATGAATAGGCAAATACAAATATGGCTACAAGCCAAATACTGTCATAGTCACAAACAAGGCCCAGTAGAACCAGTCTCAAAATCAATCTGAAGATATTTGTATACAATGGAGTATAATCTGATCTCCCATGATCACTGAATTCGTATAGGTACTAGTCTAATGAAAAGGAAGAAAGAACTCAAGAAAGTTACGGCCACATAGTAATGTCTTCAAGTCTTCTACACAATCTGCCAAAGGTGCAAGTCTACATCATGTGAATAAAGGAGTTGAGGTCGAACACAATGAGACATTGTTTGATTACCACTCATTGAGGTATACCATTAACAAACATGAGACAAGCTACCGATGATGAAAGTAGGTATCAATACACTGAGTACATTCTTATAAATGTGAATAAAGGAGTCGAGGTCGAACACTTGAAGAATGCATCGATCAGGAGCCATTGATGTATTTTGAACTATCGATGGTGAGAGAACCTACCACTAATGACCACAAGTGTCAAGGTACTCATAGGAATATAGGTCTCGTTTCTAGAATAGATGAGATAAATTCGATGGAAGGAGACCCACTGAAAGGAGAGCATTAAAGCATATATCATCATTCAGCACAAGGTACAAAGCAGGAGCTTCATGATTTGGAGAAAATAGGATGAAGAACATGTTCATGAACCAACAACCCTATGCATCTTTCACATGTGTCAAGTGCAAGCGGTACACAAAAAAGACCCTCTAAATATCAGACAATGAGGAAAACTATTGATAAAGGTGAGGAAACCACCAATAAGGCTAAAGGCATCGAAGACACTGCACGAATCCCAATGTGTGAATATGTGTCTTGTCGTCGAACACAAGGGAAACCACCTATTCAATGACCAATTATGAAATCTCGACTGTTGGGTTCAAGGTTACCTACCAATGATGAAAGTAGGAACATGGTGTGTGATAAGACTACAATATAATGTGATTTTGAGACAAACTGAGGGTATGGCTGACATGGAAAGTCAAGAGTTCTAAGGAATGGCCTACACAGGTTTATAGACATCCTTTTAACAAGAGCATGAGACATATGGAAGACTCTGACATGATAGAATCAATCGTGAAACCATGAGATGAAGGAGGCATCAATCAAATTCTCCATAGAGATTGGAAAAGTAACCAGTCGGGGGAGAAAACTCTCTATAATGAGCTCATCTTCCTAAGGCCATGCTAAAACCAAAATTATGATGACAAATGGACTCAATAACTTTGTGCTATGTTCAAAGGAGACACAACTTCTGCCAATATAATATAATACTCCCTTCCCGCCCATCTTTTTTTGTTTTTTCATAGTCAAATGAATGTTATGATACAAAGGAGGAAACAAGTGTTGCAAGTAAGAAAAAATAGTTCCAATAGTGGAACATCACTATGCTCAATGGAAGGAGATGCATGCAAGAGATGGACACTCAGGGGAATGTTCCCTCCTGGGTATAGGGTGTCAAATTGCGAAGGATATAAATGAGGCTCTGCTTAGTTGAGGATGAAAAAATGCTGAGGCAAATGGTTTATTATGCAAAGCGAGAACCGACTATAGGCTCAATACTGCAAGCAAGGGCATGAGATGCGATCACAACTTACCACCAAAAAATGTCCTTTTTCGTAATCTTAGTCTACCTGGTTTGAAAAAGGGATAAGCTTGTACCAAATATACGTCCTTTCAAATCCAATTTACAAGTGTGAAAGAGACAATTTCACTTGGCAATCTTTTCGCTTTTTGAAAACGAGTCGAAAAGAGCTTAAATCAAAATCAATTGGGAGTCCTCTAGGTATAGGTCAGCATGTTTATGAGTGAGAAATGAGGCTTGACATAAATTCATTTATTATCTATAAGGGACTCCCGGTCCTATGGAAAAATATTGGCATGGGCACCAAATGGAGAAGAGGATCTAACTAGGGTACCCATGTTTGGTAAGTCTCTACCACTTCATAACGACATGTCTTGTAGAAAATGAAGGGTTTTGTGTTGCAACAAATGGGTTCGTACCTAAGGCATATGAGTGACAATTATAGGACAATGCAAATGTGCCTAATGGAATGGATACCTATCCTATATGTTGGGTAACGAAAATACCTGCCTGTAGTTACGAACAATCAACATAACACTAAAAACCGTAAGAATCTCTGGTGAAAACTACAAAAACCAACTCAATCCACTGTTGTATTAGTCCATTAGGAGAAAATACGATTCTAAACTATAGAAAGTGGGTAAAAATTGTTATAAATAGTAACAAAAACCAAAATTTACTATGTCATTTTGAATTTTTACCCAAATAGTGAAAATTGAACGAAATTACCTCTGATCTTCAACTGGTGATTGCAGGAGCATCAGGTGAAGAAATCAAAGACCATCTAGACCAAGTAATTCCTCTCCCCCTCCTCTTCCTTTCTAGTGGATTATATTTTTAATTTAGGTTTCAAAATTTGAGTTAATTAAGGCACAAATTGGTTATTTCGGTGTATGTAGGCTACCACTCATCAAGTCGTGTATACGCGAGGTTATAAATGACTGTGTGAAATACAGGCTATGTGTACTCAGACCTATACGCGACTGGTAATGTTGTATCCCACGTACAAGTCCATAAATAAGGTTTTTTATGGTTGCTAACTCAAAAAGTGATGTTTCCCTGGCAGGATGGTGGTAAAATGGAGGGAAAGGGAACACAAGGAGGTAGATGTTGTTGTGGAAAGAGATCTAGGGGCCCAATTAATGGCCATGAAATGATGTAGGTTGTATAAATTTTGGGCACTCAAAGGGATGATGGCCCAGGTGAGTTTTCTTGAGTTTCTAGTGAATTACTGTGATCCTAACAGTGAGATATTCAACCTCGATGGGCAACCATTAAGGATTGAAGTCGAGGATATATAATTTTTGACTGGGTTATCACATAGGGGTGAGGTGGTGAACCTCAAAGCCTAGAGATATGAGAGAGATATGAATATATAGGAGTACATAGATGCTCACTTTATAGCAGGGACCAAGAAGCTTGGGAGTCAACTCCCCATCTGAGTGATAAACAATCTCAGCCTCAAGATTGTTTTCCTCATTTTGACCAGGATCACATGATCGGCTTCATTTCACCAGGCATCGAGGCTGCTCATTTTCTATTATGTAGAGTGTTTGAGACCCATGGTGTATGATTGGTGCACCTCACTACTGGCTAATATGAAGAGCCTGTTGACAGAGTGAAAATAGGGTAAGAAGAGTAACTTCGGGTTTGCCTCTATCTTGTGCAGCTTTTTCTTCGAGCGAGTTCCAAGATTGGGACCTAGAGTCGAGATCATTCCTAGAGGACCTCACAATCCATCCATGGAATGGTGGACCAATGTAATGAGACAATAGGGGGAGGTGTTATCACTGAGAATCACCCTCAGATTGCAAGAGGATAAGCCCAATACCCATCAAAATATGTGTAAATGTAATTCAGTAATTAAAGGTCAAATGGACAAAACTTAGAATAAGAATGTTTTAGCTCAGAAATATGGGCTAGAATGTATAAGAAAGTTATGTCTTTATTAACTTCAATCAGTGATTTGGAGTAAAAGTGAATAGGAGGAAGACTTGGTGAGGAAGGTGTAAAGGTATTCTATTGACATCATGTCTTCAAGCAGCCAAGGGAAGAAAAGCTCAACCATAATAACTTCTTGAACTTAAATTTTAAGAACATTGAAGAACGTCATAGCAATATTATAATCAAGCATTCATCATAACACAACCAAAACATCTCATATGGATCATCCAATCATGAGTACTTCAGTATAAGAGGTAATAAGATGATATAAAAAGAAACTGACTTCTATTAATCAAAATTTCTCAAGTCCAATACATAACTAGAGAATAACTTACTTAGTCAAAAAATATTACAATCAAGGAGCCCTTCTCAACCATTTGAACCTCTCTAATCATTTAGAAGATGTATTTATAATAAAAAGAGGAAAGTCAATAGCTAGAGGTGCGATTTGTCCCTCCTATCCTAGTATTCTCCAAAACAACTACAATTCTAACACCTGTGTTAACATATATTAACAAAATGATACAATTTAGGAGCCATGTTGGAAATCACTCCAAAAAGAATTAAAAGGCATGTATTCTAGCTTAGGCACATTATTTTTCAGTGCCAAGTGTCCTCCAATGGTCATATGTTGCTTCCAAGTTGCCACCTATGATCCTTGCTTCTCCCCACATCATCAACAATCAAGAAGGAGTCATGAATTCGAACCTTTGAATGCAAGGTCTGGTTAGTAGTGTCATTCTATAGCGCCTTTTGAAAAACAAATCTGTATATTTCATAGTGCTTCCTCTAAAATATCTCTACATATTTCATAGAGCCACTCCTAAAACAGGTTTGCATTTTTCGTAGCGCCAGTCTTGTGTAATCACTGTGCAATTTCCATAGCGCCACTCTTGAAATAACTCTGTAGATTCAGTAGCGCCACTCCTGTGTAATAGTTCTATAGATTCGATAGCACCACTCTTGAAATATTTCTACAATTTTGGTAGCACCATGTTAAGTTTGTCTAGGAGACTTCGTAGTGCCTTAACTAACACAATTGCATAACATAATGTATAGACCATTCTGTAGCGCAAAGGCGCTACGAAATCTCTGTTTTTTTTCTGTGTGATGAAACCAATCCTTCAAAAACACAAAAACTTAGTTGATGGACTAGGAGCCTATAGATGCATATATAGGTGGAAAAATTATACTTCCTTGATCATTTCACACTTGAAAAAAGATATCACCCACAAAAATAGACATGTCATCAATCTAGCACTCCTCCTTGTTGTAGGATAACTTCCCTGTGTCATAGAAACATAATTTTCCTTTGCAGGGATACTCCTCTTGACTGTAGGTTCATCTCTTCCTATTCCAGCTTGTACCAGAACATTTAAGTTCCTCCGGGACAACTCATCCTTGAAATGATGCAATTTCTCTTTGAGCTTTCTGTTTTGGGACTGAAAGATTTTGTTTTTCCTGTAGAGGGTCTTAAGTTGCCTATGGAGAGCTAGGGCTCTTCTTGCTAAAAACCTTTCCAGATCAAGGGTTTCACTGTACATGTCCATGTTCTCCTTCATCTTTCTTCTCAGTCAAACTTTCTTCCTTCAAATGAGCAACTCTTTCCTAGCCTCCCTGAGCTGTCTGATCAATCTTTTGAAAGTAGGATTACTATGTGGAGTGATGATTTTGATCACCTCAATAGGTTTCTCAGTGGCTTTACCTTTATATTTATATTGAACAAAATCTCTATCTATCACCTCAATAGGATTCTCAATTCCTTTTCCCTTATCTTTTTCTTTCCTTGGAACTGAAGCCTTAGGTAAGAATTCTACTTCAACAACTTCCTTGAGGGTTGATGATCTAGTAAAAGGCTTCCTGATTCTAATCTTAGCTACTGGAATAGGTGAAGGGAAACTAAACTTCCTTCCCCTCTTGGCTGTGGTTTTGGTGGATGAAGGGACTTCTTCCAATTCAGGTGCAGGAGGAGGTGAAAAATCTCTCTTTGGAGAGTGATGAACCTTCGTCTCTTCTTCTTCAGTTTCCTTGGGGATTTTTTCATCTTGAGTAGTGGGTTTTGTTTTTCTCTTTCTTCTTGTTCTTGTTGGGGAAACACTACTAGATGGAAAAGGTCTATGCATCCTAGATTGAGGGGTAGAGGCTATATCTAACTGCATATGGGCAGAGATAATGAAATGTTCCCAAAGAATGTTCATTTTCTTCAACTCTTCCATCACCAACATCCTAATCAATCCAGAGTGAAAGACACTAGTGTCCGTAACTTTGGACTTGGATTGGACTCTATCAGACATATTTCCCATGCTCCTCAAAAGATAAAAAGGGATATTCATCACATCCTTACCAGTGAAAAATGTAGAAAGAGTCTTATATGATACTGGTATAACATGTTAAACCTTCCCTCGCATGTAAAATATATCTGGATGATCTTCATCATTTTATCAAAACCTTCAACTAGGTGGCTCCCATGCACTCCCTTAAACAAATTGTCCTTCGAATAGTTTGGTTTGAGGAATTCCTAGGAAAAGGCAGCATTGAGGATCATGGATTTGAACCACCTCTCACCAGTATTAGGTATCCTAGTGGCTATTGCAATAGAGGACTCAAACAACTCAAGGTTTCCCACCTTGGTCTTAATGCCATCAAAGTGTAATGAAAACTATGTTGCTACTTCAAGGTGTCCCCTCTGCATGTTTTGAAAAAAAGAGAGGCATCCAACCCTTTGGAAAACCTCCCTGACCATTGGCTCATCATCAAACAGGTGCATGTCAGAAGGTTTAGTCCTGACCACACTCCCTCCCTTGTGAGACTTCTTCCTTTGAGGTGTCTCCATGGATTAAACAGGGGATCAAAGGCTATGATGTAATGAGGGGTACTAAATAGAGGAAAATATCAATGAGAGTTGAAAGTAGCTAATGGTTTCTCTCTCTCAAGGATTTTCCTCCAATCACATTGAATTAAAAATAGACTGGTTTGATGGATTTTCTTTTAAAATTGAGAGAAAGAAACTTTGAGAAAGGTATGAAGGGATGTACTTCTCATTTTTATGCCACCATACAATGGTAATCAAAGCTTTTAATGGGTAGGTATTACTATTATCCTCACTACCAACATATTTTGAGATAAAATGAAGCATGAAACAATGAATAAAAGAGGCTAATGCATAAATCTTTGTGAATACAGAAAATGGCACTGACAACTCCAAAGAAAAACACAGCACTGAGATAGGGGATTTGTAGTGTAGTTTAGGAAGCAACTTTCTGTAGCTTAGTGTGGGCACAATATCCAAGTGAATGAATGGGCATTCAAGATTCATAAGAAAAATGTCTTGATCTCTAGTATAGGTGAAATTCAGTTGGAAAATGGCTATGAAGTCTGTGGGAGAAGAGCTACATATGAAAATGGATGAGAGAGGATGCAGTTTGAAGTGCCAGGTGGTTCCAAAATATGAGGAAGAGATATCTTAAGACTTTTCAGTGCAGTTGAAAGGAATCACGAAATACCTGGAGGTTGTGGCTGATGATGGAAGATCTGCAATAGGTTATGGAGCTTCTACATCCACCTCAGCCTCCAATTTATCTCTAACAATTAATCTTGTAGCATAATCTGCAGCTTGTCTAAACTAGTGACTTCAGTAGCACCGAGCTTGGGATAAAAATTCAAATTGATAAACAGTTAGCAGGCTCATAAACGACCAAATCTCAAATATTCCTTTTAAAAAACAAGGGCACTAACAACAATGTGATATATGACATCACCTAATTATGGTGAATTATGGTAACGGAGCATAGGACAAAGGTTCTCTATGAAAACACCAAGTGAGTTGGCAGCGCCCTTTTCAAAATTTGATTTGACTGACATAACAGACATAGGGACAACATGGAAAGGATAAAGAGCATGAGTGGATGAAGTGATATGTCAGGTCATTAGGATCATGGGGTCGATTATGCTTGGTGCCAAGTCAAAAGGTGAGTCAAAGACATGAACCAAAAAAAAAACCTAGGCTAAAATCATATGTGTGGGCCAAAAAGTGAGCCAAAACCCAAGTCTTTATTATTTTATACTAACCTAAGAAAATCACAAAAAGAAAAATAAAGAAAACCTAAAGACTAAAGGATAAAAATTAAAACCTAAAGGATAAAACACTCAAGACAACTTCATGTGATAACATTGGCTCCACAGGGGATGTCATGCTCCGTGTGAACTGCCAAGAACAAGAAACTTCAGTGCCTTATCCTAGGGATATGGGGTCACTTATTAAATCAGAAAGAAAAAAAATTGATATTTACAATGAATGGAAAGCCACTCATGGCTTAAGAAAAATACTTTTTTCAGAAAGTTCCCATTGACAGGGCCACCAAAACCTTTGGAATCCTCCAAATTCTACAACTTATAAGTGTTATTTGAAAATACCTTGGAAATATTGAAGGGACCAATCCACAAGGCTTCAAATTTACCATGTTTTCCTTTGTCTTTATTGGGTGCATCCCACTTGAGCACTAGATCTCCCAACTAGAAATATTATTTTCTTACCTTCTTGTGAAAGGCTTGCTTGATCTTTTGTTGATGGTCCTGTGCTTTGTCTAGTAGTTGCTCCCTAGTATGTTTCACTTCTACCAGTTTTTGTATCCTTCTAACCATATCATCAGGTTTTCCTTGGTAGTCCTAGAAGAATTTTTCCATGGGAAAGGAAAGATGAGTAGGAAAGATAGACTCAACCCCATACACAAGATGAAAAGGAGAGAGATCAAGTGATCTCTTTGTTGTAACTCTATCAACCCACAAAGAAAATTTCATCTTTTAGTCCCATGCTTTCTTGTTGTCTTCTAACAATCTCTTGATGGTATTAATAAGGCTCTTGTTAGAGGAATATTCCTATCAATTCCTTTGGGGGTAGTAAGGAGGATAATGAATCAATGTAATCCCATACTGTTCATAGAACTTGATCAATGGTTCAACTTTGAAAGATGCAGCATTATCAGTAACAATTTTTCTTAGACAACCAAATCTTGACATGATATCCTCAAGAAAACTAATTATAACCTTGTGGGAGGCATTCCTAGTGGGAATGGCTTATATCCACTTGGTGAAGTAATCAGTGGCAGTCAAAATCCACATATGTTGACCAGTTGAAGCGAGATGGATTTCCCCAATGAAGTCTAGGCCCCACTGCTAAAAAGGTCATGAAGCTACCACATGCTTCAATGGAAAATATTTTATTTGTTTCCTTCCAGAAAAATTTTGGCATTTGACACAAGCTCTAATATTTTCACAAACATCAGTAAAAAGGATAGGCCAAAAATACCCATCTCTGAGGATTTTATAGGCTGTGGTTCTCCAGAAGTGATGGCCCCCACATAAACTGTCATGAAAATCAGTCATGACCTTTTGGGTCATGTGGATCTAGACATATCAAAATCACTCCTAGAGGATCTTTCCAATACAATACTTGGTCAATAATATAGTATCTAATTTCTTTAAGATTCAAATATCTTACCTTGTTCTTTTCCAAACCATCAGGAGGCTGCAACTTTTGCAGAAAATATATGATGTCCCTATACCAAGTGCATTCTTCCAACTTTGGGATGACATGAGAACCTTTATCAGCCAAATCAACTTGCTAATTATCTGATTTTATGTTTATGAGATTAACCCCCAAAGCTTTGCACTTTGATTCAGCCAACAACCTAGCTAAACCTTGGCCTTTCACCAATTTAGTGGCCTTTATTTCAAGGTCAAACTCCAAAATTTTTGCAATCCATTTGCTTCTCCTCCCATCTATGTCAAGATGGATAAGTATCTATTTCATTGCGGTTGAAGGGACATATGCAACAATATTTGAATGCAATGCCCTGCTAAAAAAAGAAATAGGATGCTCTAACCCTACCGCATTTTTCTGCAACAAAACATCAACCATTGTGTCAAATGAAGCAAAGGAAAATATCAGAATATCCTTTGAGTAGTTAGGGCTAATGAGCACAAGTTCTTTAGTCAAGGCATTTTTTATTTTATCAAAAGAAACTCGAGATTTAGTGGTCCATTTGACCTAATTTCCTTTCCTAAGCATGGTTGTATTGTACTTTACCAATTCAACAAAATTTGAAATGAATTTTCTTAGAAAATTGATTTTCCCCAAGAAAGACTAAAATTATTTCTTGGATCTAAGGAGAGACAAGGTCTATATGGCTTCTACTCTGCTTGAATCAATTCTTACCCCTTATGTTGATACAATGTGCCCCCAAAACTTCCCCTCCATCATAGAAAACAAAGAATTTTTAGGATTGAGAGACCAAACTTTCTACACTTCAAGAAAACCTTTTTCAAATGACAATAATGTTCTTTATTAGATTGTAAGAACACTATGATGTCATCTAAATAGATGACTACAATTTTTTCCTTCTCCCCATTAAAGGAAATTTCTATTTCTCGTCGAAAGGTCACTCCTGCATGCATCAATCTGAAGGGCATTTTGGCATACATGAATGTGCCCCAATGAGTAGTGAAGGTTGTATTCTCTCTATCTTCAGGCAAGGCAAATATCTGATTGTAGCTAGAAAATCCATCAATCATAGACATCCTAGATGAACTTGTCACCCTCTGCAAAACGTGCTCCATCTTTGGTAAGGGGTAATTATCTTTCTTGGAGCTTCTATTCAAATTTATCAAGTCAACACATAGTCTGATTTCCCTATTTTTCTTCCTCACTAGGACCAAGTTAGCCACCCATTCGAGGTATCTCAAAGGAATGATAATCTTGGCATCCAAAAGCATTTTTACTTCCTTTTCCATAATAGGCAACAACATAGGATTTATCTATTTGAGTTTCTGCCTACATGGCTTGGTCTCCTCTTTCAAAGTTATCTTATGTTCAATGATGCGTGTGTCATATGTTCTCAAATCTTCATATTTCCAGGAAAACACATCAGAAAAATCCTTTAAGAGCTTAACATATTCATCCTTTTGTTCTTTTGACAAGCTGCGAGACAACTTAACATACTTTGGATCCTCCACTGTACCTAAATTGCATTCAGTCACATCAGCATTTTCAGTTGAACCTTTAAACTTTATAGCAACATCATTTCTATCAAACAATATGTCCAAAGGAACTAGTCCTTTTGGAATATGGTAACTAGGCAGCTAAACAATATGATGGTCAACAATTTTATTCAGAAAAACATCAGTGTGAGGGATTTTTTCATTGTCATGATCTTGATCAATATGTAAGGCAGAAAACACATCCACAGTCTCAAGAAATATTTTTATCTCAAGATCATCCTCAAAAACCTTGCAATGTTTGACATTGTTGGGTATAGAGGGTCTATACTTCAGTTCCACATTATATTTGAGTTTAGGGGGCAAAGGAACTCTGAAATTACTTGCTAAAACAACCAAGAAATCTGCCATAGTGTTCTCTTCTCTTGGAACAAATGAGATATTAAAAGCTAAGAAGAAACTATCAAAAAGATCCCAAACTTCATTTAGGTAAGTCCTTAACCTGGGGTGTTTATCTCGATAAAAATTTTTTATTTGATGGAAAATTAATTCAACATCTCCAGACACTGCTAGCTCTTCAATCCTCGTGTCTCTGGAAGCCCTCAAACCCAAAACAAGAGCCTCATATTCTACCACATTGTTTGTAGTTTCAAATTCAAGCTTGTAGGATAAATAAATGATCTCTTTAGTAGGGGAAATAAAGACTACCCCAACACCAATACCTTATTTAGAATAATCCCCATCAAAAAACATCTTCCAAACATAGGTATTAGGAAGAGACTCTTCACATGAGGCAATGGATTTTTTTTTATTTCAATAGGAGGTTGAGGAGCATCAGTGAGTTGCAATATAATGGATCCTAAATCAGTATCAAGTGAAAAAATAGCATGGTTGGTGGGATTTACTTCATCACTGATGATGTAGGATAAATGAGCCTCCTTGTAAAGCCTTCTATGTTCTCCCCCAAACATAGGAATGGTGGCATAGGAAAGGTCCATCTGCAAGGTTCCCCCTAGTATTTTTATCCAAGATCTTGGCAAGAGCATCCCAAAGTTAGGGGGGACATCAACCACCACAATATCCATGACTACAATTTTCATTGGCAACTGAAACAAGGTCACAACCAGATCTTTGATAACCCCAAGATACTTCACTTTCCTAGAGTCAAAAGAGTATAAGTCATGGTAGGTTTTTGTAATTTCCAGCCCAAGCTCATCCATGACTATTTTAGGCATGAGATTGTGAGATGCCCCTGAGTCCATCAAGAAGTTATGCATAACTTTATCATGAATGTTCAATGATGTATAGAAAGGAGGGGAAGAATCATCTCTATCTTCTACCAAAGGTTCCGGGATAATTGTTGGTTTTTCATCTTGAAGGTTAACTGAATCTGTGGAATTAAAAGAAAGCTTAGGATACATCATTTTAGAAAGGTATATTTTAAATTCCTCATTCTTAATCATCTCCAAAAAAGGTTGTTGGCCCTCGACCAAGTTTTGAGGAAATCTTGGTCAGGTTTGGACCACTTTTGGACTTCGACAGGCTAGTTGAAGATGGAGCACCCAGGCAGAGCTGAGATTGCGGATCTCACAGATTTTGCGGGTTTTGTAAAGGGTTCTTTAAGATTTTTCTAATGGGTTATGGGATGTCGGCCCATGGGGTTTACCCATGATTATGCCTTATTGTAAGGATTGTAAAAGTATAAATAAGTAAGAATGTATGGTAGAAGTAGCGAAGTAGTAGTGAGAAGTCTCAGTAGCTAAGTGCAAGTGCATTGTGAAACATAATTTACATGTGTTAAGGCTCTATGCTTGATAGAGAGTAGGATATGTGCCTTTATCTAGTTTGGAAGGAGCATCTGATGCTCAATGGGAAGATATCCTGTCATATGTGAAGCTCGACTCTGTGGCTTAGTGCACATGAGGCGTTGAATGTAAGAGAATGAAGAATAATAAAGAAGATGAAGCAGTCGGTGGATGTAGCCCCACACTGGGGTGAACCACATATATATTGTGTCTCTGGTTTTCTTTGTGTTTTGTTGTTTATGTTATGAATCTACTCAGTTCTTGATTATTATGTATGATAGATAGATCTGTTGATGCTTAGTGCTTTACTTGTGTAAAAGATGAATTAATGTTAGATCTAACTTAATGCTATGTGCTAAGTGGTTGAAATGCTTAATATTTGTTGTTACTGTGTCAATCTCTATTAGGGTATGTTCTGCAATGTTATTAAAGATAATGAACTAATGCATCTCACCTTTTAAGTGTTTATAGAATACTCTATAAAGTGTTTTTATCACAGATTTGTGTCCCAACCTGGTTACAAACACTTGTGTCATGTAACCCCACCTGCTTATACCTTGGGTGAGACCTCACCTTCTTCATAGGTGTTGCCGAAAGGGCTGGTAGTTGGGGTTTTGTTGGCATGCTATTAAGCATTGAACCTTGGGTTTTCCCCTATGCCAAAAAATAGTTCCGTTGTCGGGACCTAAAACTATGATTGCTGGGAATTGAAGTAAAGAAAAAAGAAGCTCTGTGCATGGATATATTTTTGTAGTGCACAGTACTCTACTTGAATTTCAAAGCTCTGTGATAATAAAGAAATTTGATATGAATAAAAGAGGTAAGATCTTAAAACAGGTAAAGCTTTGTGCTTTGACAAGAGTAAGATAGGTAAAAATGTTTGTTTCGAAACCATGAATTTAAGTACGTTTAATAGATTTTGTCCTAGTCTGAAGGCTAGGGCACAGTTGAAAGAAAGAGTTGATTTGAGTAAAGCTAATAGAAATGAAGAAATGTGTGTTATTCCTATGCATAGAAATAATTTTTGGACTAATAAGTGGATGCAGGAACCTAGAATTGTTTTTTGTAGATTGCAGGTCCAACACTGTGATCCTAGTGCTCAGTACAGGAGAGGTTGGGGAACATACAAGAGAAAGAGAGGATTGACATTATGTTATAACTATAGAAGACTGGGACATCTTGCGAAGGAATTCCCTGGTACATGTTCTATTTTTTGTTTTTGTAAGATTATTGGTCACGAGGTTGAGGATTTTCCAAAGATGATTGCTAAAGTTGAACGAATGAACATGAGACAAGAAAACTATGAATAAAGTCTAGAGACTAAGAGCATGTTAGAGAATCATAAAGAGAAAGAATCAGAGAAATCTCAGAATATGTTATTACAGTTGAAAGAAATGATGGATGTTCACAAATATGTCAGTTTACCAGAGATCCTAAAAGTAAAATGACACATAAGTGCAAGAATAAAAGACTTCGACATAGGCTATGTCTTGGATGAGGAAACATAAGTGAATATTATGACAGAAGGCACTTGGGAAACATTGGGAAATCCTACTGTGGTACCTTCATTGGGAAGGATAGGCTTGTTTAAAGGAAAGATGATAACCTTATGTGGAAGATTTACTAATTTACCTACTATTGTTCATGGAACATTGGCTGAAGAGGAATTTGAAGTCAGTAAGTTTGTTGGGGAAAATGCCCCTTTCCCACTTTTTTTAGGTAAGACTTGGATTTTGAAGGATCACATTAGAAGGAAAGAAGAGGAAGAAGCTATAGAAAAGAAAAATCAAGAATTAAGGGATTTCATAGCTAGAAAAATAGATCGACTAATAGAAGAACGAGAGGATAAGTCGAAGCAACAGAACAAAGTAACAACGCAGGAGGGACAAAAAGAAAGAGAATTAGTTGTCAAGGTTGAAAGAATGCAAGAAGGATTGAAGGACCTATATATACAAGAAATAAGTGTATCCACCTAGGAAGTATTAATATGAAGGATATTAACTTTAGACCTTTTAAGGGAACATCAACAATGCAAAGTCACTACGCTAAAGGAAGATAAGAATAAGAATGCAAAGAGGATTCCAAAAACAGTTAGAGAGAATCAGATCATAGGAAATAAGACAAGGAATCTTAGTAAAAAGAAAGCTAATATGGAAAAGCTATAGGAATCTACAAAGACCATATGGAAGACTTCGTAAACTGAAACCTTGTAGCAGGGATTTCACCCTTGCAAAGCTGTATGATCGTTGGAGGCACCCCGAACATTAGAACGACGCTCCAGAATGGTTAGAAAACACATTTATGGGTGGATGGATCACTTTTGGGACGTTGAGACCACAATATAATGGACAAATTCACATTGATGGAATCATTCCTTTTGATTGGAATAATTTTTTACGGTGCCCCACTTATTTAACCTGTTGGTCATTGTGTCGGGACTACTTTTAGCCAACCGTGATTAACTGAACCAAGAAGAGAATTTCTTATGTATTGAGTTATGTTATTTGAATCTAGACCTCGCCATCCATTTGTCTACCTCACCTTTCTATTCACCTACCCTGACCTTCCTGTTAAAAGTGAGAATTTCAAGCGAACCTACTGAATTAGTGAAGTCTATCAAGGCGGTCCTCAAGAACATAATTTCTAATAGACAGTTATCTGAAGGTGTCCAGACATCATAGACTAAGGGACTACAGGATTTCCCTTTGGTTGGATGTCATTCTGGCCGTGTTAACCCTGTGACTGAGTAGCGAAGTAAGCATCGCAACGATCTGGATAATGCAAAGTAGATCCCATCCATCCTACCAGAGTATATCCCACCTTTGTCTGGCGCAGTTAATCGCAACAACATCCCATGAGATTATGAGTACACCTTGATCACCGCGTACATTTCGAAAGGAATATGCATAGTTGGGAGTCAGTTAGGACAGATCCCACTACTGAAGAACAATGATTTCAGTCTAGGGGACAGAAAGAACTATGTTATTATAGTGCCCCATCGCTACTTGATGAAGACAACTGGGAATAAGCCTCTCTTCATATCCCATCCATGGATTAAGGAGATAGTGCAGTCCACTGTGCTAAATGTGATGAAGATTCCTCATTTTGGACGTCACCAAGAGGTTAACGCTTGCATTAAACTCCTCTTGTCATGTTATCATGGAAGATACCTGTGTCTCGAGTGGAGGATTATTGTGGATATGTTGTTGATCCACCAGATCATGGGCTTAAGCATGAAGGGACTTGACCCTCAATAGTTTTATCCAGGGAAAGCCTCAGACCAATCCCTGACACAACGCATCAAGGAAGCTTACAGCGAAGTCAAAAAAGGAAAGCGAGGCTACAAGGTAGCCACTATATAGGATGGCACAATTCTCCTCACTTGTCAACTCATACCTGGAAAGCGAGTAAGGAAGAATTTCCCCACACAGTTCATCGGGTTTATGGTGGACCTCGCAGGAAAATGTGTGGCGGGCATGTAGATGAATTGGTCAAGTTACCTCGTCAATGAACTAGAGAAAGACTATCGCGAAGCTCAGAATTTGGGATACGAATTCCACTTTAGCTAGCTAATCATTTTGATCGCATTTGTCTCTCAGAAAATTGCTGAAGGAGCCACCTTTCTGGAGATCAAACCATTGAAGCCGTTGGCCGCTAGGTTTTCTACCTTGTGGTAAACCAACAACATGGCGAAGTAGTGGCAGTCCAATGCCATTTTTCATGCATATTATCAGCAATTGAAGGTTTCCATCAAGTCATTTTCGTGCATGACACTACACACCTTTCACCAGTGTAGACCAATAGCAAAGTTCTGCACATATACGCATTTCATATATATCATTGCGCGTGGAGATGAGAACAAGGAAGAACTACAATCATACTATATACTGACAGATGAAGACATCGAGCAGATCACAAAGGAGTGGATGGAGGAACTCCTTGTACCTATTGCTAATGTAGAACTCTCCAATACTGACACCATAGGAAGTATCCCTAGTCACCTGGGTTGAGCATGTCAGACAATCTATTGGGACGAAGAAGAAGAAGAAGAAGGAATAAGTCCAGGATATAGAGACCGATGAGGAGGACAATGCCTCTGAAGAAAATGGATTTGTCTTACTAGAAGGAGGAGGAGACAAAGAAAATGGACAAGGAGTAGGGGATGAGAAAGGAGGAGGTGAAGCTACATGGCCGGAGGATCCCCCTGCTGAAATAGTAACACAACATAAGAGGAAGGGTTCTCCACATAAACCTTTAGTAAGAAATAAGATGCATGTCGGTAAGCCCCAGTTAGAGGCCACGCTCATGGAGGACGACATCAATTTGGTCCGCGGAGACATGGAGGATGCTTCTGAGGACATCTTGCAAAGATATGGAGTGAAGCAGGAGGATTTGTATGGAAGGACTGAGAAGGAACTGAAGGAAATAAAACAATCTATTCGTTTGGTCCACGCAGTACCTACTACGCCTTCTTCATCATAGATTACAAAATTGGTGGATGAACCAGCCCAATTGAGAAGACTTGTGGATGTGACAAAATCTTGACTTCAGAGAATCCAAGAAGAGAAGGAGAAGGCTAAATAAGCATTGAAACAAGAAAAGGATGAAGCCTTAGAGAAATTACGCGTAGAGTGGTACTATGTAACCGCCTATGAAAGTGAGAAAGAAGCTTTTTAGGCGATGATACAAGAGGAAAAATACCAACTACAGAGAGAAAAGGAGCAGTTGCTCGCAAAATAGGCCATAGTCAAAGAGGTAGTGAGTAAAGCATGTCATTCTATGCCAGGCTTGGCACATGAGGAACAAGAGTCAGTCGAGGCTCAAGTAGTGAAGCTTGCTGAGACCATCTAACAACTTCAAGAAAGGATAACAGAGTTGGAGGTCCAAGCATTGTCGAGCACCCCGCAAGAGGTGCGTGACTAGAGGGAGGAGACCACTAAGAATACAATTGTAAGAATTAGAGCCCTCACTTCAGAATGAAAGAAACCGAGTGATATAAGTGCGCAAACATATGAATGCCTTGTAGAAGATCCAGAGATAAGGAAACTGGAAGTGTAGTTACAGGAGGCGCAACAACAGGCACTTTCAATACAGGCATAGATGAATTTACACACCATGTTGAAATAATGAAGAGATCTCAGGAACATCGTGTAGTGCAACAATAGATCACTGCCCTCCAGGGAAGGGTAATGGAAGTCACGTAGAAGCTACAACCAGTGCAGGAGGAAGTCTGCCAGATGTTCGAAGAGATTGATGGACAAGGCTTGCAATTGGACCAAGTGATTGCATCAGTAGAACAACGCTTGGAAGGGATTGTTATAGAGAAAATGATCCAGGAGTTTGTTGAGAAGGAGGCTCAAGCGAAGCAGAAAGTTGAGGCAGCTTGATTTAAGCTTGAGGCCTTCGAAGAAGCATTGACCAGATCTGAGTGACTTGGGACAAGTCACAACTGAGTGTTGGGGGTGTGTTGGCCCTCGATCAAGTTTTGAGGAAACCTTGGTCAGGTTTGGACCACTTTTGGACTTCGACAAGTTGGTCGAAGATGGAGCACCTAGGCAGATCTGAGATCATGGATCTCACCGATTTTGTAGGATTTGTAAAGGGTTCTTTAGGGTTTTTGTAATGGGTTATGGGATGTAGGCCCATGGGGTTTACCCATGATTAGGACTTATTGTAAGGGATTGTAAAAGTATAAATAAGTAAGAATGTATGGTAGAAGTAGCGAAGTAGTAGTGAGAAGTCTCAGTAGCTAAGCACAAGTGATTTGTGCAATAGAATGTACATGTGTTAAGGCTCTATGCTTGATAGAGAGTAGGCTATGTGCCTTGATCTAGTTTGGAAGGAGGATCTGGTGCTCAGTGCGCAGATCTCTTGTCATATGTGAAGCTCGACTCCGTGGCTTAGTGCATAGGAGGCACTGAATGTAAGAGATTGAAGAATAATAAATAACATGAAGTAGTTGGTGGACATAGCCCCACACTGGGTTGAACCACGTATATCTTGTATCTTTGTTTTTCTTTGTGTTGTGTTGTGTATGTTATGAATCTTCCCAGTGATTGATGATATGTATGATAGATAGATCTGTTGATGGTTAGTGCTTTACTTGTGTAAAAGATAAATGAATGTTAGATCTAACTTAATGGTATGTGATAAGTGGTTGAAATGCTTAATCTTTGTTGTTACTGTGCCGATCTCTATTAGGGTATGTTCTTTGATGTTGTTAAATCTAATGAACTAATGCATCTGTTGGTCCTTGGTTATGGAAGCAAGAGAATATCAAGGAAGAAAAGGGAGAATCCAAACTTCGTGGAAGCCATAGTGATTGTTACTGGGTCGAAGTGAGCAAAAGATCAGGAAAGTTGACGTGAAGTAAGGAAACGCAAGCTGTTGAACTAGGAGATTGAGAATGATAGATAAGAAAGGAAGAAGGATCATGGACAACTCAATAAGCAAGAAAATCCACCTTTGGATGATTTGGAGCACTGCGCGAGAAGGAAGGAAAGATAGGATGGCAGAGCCCTGGAGACACGGGTGAAGTTGACCTAGGATTTTAGACACCTAGGGTTTTGTTATATAGGGTTTTGGACAGCTAGGTTTCAGACTAAGGTTGTCAGTGAGCTATTGTAATGTATAAATAAAGGTATAAAGGACTTGGATTGGATTGGTACGATATTGTTGTCGATCTAGTTGTATTGTTGATGTGAGTGAGTACTATATCGAGAGAGAGAAGTGTTAAGTGTGAGAGCCTTCTAGTATTGTAAGATCTTCAGTTGGGTGTGAAGGTCAAGTCCTACAGCTGGGTGCACAGGAAGGGAAGAGAAAGAGAGAACAAGAAATAATATCTGCTAGCTGAGAGCAAAGACAAGAACTGTATGCTTTATCTTAATAAATCATAAGCATAGTTTTGTGGGCGTATCCCTAGAGAGAGGGTGAACCACGTATATTTAGTTTTGTGTGTGACTGGTATTTTATCTCTGCCATTGATATACTGTGATTTCATTACTGTTTTAGATTTGATCAATAGATGTGTAGAATAGATCTAAGATGATAAGTGATATATGAACGTTGTGATGTTCTTGAGTGAGATCCACTTGACATTTCCTTTGGTTGTAGACATCTCTGTCCTACAACCCCCTCATAGATACTTCAGGTGACACTGCATCTTCTTCGCAGGTGTTGCTGAAAGGGCCAGTAGTTAGGGATTTTTGGTGTGCTCTTGGATTTGAACCCTAGGTCTTACCCTGTGCCAACAAATGGTTCTGTTGCTGGGACAGAAATATTCTTGAGTGGATTTCAAGGTTGTTTCCATCGAAGACAGACATTCAAAAGTAGATAGAAGATCAAGAAAGGGACTTCATTGAATCCCAGAACAAGAACCCTAATCTTAGTTTAGAAGATTGGCTAGAGAAATATATCTTTACTGATATACATGAAATTCTCTTTAGAGGAATCCATTAGGAGCTATATGAGTGGCTAGCTAGATTAGCAAATACCCAGTTTGAGATCTGATCTAGACCTCTTGTGGTTTGGACGTTAGAGTTGATCAAGAAGGTCAAAAGAGTTGATAGCATCGTATCACGAGCAGTAGATCATTGGTTTGATAACAAAATTGGTGGGTACATCACAGAGTTCGTTGTTGATAAAGTAGAATCATACAACTAAGCTGAGAGATATTTCTTTAAGGGACCCAGAGGGAAATATTTTCATTTTCTGAAGCTGAGAATCAAGATGCTATTGCATGAGAAGAACATCTTGAAGATATAATAGATTGGTCGGATCAAGAAAGGATAATGTTCAAGAATTCAGACAATGACAACAACACATAAGCTGGACATACACGCAGTGGGAGATTGTTATGATAAGTTCACCTTACAAAGTTGTTTAAATAGAACTATGGGGAGGAGGGTTTATATAGTGGAGAAGAGGCAGAACTGACAGAAGAAGAACATTTAGAACCCGCTAGGGTAGAGGAAGGAGAAGCTGAAGAGCTTCGCCAAAGAGAACCTGAAACCTTAGAAACTGCACAAACCATCGAAGTAAGTAATCTTACCCCTCCTGTTGATTCAATAGTATTAAGAAACGAGAGTAATCCTAGTCACCATAGCGTCCAGAGCACTATCAATAGTAGTCCACCACATATTCATTCAGGAACCCTAACAAGATCTATGGCAGATGAGATGAGGCTTCCTATATTTAGGGGAGATGGATCTGAAGATCCTGATCAACACTGGTTCCTATGTGAAGATGTATGGAATATTAAAAATGTCACCAACGAAGCTGTCAAAAGAACCCAGTTTAGTACTATTCTAAGGGATCGTCCACTAAGTTGGTACATGAAGCTTGTCCAAGGACTTGTAGAGCCTAATCCAATGAATCAAATTAAGAATGCATTGATTGCAGAGTTCAAGAAATGCAAGTTGGAGTCACAATGTATCACATAGCTGAAAGAGATCAAGTAGAAGGTGGCCAAACCTGTTTGGGGATTCGATCAGAGATTCAAAACCTTAACATGTCGATTGACCTTTCAAATCCCTGATGAGCAGAACAAAGAATGATTCATTGATGCCCTTATACCACACATTAGAGTTCCCCTGATGCAATAGAACATTGCTTCATAGTCTGAGGCACTAGAGATCTCCATGAAGTTAGAATCAGCCCCTATGGGAGAATCCAGCTCAGGTATGAGGAAGATATTGAGTCAGCTAACTAGTTTGTCTCTGCAGGTCGAAGATATGAAGAAAGATAAGGGAAAAGAAAAAAGAGAAGACAGATGGTGTGTCAGATGAAAATCAGAACTCCATGACAAGGAACATTGCCCTCTATTTAATGAATACCTAGATTTTGGAGCTCCGAGCCCTTTGAAGCAAGTCACCTTACCTTGGTGTGATGTATGCAGAAACATACATCACCCTGGTGAGTGCTACTACATGCAAAAGTATGTTCAAACACCTACAAATTTGTACTGTACATTCTGTAAGTCCGTAGGACATGATGATAGGGATTGTAAGGATTACAATCTCATGCATGAAAGGTTGAGAAACATATATAAGACTCAAGGCAAAGTACAACAAGAAGGAAACACTATGCAATATAACTCTCCTGGGAGAGGAAACTTCAATCCTTGCGGTGGATTCAAAGGAAGAAGATGAGGAGGAGGAATGGGTCGATGTCGAGGAAATATCATCTATTATAACTGCACACAGCCAGGACACCTTGCAAGGGATTGTCATAACCCTTGTACTACTTGCAGCTATTGTAGCTCATTTGACCATGTTATAGAAGATTGTCCTGTGCTGCTAGCTAAGCTTTAGGAAAGATGGGGACCTCGACAAAACCTGGAAGTGCAACTGATATATGTTGAGCCTCATGGAGAATACCCTAGATTCATTTTTATAACAATAGGAGGTGTTGTTACAAGAGATGATAGAATGACCCAAGGGAAGACCACAAAAGATTCATGAATCATGAAAGCTACACAAAAGACACAATCCTTTGATGCAAAGAGAGAAAGACAAATATTTGAGGAAGACAATAAATAATTCAAAGGAGACCAAGGCTCTTCATCAAAGACAAGACCAAAAGTGACAGAATATGGAATGCCTCTGGAATTTGATCATTCTACTTCGCCAAAAGAAGGAAAATAGGTAAGAAATATCATGGAATTTTTATATACTTGTATCAAGTTGATTCAGGATGAAAGCGTTTTACAAGAGTTACAAAATTTAATCAAACAATATGAGCTAGGAAAGATAGACCCCTTACTGAATAGGGAAGTACACCAAATCGGTAAGAAGAGAAGGAAAAATAAGGAAATACATTTGAATGCTCAAATAGGAGAATATGAGATAGATTATGTAGTCCTCGACTTAGGGTCAGAGGTCAATGTCATGACGAAGAAAGCCTGGGCACTGATGGGAAAACTAAAGTTGACCTATTCCCCTATTAGGACTAGGATGGCTAATTAGCAAGCTGTCAGCCCATTTGGATGATTGGAGAATGTCCCTGTAGACATAGATGGACTAAGAACATTCATAGATTTTGAGGTAATTGAAATAGTTGATGACAACTTCCCTTACACTGTGCTGTTAGGAATTGATCGGGCCTTCAATAACTCCACTATTGTTGACTTAAAGAAGAGACGTATGACTTTTGAAAGAGATGGCCTTAGGGTCATTGCACCTTTAGAACCAGATGAAGTTCAACGATACACAAAACCTATCACAAAAGGATACCATGCATATGCACTAGAAAATGTATATAAGCTAATATCTAGACAACAAGATTACATTAATCCTACAATCGATGGGAAACTAAGTTGGGGAAGTGAGAGTGAATTTTCAAAATACTCAGAATAAGAACTGGAGAATTGGCAGAACAAGATGTATGAAGTATCTACAAGAAGATGTGCTAGATTAACCAGAGAAGTTCATTGGATTGGCACAATAGTAAGTAACTTACCCACCTATGATGGTCAGAATCCTTTAGAAACCTTCTTGTCGTACTTTGAAGAGAGTGTACCAATACAACATAGATTATTGGAAATGGATGAGGCCTTGAAAGCCACACCAACAAGATGGTGGGGGGAACACAAAAGTAACAATATAGATTGGATACAGTGTCATACCCTAATGACAGTGAGGTTCTCAACATAAGTAGAACATTGCGAAGTTCGGTACATAGGTTGAACCTGCCCGAAGGACCATGTGTGAAACTACAAAGATGCCTGGAGTGACCTTTCACAAGAACAATGGGTGCACAAATTCATTAATACACTGGACACCACCCCTATCAACTAGTACCTTCAAGTAGAGTTGCGCCTCATCACTATAGATTGGGAAGGTATGACTCAGAATTTTGTAACTGCCTTCTTATTTGAAATTCAATACCCATCAGTAGATTAAGCATTACAGATTGTGAAATAGAAGAGGACAAATGGACAAGAAGAGGAAGAATGGACTGCACCTCTCCAGAAATTGCAGGGCTTCTACAACATCAATGACGATGAAGATGATAATACTAGGAAGGTGAACATCGCAGAAATAGAGGGCCAAAGAGACGTGGAAGGACCCGGAGTTGAGATACCATTTATTGGTAGTCGATTAAGATTAAGAAAATCAATATTGGAACAAAGCAGACACCAAAGTTTGCAAATGTTGGAGATTATTGGGATGCTGCCACCATTGACAAAATTATAACGTTACTGCATGAATATCAGGACTTGTTTCCAACCAAGTTCACTAATATGAAGGGAATTAAATACCCTATGGGTGAGATGAGGATTCCTTTGAAGTCAGATGCTAGACCAGTAAAATAGAGACCTTACAGACTAAACCCTAAATATAAGGAAATATTGAATATTGAGCTTGACACAATGCTCGAAGCATGGATTATAGAACCTGTCGAAGAGTCAAAGTGGATTAGGCCTATGGTGGTACAAGACAAGAAGACAAGAGAAATCAGGATATGTGTATATCTCAGGACGCTGAATGATGCTTGTTTACATGACCCCTTCCCTACACCATTCATGGATGAAGTGTTAGATAATGTGGGAGGCCAGGAAGTATATTCTTTTACAGATGGATTTTCAGAATACCATCAGATTTGAATTGCCAAGGAAGTTCATCATAAGACCACATTTGCAACAGAATGGGGATCCTACCAATACAAAGTAATGCCATTTGGATTGAAGAACCCCCCAACCATATTTTCCAGGGTGGTGTTCGAAGCATTCAAGGAATTTCTGCATAAATTTTTGGAATCATATTTTGATGATTGGACTATCTTTGGTTTATTGAAGAATCATATTGAATGTGTAAGGATAATGTTGGATAAATGCAGGCAATGCCAAATTTCTTTGAACCTAAAGAAATGCATTTTATTTTCACCATTTGGGGTCCTGTTAGGACATATTGTATGCAAGCAAAGATTTCTAGTAGATCCATCCAAGATCGCCATTATAGTTTATCTATCCCCTCCTACGTCAGTCAAATAGTTGTGCATTGCATTAGGACACACAAGCTACTAAATAAAGTTCATCAAGGGGTATGTTCAGATTACAACACCCATGGAGAATTTGTTATATAAGGATTGTCATTTTAGTTGGACAGAAGAATGCCAATAGAGCTTTGACACACTAAAATAGAAAATGGTTACTACGCCCATTCTGGTTTTCCCAGATTGGACCAAGGAGTTTCATGTGTATGTCAATGTGTCTTCTGTTGCTTTAGGAGCTGTGTTAGCACAACCGAGAACAAGAGAAATTGACCACCCATTAGATTTTGCTAGCAAGAAGCTGTCAATTGTCGAGATAAACTACACCACCACTGAGTGAGAAGGGTTAGCCATGGTGTATGCATTACAAAAATTTCGCCACTACTTTTTGGGCAGGAATTTTAAAATGTTTATTGATCACTCTGTGCTGAAATACCTAGTCAACAAGTCATTGTTGGGGGGAAGGATATGCAAATGGCTTATGTTATTTCAAGAATATGATTTTGATATCCTAGTAAAGCTAGGGAGAATGAACAAAGGTCCTGACCACTTGTCAAGGATGGAACATGGTGAAGATCCCACCAATTTGGAGGATACACTACTTGATGCAAAACTACTAGCCATTAGAAATATCGATGACCACTTCACAGAGATAGTCCAGTTCCTATCAACAGGAATGGTACCTAGCAAGTACACAATTCCTCAGAAGAAACAACTAGTAGTGTGCGCTACAGATTTCTCCCTTATAGCCAGACATCTATATAAGATGGGACCTGATGAGATATTGAGAAGGTGTGTTATGGAGGTAGAATGACCACTAATCCTTGCAGAAGATCATGAAGGCATCACAGGAGGAAATTATGTAGGAAAAGAAACTGCATAGAAGGTTTTGAGAGATGGCCTTTGGTGGCCTACCTTACATAGAGATGCTAAAGACTATTCCAGAGCCTGCAATGTATGCCAAAGAGTTGGGAAACCATCCAGAAGAGACGAAATTCCATTGACACCACAACTTAGCCTAAAAAAATTTGAGAGATGGGCCTTTGACTTTGTTGGACCTATAAACCCACTAGGAAAGCACATAGGAGCAAGGTACATAATTACAACTACAGAGTACTTGACTAGATGGGCCGAAGCAAGAGTAGTTAAGGACTGTAGTGCAACTATAGTTGGGCGTTTCATATTTGATGACATCATAACGGGTTTGGATGCCCAAAGATCCTTATGAGCGATTAAGGAACACATTTCATCAATAAGATAGTTGAATCCCTAACTGAAGAATCTGCAGTCCTCCATCAAAAGAGCATGTCATACCATCCAAAAGAAAATGGGATAGTTGAAGCATTCAACAAGATTTTGGAAACAAAATTAACCAAGATTTGCAGTGTGAATAGGGATGATTGGGATTTGAGAGTACCAGCAGTGTTATGGGCCTATAGAACTACTTGAAAAAAACTAACAATGCATACCCCTTTCAAGTTGGTATATGGTCTTAAAGTTGTTGTTCCAATGGAATATTTGGTACCAAGACTAAGAATAGATGCCTTTATAGATATGGACAAACCTGGTGTTGTTGAAGAGAGGCTTGCCCAGCTGGTTGAACTAGAGGAAGATAGATTCATTATAGGATTCCATCAACAAGTTCAGAAGGAAAGAGAGAAGGCCTATTATGACAGCCACATCAAGAAGAAGGCATTCAAACAAGGTGATCTAGTACTGGTATATGACAACAAGTTCATAAAAAATACTGGGAAGTTAAAAACGCATTGGCTAGTGCCATATCAGATCGGTTATGTTACAGAGGGAGGAGCTGCGCAACTGAAAACGTTGAATGGAGAATGGAAGGAAGGTTTGGTAAATGGGAGTCAACTGAAGTTGTATTATGACAACCAGCTTCCTCACAACTCTCTGTAAAAGCTGGAAGAAAAGGGTCCAGGTACCAGGTGCAGTTGAAAATGGGTACTAGACACAGAAAATATAGTCTGCACAAAGGAAAAATAGGAGGCATCGAACAGAAAGCAGAGGCTACACTGTGTAGTTTGCAGTCAAAGTAAAACTGAGGGATCAGATATTAAGTGCCTTGGGACAAGTCACATGTGAGCGTTGGGGGCCTATTGGCCCTTGGTTATGGAATCAAGAGAAGATCAAGGAAGAAAAGGGAGAATGCGAACTTCGTAGAAGATAGTGATTTTTACTGGGTCAAAGTGAGTACAATATTAGGAAAGATGACACGAAGTAAGGAAAACCAAGTCATTGAATGAGGAGATCGAGAATGACAAATAAGCAAGGAAGAAGGATCGTGGACAAATCAATAAGAAAGAAAATCCATTGTTGGATGCTTTGGAGCACCACGTGAGAAGGAAGGAAAGACAGGCTAGCAGAGCCCTGGAAATGTGGGTCAAGTTGACCTAGGGTTTTAGACACCTAGGGGTTTGGTATCTAGGGTTTTGGACACCTAGGTTTCAGCCTAAGGCTATCGATGAGCTATTGTAATGTATAAATAAAGGTCTAAAGGACCTAGATTGGGTTGGTATGATATTTTTGTTGATCTAGTTGTATTGCTGATGTGAGTGAGTAATGTATCGAGAGAGAGAAGTGTTGAGTGTGAGAGACTTCTGGTATTGTAAGATCTTCATTTGGGTGCATAGGAAGGGGAGAGAAAGAGAGAAGAAGAAAGAGGATTTGGTAGTTGAGAGTGCAAACAAGAATTGTATGCTTTATCTTAATAAATCATAAGCACAATTATGTGGACGTAGCCCTAGAGAGAGGGTGAACCACGTATATTTAGTGTTGTGTGTGACTCGTATTTTATCTCTATCATTGATATACTGTGATTGCATTACTGTTTTATATCTGATAAGTAGATGTGCAGAATAGATCTAAGCTGATAAGTGATATATGAACGTTGTGATGTTATTGAGTGAGATCCACTTGACATTTCCTTTGGTTGTAGACATCTCTATCCTACAACCCCCTCATAGCTACTTCGGGTGAGACTGCATCTGCTTCGCAGGTGTTACCGAAAGGGCCAGTAGTTAGGGCTTGTTGTCGCACTCTTGGAGTTGAACCCTGGGTCTGCCCCTGTGCCAACAACATCTCATATTTTAAGTGTTAATACAATACTCTGCGAAGTGTTGTTATCACATATCTATGTCCCAACCTTGTTATAGACACCTGTGTCCTATAACCCCCCTTGCTTCTACCTTAGGTGAGACCTCGCTTGCTTTGTAGGTGTTGCCGAAAGGTTCGGTAGTTTGATTTTTGTTGGCATGTTGTTAAGCATTGAGCCCTATATCTGCCCATGTCCCAACAAAGGTACAGGGATTTTGATCTTTTGGATTTCATTTTCAAAGCTAAAGGAGGATGGGGATTTTAGAATCTATTTAACTTCTAGGGCATGGATCTTAACCAATGTTTGATGGCTTTGCACATATTTTCCTTTTCTTCTAGTTGTCACAACCTCATCATAATTTTTTGTTTTAGTGGGTTGATCAAAAGTGTCAGTCTTTCCCTCTTTATTTTTGGACCTTAGGTTGTATCTACTAGGATTTTTATTTGTCTTGTCTCCTTTACTCAATTCATTTAATTGACTATCCATGAGAGACTCTTCATATGAAGATTGGGTCACATGAGGAGATGAAGAGGTGTCACCAAGACAATGGATTTCAGGACCAGTTTCTTCATCCTCTCCTTCTTCATCAGTAACAAAGTTTTTTTGGATATGGGTTTGAACTTTTTGATCATCTCTATCCCTATTTCTTGGATCTCTTTGGAGGACCTAAGGGGAATTATTTGGTCTTATGAAATTACCTCTATTTTCAGCATTTTGTGTGTTTCTATAGTTATGTTTTCCTTCAAGTTTCAACTTCTCCATTTCAGCAGAAAGTGATTTTACCAATTTTGTAAGTTCATCAACCTAAGGGTGGACAACATGGGATTCAGAGGTTGAAGCTTCAACTCTACCTTTCCTTCTATCTCTATCAAACTTTCCCCTAATTTTTTCAGCTTCCAATATATTGGATTCTACTTCTAAGGTTGCATCTTTCATATGAGCTAAAGAAGTAGATCTTCTTTCTCTCAACAAGAGGCATAATTTAGGGTAAAAAGCACTGGCATGGGTAATATTGGAAGAGTTTTCTATAGGATTATTTTAGAAGGAATCTTGTTGTACATTTTATTGAATCTCTTAGAAAATTCATAAATAGATTCCCCTTCTTTCCTCTTAAGTGATCCAAATTATGTAATATAATAAAGGAAATCCTTTTTATCCCCCCAATGCCTCAAGAAGGCATCATCCAAAGCTCCAATCCCAACAATAGATCCAGGAGGAAAACCTCTAAACCATTTTCTAGCCTCAACATCAAGAATCTCTACAAATACTCTCATCTATGCATCTTCATTTTCAATGTTAAGATTATCTGCATAACTATAAAAAGCTGCAAGGTGTTATTGTGCAATTGTGTCTTCCTCCCCAGTAAAATTGGGCATGTACTTATGGTAGGCTCCAAATGGAAGAGAATTCATAGGCTGAGGTAAAACAAGAGGGTAATACCTAGCAACCACTATGTCATCCATCCTATTTCTAGGAATATTAGCACCTGCCATTAGGTTGTGAATTGTAGGGGAACAAGGGGGAGATGGAGTTTTGACAGTTGAAAATATAGTCTAGATTTTTGGGGAAAGAGGAAACTTGGATGGAGAGGGTTTAGTTTTCAGAGGAAGAGTTTGAGTCTTGAGGGAAGATGGTATAGGGTCCAAGGGAAAAGATTTTTCCTCTTTTTTAGTCACAATAACTTTGATAGGAGTAGGAAAACCCAAAGTAGGAAAATCTTCAAGACTCTCAAGTTTGAACCACTTTACAATATCAGGAGAAACAAGGGTTTCAAAACTTTATTACTTGACTTGGGGGATAAAAGATGAATATTCAAAAGGGAAATTTTGAAAATCTAAACTTCTAGAAACTTCAGTAGAAAGTAAAATAGGAGGATTAGATATGGCTACTGGAGTTTTAAAAGTAGAATCATGCAAATGACCAGAAGTACCTGGTATAGTAACCGAAAAGCCTTCTTGATAAGCCTTTCCTTTTTTGAGAATATTCTCTGGGTTAGCTTCAAGAGTTTCCAGAGGTAGATGTGGAGTAGACCTCATGTATTTGCCTTTGGGAGCCACAACTGAAACATTGGAGTCGCCAGGTGGAAGATGCAATATTCAATGTACTAATTCCTAATGCACCTTCAGAATTAGTATTGATTTGTCATTCAATCCCAAGGAAATGTATTCAATTCATTCCCCCATGACACCAAGAATGTTATCATTGAGAATCACCCTCACATTGCAAGAGGATCAACCCAATAACCATCAAAATATTTGTAAATTTAATTGAGTAAGTAAAGGTCAAATGGACAAAACTTAGAATAAGAATGTTTTAACTTACAAATATGGGCTAGCATGTATAAGAAAATTAGGTCTTGATTAACTTCAGTCAGTGATTTCAAGTAAAATTGAATAGGAGGAAGACTTAGTGAGGAAGGTGTAAATGTATGCTATTAACATCAGGTCTTCAAGCATCCAAGGGAAGAAAAAATCAATCACAAGAAATTCTTGAACTTAAAGTTTAAGAACATTGAAGAAAATCAGAACAATATTGTAATCAAACATTCATCATAACATAAGAACACCATCTCATTTGGATCATCCAATCATGAGTACTTCAGTATAAGAGGCAACACGATGATATAAAAAGAAACTGAATTCTATTAATCAAAATGTATCAAGTCCAATACATAACCAGAGAATAACTTACTTAGTCAAAAAATATTACAATCAGGGAGCCCTACTCAACCATTCAAACCTCTCTAATCATTTGGAAGATGTATTTATAATCAAAAGAGGAAAGGAAACAACTAGAGGTGCGATTTGGCCCTCCTATCCTTGGATTCTCCAAAACAACTACAATTCTAACACTTGTGCTAATAGATCTTAATAAACTGCTACAATTTAGGAGCCATGATGGAAACCACTCCAACAAGAATTAAAAGACATGCCTTCTAGCTTAGGTGCATTCTTTTTCAGTACCAAGTGTCCTCCAATGTTTATATGTTTCTTCCAAGTTGCCACATGTGATCCTTTCTTCTCCCCACATCATCAATAATCAAGAAGGAGTCATGAATTTGAACCTTTGACTATAAGGGCCAGTTCGTAGTGCCATTCTCTAGTGCATTTGGTAGCTAATTTTTTAGTGCCCTTTGTAAAACAACTCTACAGATTCCGTAGCGCTTCCTCTGAAACAACTCTTCATATTTCGTAGCACCACTCCTAAAGAAGGTCTGTAGTTTCCATAGCTCCACTCTTGTGTAATGACTATGCAATTTCTGTAGCGCCCCTCCTGAAATAACTCTACAGATTTGGTAGTGCCACTCATGTGTAACAGTTCTACAGTTTCGGTAGCGCAACTCCTAAAATAGTTCTGCATATTCGGTAGAGCCATGTTAAGTTTGGCTAGGATATTTCGTAGTGCCTTAGGTAGCACAATTGCATAACATATTGTATAGATGATTCTGTAGTGCCATGGCACTACAAAATCTCTGTATTTTTTCTATGTGATGAAACCAATCCTTCAAAAACAAAAAAAATTAGCTGATGGACTAGGAGATTGTAGATGCCTGTATAGGTGGAAAAATAATACTTCCTTGATCATTTCACACTTGCAAAAGGAGACCACCCACAAGAATGGATCTGTCATCCCCCAACTACTTCATCAATCTAGCACTCCTCCTTGTTGAAGGAGAACATCCCTCTGTCATAGCAGCATATTTTCCCTTTGCAGGGATACTCATCTTAACTGGAGGTTCATCTCTTTCTATTGCATCTTGTACCAAAAAATTTAAGTTCCTATTGGCCAATTCATCCTTGAAATGTTGCAATTCCTCTTTGAGATTTATGTTTTGGGACTGAAAGATTCTGTTTTTCCTATGGAGGGTCTTAATTTTCCTATGGAGAGGTAGGGATCTTCTTGCTAAAAACCTTTCCAGATCAAGGGTTTCAGTGTACATTCCGATGAGCTTCTTCATCTTTCTTCTCTCGGTCAAAATTTTTTCCTTCAAATGATCAACTTCTTTCCTAGCCTCCCTGAGTTGTCTGATCAATCTTTTGAAAGTGGGATTACTAGGTGGAGTGTTGATGTTGATCACCTCAATAGGTTTCTTAGTGGCTTTACCTTTATCTTTCTACTTAATAGAGGCTCTGTCTATCACCTCAATAGGCTTCTCAATTCCTTTACCCTTGTATTGTTCTTTCCTTGGAACTGAAGCCTTGGGTAAGACTTCTTCTTCAACATCTTCTTTGAGGGTTGATGATCTAGTAAAAGGCTTCCTAATTCTAATATTCGTTGTTAGAGAAGGTGAACGGAAATGAAAACTCCTTCCCCTCTTGGATGTGTTTTTTGTGGATGAAGGGAATTCTTCCCATTCAGGTGCATGAGGAGGTGAAAAATCTCTCTATGGAGAGTGATGAAACTCCCTCTCTTCTTCTTCAATTTCTTTGGGGGTTTCTTTGTCTTGAGTAGTGGGTTTTATTTTTCTCTTCCTGCTTGTTCTTGTTGGGGAAACACTACTAGATGGAAAAGGGCTCTGCATCATAGATTGAGGGGTAGAGGCTATATCTAGCTGTATATAGGCAGAGACAATGAATTGTTCCCAAGGAATATTCCTTTTCTTCAACTCTTCCATCACCAACATCTTGATCAACCCAGAGTGAAAGACACTAGTGTCCACAGCCTTGGACTTGGATTGGACTCTATCAGAAATCTTTCACGTTCTCCTCAAAAGATAAAAAGGGATATTCATTGCATTCTTACCAGTGAAATGTAGAAAGAGTCTTATATGATACTGGTATAACATGTTAAACCTTCCCTCACATGTAAAATATCTCTAGATGATCTTCAACATTTTATTAAAGCCTTCAACTAGGTGGCTCCTAGGCAGTCCCTTAGAAAATTTTTCTTTTTGATAGTCTGGTTTGAGGAAGTCCTTGGAAAAGGAAACTTTGTTGATCATGGATTTGAAACACCTCTCACCTATATTAGGTATCCCATTGGTTGTTGCAATAGAATCCTTAGATACCTCAAACTCAAGGTTTTTCGCCTTGGTCTTAATGCCATCAAAGTGTAATGCAAACTACCTTTCTACTTTAGGGTGTCCCCTTTGCATTTTTTGACAAAAAGAGAGGCAGCCAACCCTTTGGAAAACCTTCCTGACCATTGGCTCAACATCAAACAGGTGAATTTCAAAAGGTTCACTCCTGACAACACTCCCTCCCTTGTGAGACTTCTTCCTTTGAGGTGTCTCCATGGATTAAATAGGGGATCAAAAGCTGTGATGTAATGTGGGGTACTAAATAGAGGTAAATATCAATGAGAATTGATAGTGGCTAATGGTTTGTCTCTCTCAATGATTTTTTTGCAATCACTTTGAATTAACAATAGACTAGTTTGATGGATTTTATTTTAAAATTGAGAGAAAGAAACTATGAGGAAAGGTATGCAGGGATGTACTGCTCAGTTTTATGCCACCATACAATGGTCATCAAATATTTTAATGGGTATGGATTACTATTCTCCTCACTTCTAGCACATTTTGAGATAAAATGAAGGATGACACAGTGAATAAAAGAGGCTAATGCATAGATATTTGTGAATACAAAATATGGCATTGAAAACTCCAAATAAAAGTTATCACTAAGACAGGGGATCTGTAGCGTAGTTTAGGCAGCAAATTTATGTAGCGTAGTGTGGGCACAAGATCCAAGTGAATGAATCGGAATTCAATATTCAGAATAAAAATGTCTTGACCACTAGTATAGGTGAAATTTAGTTGGCAATGGCTATGATGTCTGTGGGAGAAGAGATATAAATGAAAATGGATGAGAGAGGATGTAGTCTGTAGCGCCAAGCGCTACCGAAAGATGAGGCAGGGGTATCTTAAGACTTTTCCATGCAGATGAAAGGAATCACGGAATACCTGGAGGTCATGGATGATGATGGAAGATATGCAACAGGTTATGGAGCTGCTACATCCACCTCAAACTCCAATTCATCTCTAACAGTCAATCGCATAGCACAATATGCAACTTGTCTGAACTAGTGATTTCAGCAGCGTCGAACTTGGGAGAAAAAATTAAATTGATAAATAGTTAGCAAGCTCATAAATAACCAAATCTCAAATCTTATTTTTAAAAAACAAGGGTGCTGAAAAAAATGGGATATATGACAACAACTGATTATGGAGAATTATGGTAAAGGAGCATAGGACAAAGGTGCACTATAGAAACTCCTAGTGAGTTGAAAGTTCCCTTTTCAAAATTTGATTTGACCCCCTTAATGGACATAGGGACAACATGGAAAGGATAAAGAGAATGAGTGGATGAAGTGATATGTCAGGTCATTAGGATCATGGGGTCAATTATGCTTGGTGTCAAGTCAAAAGGTGAGTCAAAGAAATGAACCAAAAAAATAACCTAGGCTAAAATCATATGTTTGGGCCAAAAAGTTAGCCAAAACCCAAGTCTTTGTATTTTTATACTATCCTAAGAAAATCACAAATAGAAAATAAAGCAAACATAAATGCTAAAGGATAAAACATAAAACCTAAAGGATCAAAGACCGAACACAACTTTATGTGATAACAGGAGGTAGGGTGCCCACACCCTACAACAATGATTTATTTTACTGGTGGAGGCGACATGTCATTTCTCTGGATGACTACCCCTATGTAGGGATTGACTTTAGAGGGGACCTTGGCATGCCACAAGATCTAGGGACCACCTACGGGGACATAGGTATGTCAATGTTTTTAAATATTTCACTTTTTTGTATTTTTGTATAGTAAAACACAAATATTTTTGGATGATTCTTAAGTACTAAATAGACACTTGTGTGACACAGACGTAGGTCTGTGGTGACTGGAAAATCTTCCACAACATCGTCGGAGGCACCAGGGAGATTAGGCGGTGGGAAGAGAAGCAAAGAGAATCCTTCAAAATGTGGAGGGAAACCTGTCTCGTTTGAGACATAGGAATTTGATGGTCTAGGTAGAGGATCTGTCGGAGGCCATGCAACGAAAAGTGGTTGGTGTGCCCAAAGATTGGGTGTGACTCTTTTGGTGTCTCACAAACGTTGGAATTTTTTATCATGAAACGCATCTAGTGCCACAGGCGTAGAAGTCATGGATTTTGTACTATCAGATGTATATGTGTATTGAGGGTGTTGGCCCCAATTTTGTACTATAAACACCATATTTTTTGAAATATATATAAAATAGGGATCTTCGGCTTTACTTATATTACAATGTGTACATTGATGAGATGGTTTTCTTTGCTTTAGTTATGTGACAAATGGCAATCTAAAATGAAATTAGCATAAGCATATGATACATAATTAGAACTCCCAGGTATGTGATGATAAGTAATAAAATCAATCTGTCATTCTAAAAGATGTACCCATAGGAATCGTTGAAGTAAATTAGGATTGTGCACATGGTAACTGTCGTTCAACTGACATACTACTAACTGGGAATCCAGGAGAACCTCTAAAGAGTGAATACCATGTGAAATAACATCACGCAAAATTTCTATAACGACGCTATATTCATCCACATTATTCGTGGATGGCCCTAGGCATACGTCACCTGAAGACACCAGTAGACCCTTGGATGAGTAAACCACCCAAGAGGTGGAAGCCAATTTCCATATATGACGATTGGCTCTTTCTGTGAATCTTAAGTAGACTGGAGACTCCGTTGACATCTGCCAACCAAGGGAAAACTTGACAAACAAGTTGAAGACAAAAAGTAAAGGAAAAAGATATATACACTAAATTACATTAGTATACAAAGATTTACGCCCAATATTGGGGCTCAAGAGTAATATATTTTCAAGTAGAGCCAATTCTTGGGCTTGGCCAACATATTCCCTTCATAATCTTCTAACTCATAGGCTCCTTTTTCTAGGACACGTCGCACGATATAGGGACCATGCCACATGGGTTTGAACTTTCATTCCCCCAACAGTTCTTTGGCTTGATCATATAAAAGGAAAAGGTCATCCTCAACATATAGCCAAGGAAAAACATAATTATCATACTATACCTTGACATGTCTTTTGTTCACCTCGATAGTCATATGGGCATCTCGACGCTACTGGTCAAGACTCCCTAGGTGTACAAGGCGTCGCTCGACATCAAAAGTGTCAGGAAGGAGTGTGACTGACAACTTAAGAGAATGGATTTCACATTCAATTAGTAATATCGATTCCGAACCATGTACTAACTGGAAAGGAGAAAATTTGGTGGCAGTCTTGAATGAGGTTCGATATGCCCAGAGTGCGGGATATAGCATAATATTCCAGTCAGATTTACTCTGGTTGACGATTTTCTACAAAATGGTCTTGAGAGACTTTTTTATGGCCTCTACCTATCCATTTTCCCAGGGATATTAAGAAGAAGAATGATCATTCTTAAACTCTATATTGGATGCTATCTCTTCCATCATTTTGTTCTGAAAGTGACTACCATCATTAGTGAAAATCTCACTCGGGATACTAAATATGGTGATAATTTGATTGAATACAAAGAAGGTGACAATATTCCCATTAGACTTAACTATATACATGGCCTCAACCCACTTAGTAAAGTAGTCAAAGGCCATGATAATGTGTTGATTCCCCCCATCCGAAGTTGGGTTGCAATACAACAAGTCCACCCCCCACTTGGTGAAGGGACCGACGGTAATGACTGGGTGAAGAGGGGTTGTATGCGAGTGCCTTTTAAGAGTTAACACTTGGTAGGGGTGACACTTCTTAGCCACTTCAACACAATCTCTAAAGATAGATGGCCAGAAATAACCAGCTCACAAAATTGGTTGGGCTATCACAAGCCCGGATAGATGACCACCACAAGCCCCATTGTGGAAATTGTTTAGAACTGACTCGGATTCTTCTTGAGTTAAACAATGATGTGGGATATTGTCTATTCCTCGATGATACAAAGTGTCGTCGATGACAGTGTAATTTTTAGCTTGGTATCATACATGCCATTGGTCATCTCGCGAGAGATTATAAGGAAACTTAAAAGTTTGAAGATAGAGAACCATGTTTCCATACTAGGGGTCAGATGACGAGACAAGGAATTTTTTTTTGTCCAAAAATGAATCAACATGGATAACATCCTCATCCAATCGTGGGAAGTTGGATATTAACTCCACAAATACTAGTGATTTCTTGGATTTTTCAAAAGAAAAATCAAGATCAAATTCTTGTAAAATGACAATCCATTCATTGTATTTTCCCCCTATGATACGCCTGGTAAGGATGTATTGAAATGGATTGAAATTGACAACCACAATACTCTTGCAAAGAAATATATAATGGTGTAAATGTTGGACTACATGAATGGCATCCAAAGATAGCTTTTCAACGTGAGAATAATTGAGCTTAGGACTGACTAATTTTCAACTAAGATAGAAGATGACGTGCTCGCGGAGCTCATCATCCTCCTGAACCAAAACCATACCAATTGTCTCCTCTGATGTGGAGACATAAATTAAGTAATCCCTACTCTAGTTAGGATACTTCATCAAAGGCGTCGATGGTGGGGATTTCTTCAAATCATCAAAGGACTTCTAGGCTCGCTCATCCTAGATAAAATGGGCATCCTTCTTCAAAATACGCATGACACCCTTAGTAGTATTGGTATAGTTTACTATAAATTGATGTTAAAAGTTAACTTTCCCCTGTGTTGATGGGTATTAAATCCCTTGATTCAACAGTAGGAACCAAACCCGCCACCGAGGCCCAATTAGACTTTGCAGCATTTAACAATGGAATGTTTATCCAGATCTTGTGATCCAGCCAAATTATCAATGGGATTTGTGTTTTATTGTGAAGGCTCTTCCTTCAGTTAGGACTATTCTCTTATGTATTTTCTTTTGGGTGGGACTCATATGAGATATGCAAGCTAGTATAAACCAACTTGACAACAAATAGGATTAAGTTTTAAACTACTGGGGAAGAGGTTGATCTTGGGATAACCCACTGCTCAAGCATGGAAACGACAATTTTATACCACAAGCCTAGTACTAACACATTAACCATGTGAGCATCCAATTACTGTCTGAGAAAATAATTATCAAAAAGAAATCACATATGCAATAAGATAATGGAAAGAAAAATAATTCATCTACCATAACCATTCATCACATAATAACACAATGATTCATCTTCATCATTAAAGCAAAGAACATCAAAACATTGCACCAGATAACTTGACAACACAATTAATTTCTCTTACTCATTACTACATCATTCATGAAACAAGATAGGAAGTAGTTCTTCTCCAAGTTCAATCACATGCATTTGATGAAAATAAGTTGTCTCTGGTCCAGAAGGACTTCTCAATTCATAGAAGATTCAAAATAATTCTTAACAACCAAAAATAAAGAGTTCTTACAACAACCATCGACCCTTAACTAATTCGTCAATGTATTTATTTATAACATAAAGCTTAACTAAAATTAACGGCTAAGTGCAGTTTAAGAAAAACAAAATTCACCACGTGGCATCATCTTCTAACAGTTTCTTTAACAGTCAGCCCAAGATATCTCTTGAAAAGGGTGTTTTCTCTCATACGTAGACCAACTGATAAACAATTCTTCACAAGTTTGGTCCCATGAAAACCTATGTTGTTCCATCGGAGTTGCGTGTATTCCCCCGATGTCCATCGCATGCATCCGGTACTTTAATAGGCTGGAGTTCAACTATTGTAGCATGGTTCAAGCTCTGATTGGATGTTCTACAAATCGTTGCACTTGCCCTGGTCTCTCTTTAGCTATCTTTGCAAGCTCTTTGGTCCATTACGAATCTTGTTTGGCATGCAACTCAACTATGTTTCTCAGGTCGACGAAGTTTTCGAGGGTGTCGAACTCAGGGAGTCCAATATCCTTCATCACTTTATTAATTTTATCCCAATTCTTCTTGCATATGATCCACTACTTTTGGATTTCTTGGTGTGGGTCCTGAGACATCTTAGCCTAGTACTCGGATGATTTCTTCATGCGATTAAGACTAATTTTTCCTACCATATGAATGCCATGTTCTTCTTTGTCTCGACCCTGTTGGACTTCCTCAATGTACTCGAGTTTTTCTACCACTATCTACACCCTTTCATACCATTTCTCCATATCCTTGCATGTCGCAAGTGCCATGAGAGTGTCCTCCTAGAAATCAGTTATTTTCGTAGTTAAAAGGTGTCTTTGTTTCTTGAACTCATTGTAAACTTCTTCGAACTCACCTTTTAGGTACACAACGGTCTGCGTGGTGCCTTTATAGTATTTGGCCAGATGACGCAAGTGTTCGAGCTCCTTTAGGGTGGAGACTAGTTCCTTTTCATCTCTTTTGGCTCTGTCCAGGGTGGCATCCGAGAGTGCCTTTCCCACGCCGATAATTTCAGATGTTGAGATGTCTACTGTGTTTATCAAGTTCTCCTATGTAGTAACCAATATGGAGTGATCCAACATGATCCTTCTTTTATTTTCAATCCTTTGAATGATGGCCTTTCTCTTTTGATTGTAGGAGATCTCACATATCTCTTCTACCTCATCTACCAGCTCTAGTATCTACTTATCACCCCATGTGAGCGTGTTTCCTAGGCTGTCGGTGGTGTATACTTGTTCAATATTGGGCTCTTGAACTTCCTCGTTGTCCCTCGTAGGCCCGGCCTTTACCTTTTGATCATCGGGGATCTGAGTATTGAGTGAAATAGAGACGTCGATCATAGAATTTTTATTTACTTGCTCATTGGCCACATAACCATTGATTTCCTTTTGCGGGGATTCTTTCTTTGGCTCATCCGATTCGGGCTTGTCCTTCAGATATGTTCCAGTTTCCATCGTATTAGGTCCCTTTGTTTCAAGGCCACTTTAAACTTATGTTTCCTTTTGTGGGACCTCTTTTGTTTGAACTTCGGGCTCAGGGGAAGAAGTCTTATCAAGACCTTTTTCCTCTTTGACACACATAGGGGTGTCATGAATTGACTCTGGGATCTCATCGTCACTACATATAGTTATAATATTGCTCAAAGGATTAGGTGCACATGTTTCTACTGACACTCGACCTGTCTCTGGTTGAGTCATCCCACCTCCCAACGGTCTTTCTAGTGATGAGGTGGATTTTGGGCCATATGACCCATTGATTTTACCTAGGCTCATTAAAACAGAGTCGTTTAGCTCTGCAGGTATCTCTTGTGGGCTATCTGTTGGAAGCCTTAACAACCGGATGGGGTCTGGGATATATCGCATATGACCCATTATCTACAGAGATTTTTGGTACATAAGTTTCCCTCTCTCCCACACATCCTGAACCTTGGGAAAGTTCCTTTCCTATGCAGGGGTTACCTAGGAAACCTCTACTGTTTCGATGGCTCCTTGAGGGGCTTCTGCCACTTTGGCTTGTCCAAATGTTACACTTTCTCCTCTGGCCCTAAGGACCTCTTGAGCCATCTGTTCCATAATTTTTCCTTCCTTATCCATGCTCATAGCCTTGAACTTGGTTACCTTAGTGTCAACCATTCTTGCCATTACTTCACTCCAGTCTTGAGCATTCTCGGTGAATATCTCATCTTCAAATTTGTCGTGAGCATATGGCCAGCAAGAAGATACTTGGGATGCATTCTTTAGGACTAAACCTTTTGGGTCATTCTTGCGAAAGTGACCAGTCGGGAATCGAAATTCCAATTGTCTTAACCCTTCTTTATTTTCCTAAGTAGTGTCTTTTACTATGTAGAAACCAACATGGAATCCATAAGGCATGAAGGCCTGCTTCTTATATTTTATAAGAGTAGCATTATAACCCTATAGGATGGTCTAGTAACAAATTTCCCTGACTACCAATCAATTGGGGGCATACACTGGTAACAGATGTGGTGCTCTGATGGCACCGAACACCCTAATATAGGTGTCACGTTCATCGAGATAGCAGTTTCCGACTTTGGATATAATCCTTTTAGCCATGTCTGACAATATTGAGCACTCTTTTTGAAATAGTAAAGAATGAATATGCACGATAAATTTATCGCAAATGAGAGAGTAGGATTTCTTGTACCTGTTCTCCCACAAAATGTCGAAATATACATGAACCAGGAGCTCTGAGGAATGCCAGTTTAGGCTCATTCATGGGAAGGTATTCCTGGTGCAAACGACATCCAATAGATAAGAGGTCGTGTAAAAGGATGGGGTTTCTCCCTCTTTCAACATCCAATCCTGTTGTATGCAAGCACTCATCTGTTTGGAGATGATGGCACCCTAGTTGAATCTTGTGCCTGAAATGGAAACTATATAAGCTAGAGGCATACAAGCCTCTGAAAAATGGGAGAAATATTTCTCCCTATGTAATCTGTAGAAAAGAGCCATCATTTATATGTACGACTCCCTTAGGTTGGTCGTCAGACACTAGCCAAAAGTCTAGTTTGTGAATTTTTTGTCTTCCCTCCACCACGACACCATAACTTTGTTGGTGTCATGTGTTTCATAGAAACTTACAACAAAATTAGTGCTCAACCTCTCTTTCGGCTCCCTGAGCTTGTAGTAACTCGGAACCTCTAATGGCAAGAAAACCCCGATGCACTCGCCATTGGCGTCATTAATCAAAACAAATTGTGTATTAGTGTGGTCAATGAGCCATTTTAGGAGCTTGATGCAAGGAAATACCAGAGTCTGGCTTGCCACCATGTGCAGATATTCCCTACATACATTCGAGAGGACTTCATTGACGAGTTTCCTCGTATCAAGGTCGTTGTGCGGGATATATTTGGGGAACGCCTCCTTCTTGATTTTCTTGAAAATTTCTTCCCAGCGCAGGAATATTGTCTTGGTCCCAATGTTCGCCTCTATGTATCCAAAGGATGGGGGCTGAAAAAAAAAATTCTTGGTGATTATTTTGATGACGAACACTGGCTTAGGAGAAAATTCCAATTGTCTAGCAATCACTGGGGTGGAACCCTCTCCTACCTCTACTTCTGGTAGCTTTGGTTCTCTTGGGGATTTCCTAGTGGTGGGTTTCTTTGGTGGCATCATTCCTGCAGTCAAAAAATGATGATTTAGGCATGTGTATAGAGTAACATTGGATGAAAAGGTATGAAATGAAGCGTAAAATATCCATGAGCTAACACATACCTGTACACTTGCTAAAAATGTTTTTTAATACTCACTGGACTTTGGAATCTTTCTCCAGATCGCTCGTCTTGCTCCTTTGGGGGATATAAAATTCTTTGCACATAGAATAAGCTCATACACAATGAATAAAAAGAATATAATGGGAGAAATTTCTACCAGCCATATCAAACAATTAATACAAGTAATGGATGCAAAATCAAACAACCTACTGTCGAATCTCTGCAAATAAATTGTATGTTTTTTTTTGGCGAAGGCGTAGAGGGAGATGTGTTGTATAGGCAAGCTCAAATGGTCCTTTTGATCTACGCATGAATTATCAACTAATGTGCGATCCTGGAATTAATTAACTTCTTGAATGTGTCATATCTAGCATGTCTTAGAGCTAAAACGTCCCATCACACAACATTTCTCAATGCACAGTTCGAGAATCAGCTACTATCCTTGTGTATATTTTGATTGATACCCTCTTGATAAATACTTATGACATCGAAGGTATCGGGGATCGACGATCAGGGATAGTTCAAGTGCATAGTTTCTTGGCGGGTTATCATTTTGTAAAATCTTGATTTCGACAACATTTCAGAGGTCGGCGATTGGTGATATTATTCCTTTACTTGCACGACACTTATTCTTTTCGATCCTTCCCGATACTAATGTAGATCAGTCTTTGATGATATTCTTGCTGAATCTCATTCACAGAAATGAAATACTTTCTTTCTCCGACGCCGATGAAGATCGGTGCTCAACTATTATGGTTTCCATGAATAGTTCTTATTATATTTAAGTCTTCCCGATGTTGAATCCCTTAAGTGCATCCGAAGAAGATTTGACTGTCAATTATTTAATTAAATGTTAGTCCCTTTTAGGGTTATGATGATTTTCACATGCTCAAGTGGACTTTAAACACTCAACATGAGAACACAAAATGATAAACAAAGGAAATAGTTTTCATACTAAAGTGGAAACAGACAGTGCAAAGGATCAAGTGGTACCCAAAAAGTAAAAAATGGACATAGATGTTTTAGGGTGTGTTGAGTGCTCAACAAATGGTGATTCATTGAGTGAAATAAGGATCTATGTTCCTTCTCCAAGGTTCAACTGATACTGAAGCTGATGGAGAACCTTCATTCGTTTGACAATCAGAACCTCTTTACTTTTGCATTTAAAATTCTTTGGTCGATGCTTTCGGGCCTGCCCATGGGGTTTTATCCCTTTTCCTCCTTCATTTCCTTTAACCTTGACTCATTCCCCTTTTTACAAAATTTTAGCAAAGTATTCACCGGCATAAATCCTTTAGTTACCTCTACTCACTTTCTTCAGTGTCGCATTGCTGCCAGTGAGCCTCCATAGCCTCGACGAAGTCACCTCGAGATCATAGACCTTGCTCCACTGCCAATGACAATCCATAGCCTCAGTGGAGATATCTGCATACCCTCTCCTACTGTTCACTCTTTTGATAATATCAATTTTATTTCAACATGATGCCCTAAGTTAGTGGGAGAGGAGGATGTTTGTTTATTTGCAAAGTGATATGGTTAAGGTGGATCCTTCACTAGTTCCGTCTTCTGGGTTCATGTAGTCCTTTCCGCCTTTCCTTATTTCCCTTAAGGTGTTACCAAACCACAAACTAGACACTTCTTCCATTTCGTCAAAGTTTTTCATTTGCTCAGATTAGACAAAGGACTCCTCAAAGTAACCACAAGTTCTCCAATGCTTCTCATGTTTGTAAGTAAGCGACGAGTTAGAAACATAGTTTTCTATGTTGCATGATTTTAAGGCCAACCATTTTCCTGCTAGACACACCTTCAAAAGCATAGAAAACCAAAAAGAAAAGAAAACAACAAAAATAAGCATTTCGCAATCGTGAAGATTCTCAACAAAGAACACAAAACACAAATATTTATTATTACTTCTTTCTTTTTGAAATTCTTATTGGAAATATTGTTTTAAGGCATGGACATTCACTAGAAGGGAATTAGTTTCCCCCTTAGATTTTGCAACCGATAAGTTCCTGCCCCAATCTTTTCATCCACTTGGAAAGGTACAAGCCACAAATTTTGAAACTTAGAATGCTTCCCTTTTGGTTCATTTGCTATGTCCCACTTTAGGACTAGGTCTCCTACTTTGAAGTTTTTTTCTTTAGCCTTATGCTTATTGAACCATCTTTTCACTATCTTTTGGTGAGATAAGAATTTTGACATAGCCTTTTCTCTCTCTTCTTCCAACATGAGCAGAGTGTTAATTCTTTGTTGCATGGCTGACGAAGGTTCTTTGCTAGAATCTTGTGCTAGTTGAAGAGAAGGAAGATAGAGCCCATTTGGGAGGATGGATTCTTTCCCATAGACCAAAAAGTATGGGGAATTCCCTATAGCTTCTTTGGGTTTGACTCTATCATCCCATAGAACATTATTGAGTAGATTATGACCATTTATTTGGTTATCTGCAACCGTCTTCTCTAATATTCTCTCTAGTTTCTTATTAGTTGATTCTACCACACTATTTCCTTAGGGATAATAATTTGTAGAGTACTTAATCATGATTCATTTGTCTTGAGCAAAATCCATCAATAGGGTGGAAGAAAAGTAAGTTGCATTATCAAAGACCAGGATAGAAGGGACACCAAACCTTGTGATTAGTTGTTGTTCAATGAATTGGATTACTACTTTATCATTTACACGAGTCAGAGGAATGGCCTCTTCCCATTTTGTGAAATATTCGATGGTAGTAAGAATGTACTTGTGCAGTTTTGAAGATCTAGGTGTAATTTCTCCTATGATATCCAACCCCCATTGCTCAAAAGGCCTAGAGACAGTCACTAGTTGGAGTGGGATTGCTACTCTCTTCTCCCTCCCAATGCTCATTTGACAAGTTTTACAGTGTCTAGTGTAAGAATGAGCATCCTTGAACAAGGTGGGCCAATAAGAATCAGCTCTCAAAATCTTATGAGCGGTGGTGTTTCTTGCGAAAGTTTACCCGACAGGGCCATCGTGGAGCTCCTTCAACAATTTTTTTGCATCTTCATGTCCAAGAAATATTAATACTACTCCATCATAATTGATTCGGAAGAGTATTGAATTTATAAGGTGATACTTTGTAGATTTTAACCCGAGGGCTCTCCTTTCCCTAGGGTTGAGGTTTTCCGGACAAGTCCTGTGGTGTAGGACATAAGATAAATCCTTATACTAACAATATTGTCCTAGGGAGATGTATGATACTTTGCCACACCATAGTGCCATTTCACTCTCCCATCCAAAATCTTCATTTACTTGGTCCTGGGATTCGATGTTGGCATATTTATTATGGGCAGACAGAAGGCAGAGTATTTGTTTGTCATTGATGGCAGGCTCAACTCGACAATGACGAACAAGAGAAAGTGGCAAGACCAGCAGTGAAACAATGATCACATGGAAATATTAGAAGCGTAAACTCCATTTCGGAGTTTTAGATACCAAGAGTTGGAGGAGTCAAGAGTCGAGACTCTTCATCACAGGAGTCCCGAAGTTGCGAAATGCAAAACGCAAAAATCCTGAAACAGACACATCAAACCACGACTTAATCTCCATTTTGGAGTTTCGAATACCGAGAGTTGGAGGATTGAAGAGTCGATACTCTTCATCACAGGAGTCCTGAAGTTTTGAAATGTGAAACACTGAAATATTGAAACAGGCACATCAAACCATGACTTAATCTCCATTTCGGAGTTTCGAATACCGGGAGTTGGAGGAGTCAAGAGTTAAGACTCTTCATCACAGGAGTCCCGAAGTTACAAAATGTGAAACGTCGAAATATTGAAAGAGGGAGGACCGTTCATCTTTGGGAAGAACATGTGGTTACAGATCATCATTTCGCTGAATGAGAGGTCAAAGGAAGGTGTGCCCTAACCTCTCAAACTCGTGATATGCGAAATCGCGAATTAATCTATGTCATTGATCAAAGGGATATTCTGGACCGTTGATCAGGCACAATGAAGGCTCATGAATTTATGAAATGATCCTCGTCATTGAAGCCAGAGGACACATGGTGAAATATTGGCATTTCACTGACTAAAAAGGTCAAAGGAAGGAGTGCTCTAACCTCTTTAACTTGCGATATGTGAAATTGCGAAATAATTCTAGCCGTCGGATCGAGGATTCATCTGGACCATTGATCAGACACGATGAAGGCCCATGAAGTTTTGAAATCATGATAAGATATAGATTGTTGGTTCCATAGGACACATGGCAAAAGATCATCATTTCGCTGACTGGAAAGTCAAAGGAACGAGGTTCCCTAACCTCTCAAACTCGTGATATGAAAAATCATGAAATGATGAAATGTGAAATTGTGAAATGCCTTTTGTCGCAGCCTATGGTCACCACTGGTGGTCACGAGAAGGCAAGGAGATAGTCCAACTAAGATCCTTTTTTGGACTTTCAAGGATCGTGACATGGAGCGTCAAGATATCTCATCACAGGGAATGTCGAATGCCAAAATACCAAAATGAAAAATGGCGAAATCAATGCGAGACACTATTCTTGTAATCCAATGGTGTTGGATACTTGGAAATCTGATTGAAGGGCTATTGTTTCTCTTCACAATTAATTGTTCAGTTACAATTCAGTTATTAGAACCGAATCCTGGTTCTTTTACGGTTGGCATTTCAGTTGTTGAAGTGTTGTTCTAGGGATTTGAGGGGTAACTGAAGGGGTTGTAGTGCATAAAGGAAACATGCAGTGACTGTGTGTGGTTGGATGTTCTGACTGAAAAATGAGTTGAACTGTAGAAAGGTAAAATTACAGTATGCACAGTGTGAAGAAAGCTCAGAGATAAGGAACAGAAGCTGAACAGAGGAGAAAAGGTGAAGAGAGAAAAATGTGCACATATCAAAGAGCATGAGAAGGATAGATAAAGAACAGATAGAAAGAGATAACAAGTCAAGCCAAGTATAAACAAAGAAAAAGAATAGTGTAGCAGAGAAGAATTGCAGAACAATGAAGAAGTGGTAAGAATTGATTTATCTGTGTTGTTGGTTATTCAATCATTTATTTGTAATAAGGGTGGTAGGGAGGTGCTAGGGAGGACTGTTTTCCTTGAGGTTCAAGTTGGTGCTTGAACACAGGGAGTTGTAGCTTCCATCTGGTTTCAGCCAGAGAAACCAGGGTGGCAGGGTGGTGCAAGGGAGAACAAGTGTTCTCTGTTATACAGGTTGGACCCTGTGTAACTGGAAGTTGGTGCTGGAACACTCAGGGAGTTGGTGCTTCCTTCTAGTGGGTGCTAGAGAAACCAGAGAGTTGGTGCTCTCAAACAAGTTGGTGCTTGTATAAGTGGAAGTAGGTGCTTCCATCCAGTCGGTGTTGGAACACTCAGGGAGTTGGTGCTTCCTTCTAGTGGGTGCTAGAGAAACTAGAGAGTTGGTGCTATCAAACAAGTTGGAGCTTGTAAAACAGAGGTAGTAGCCTCAAATTGAGTTGGTTCTCAATTATAGATGATGTACAGAACTTAAAAGATTGCCTATCATTTCGAAGAAGAAGAGGTTTTCTCCCTTTATGGGTTTCCTCATGAAAATATGTCTCTGTGTATATCTTATGTGTGACTGATGCTCATTATTTATGTTTTCCATATGTTGTATAATATTGATGATCACTTGAAGAAATATTAAGAATTTTTTAATAGACTTAAAATTGTTTAAGAACAATAACAATTGATTCACCCCCCTCTCAGTTGTCTTAGTAATTTCAACAATTGGTATCGGAGCAGGTTCCTTTTATTTAAAGGTAGATCTGCAGGCTTAAACATGACAAGTCATGAAGGGACTTCAACTAGTAAGCCTCCTCTGTTTGATGGAACAAATTTTTCCTTTTGGAAGGTTAGAATGAGAACATACCTAATGGCCTTAGGTGATGATGTTTGGGATGTAGTAGAGACTAGATACATAAAGCCTATTGTGCTATCTTCCAAGGATGATAAGTTAGAATTTAGCTTTAATGCTAAGGGAATGAATGATATCTTGAATGGACTTGTAGAAGCTAAGTTCGTAAAGGTGATGCATCTTCAAACTAACAAAGAAATGTGGGATAAACTTATTAGCAACTATAAAGGAAATGAGAAAGTAAAAGATGCCAAACTTCAAACATCTAGGTTGAAGTTTGAACAACTAAAGATGAATGAAGATGAAACAGTTAGAAAGTATTTTTTAAGATTTGAATAACTTGTGAATGCCATGAAGGGTCTTGGTGAGAAGTTTGAAGAATCAATTTTAGTTGAGAATATTTTAAGATCTTTGCTTGATAAATTTAATCCAAAAGTCTCTGCAATAGAAGAACTAAATGATCTTAAAACTCTGTCCATTGATCAACTCCTAGGAACTTTAACTGCATATGAAATGAGAATCAACAAATATAAATCCATTACTAGAGAAGCATCTTTTAAAGCAGACAAGAATAATGATTCAGATTTAGATGATATTGAGGAAAAAATTGTGAGAAGGTTAAAGAAAGCATCAGGAAACTATCAAGGCAAGCTTCCCTTCAAATGTTTTAACTATGGTAAGATAGGTCATTTTTCATCTAAGTGTCCCCATTAGAAAAAGGACTAGAACAATGATGATGAAAAGAAGTACAAATTCAAGAAATATAGTAAGAAGAAAAGTTTGTGTGCAAATAATGACAATTCCTCAAAAGACATAGATAGTAATTCATCATATGAAGACAAAGTGAATGATTTTATGCTTATGGCTATGGGAGATCTTGATGATGAACACACATGAGGTGAAATGGATGATGAAGAAGATGTGGTGGATATGGAAGGTGAATTAATCAGTGCTTTGGAAGAAATTGACAGACTCAGATGTAAGAAGAGAAAACAAAAACAGTTGTTGAAGTAGTTTAAAATGAATGGTGAAAAACCCGATGAAAACTTTTCTCTACTAAAAGTGGAGTTAGAAGAGGCAAAGAAAATAGAAGAGATACTGAAACAACAGTTGTCAGAGATGAAATCGAGGTGTGAAGCCTTAGAAGAAGAGATAGTAAAAACCAGAAAAGAAATGGAGAAGTTTAAGGGATTGTATCACCAAAATCTTCCAAGTATTAAAGCCTCAGAAGGATTAACCTCCATTCTAAATCAACAAAGAAACAAAAAGTTGAAAGCTGGATTGGGGTATGAAGAAGAATCAAGTAGTGATAATCCAAGTAATACAAAACCTATCAAGTTTTTCAAATCCTCAAACATTGACAATAGTCACTCTGCAGAAACAAAGAAAGAAAGTCAGCCACCAAGAAGGAATGAAATAAAAAGTACCAGAACTGAATCTGTAGATCAGAGATATTATCAGCATGAAAGAAATCGACCTCCTCAAAGAAGACAGACTTTTTCAAGGTACAAAGATTTTCTCTATGGTTATTGTTTTTTCTGCTCTAATTTTGGTCACAAAGTTATAAACCGTTCTTTAAGATTTAGATATGAACAATCAAGATATTCAACGAATAACCATCTTCCACAAAAAATATCAAGACAACCAAGAAACAACAATATCAGACTATAAATCATGCGATGGTTGGGAAAAGGACACAGGTTAAAAATAACAATAGTTATGAGCATAACAATCGTTATGATCTTCTATTTAGTGAACCAGAATGTTACATCTATCATAATTACGGACATAAAGCTGCAGATTGTCGCTTAAGGAATTACAAACCAGATTTGATCCCCACTACTGAAAATGTCAAGGTTTGGAAGAAGAAAGAATATGACAAGTGTGGACTAGTGTTATCAGCCCAAAGACAAAATAATCCCTTGTATATTGATAGTGGATGTTCCAAACATATGACTGGAGACAAAAGTAAGTTTCTAACTCTAAGTGAAAGCAAATCAGGGAATGTAACTTTTGGAAATGATGCACCAGGAAAAATAAAAGGTAAAGGAATGGTAAGTTTGAGTAATGGCAAAGGGAAAGCTGAAGATGTGTTGTTTGTAGAAGATATGAAACATAATCTGCTTAGTGTCAGTCAAGTTTGTGACTGAGGATGTGAAGTCCTTTTTACCTCTAAAGACTGTAGAATAAAATCTGTGAATTTAGGATAGCTAGTTGCAAAAGGTATAAGAACATAAAACAATGTCTATGTGTTAAAAGAAGAAAAAGAAAAATACCACTTAAGAGTGTATGATGAAAGTTGGTTGTGGCATAGGAGACTTGGACACCTACAATTTGATCATATAATCAAGCTCAGAAACAATGGGGTAGTAAAAGATCTTCCAAAGATCTCAAAGCCATATGACTCTATTTGTAAACCTTGCCAGATAGGAAAGCTTACTCGCACTCAGTTCAAATCTAAAAACTTTCCTTCAACAGAAAAACCTCTCCAGTTAGTACATATGGATTTATGTGGACCATCAAGGAAAGAAGGTACAAGAAAAGAAAAATATTTTATGTTGATTATTGATGATTATTCTGGACTAACATGGGTTTCCTTTTTGAAGGAAAAATATGAAGCATTTGAAAAATTCAAAGTGTTTAAGGCTATGACTGAGAATCAAACAGGAAAAATATTAAAGGCAGTAAGGTCTGATAGAGGAGGAGAGTTTAGTTCATGGAACTTCAAAGAGTTCTGCGATAAACATGGATCAAAAGAGAGTACACAATTCCAAGGACTCCACAACAAAATGGAGTTGTACAGAATAGATTAGTACAACAAATGGCAAGATCAATGATGAATGAAAGGAACATACCTCATACATATTGGGTAGAAGAAATTCATATAGCCGTTCATATCCTTAACAAAGCTCATCTCAGGCCACACAGTGACAAGACTCCTTATGAACTATGGTTTGGAAGAGATGCTTCAATCAAGCATTTTAAGGTCTTTGGGAGTAAATGTTATATCAAGAACAATTATGGAAATATTCGAAAATATGATGACAGGGTTGATGAAGGTATATTCTTGGGTTATGATACAAACATTAAAGGGTATAGATGTTACAATAAGAGACTACATAAACTAGTTGATTGTATAGACATAAAAGTTGATGAAGAAATCCCTGTCAGAAATGTAAGCAGTGTTGATCCAAGAATATAAGATATAGTTGAATACGAAGATGAAAAAGTCCAAGGATTAGAAAAAGAAGAATCTAAATCAGATGAAGATACGAATACTCTAACTGACACAAATCAACAGAAAGAAGAAAAATCACCTCTCAAAATTGTTAGAAAGAATCATCCTGAAAATCAGATAATTGGAGATATAAATAAAGGAGTTCAGACAAGAAGGAAATTGATTAAAGACTCAGAACAATCTCATGTTTCTTTTTTATCTATGACTGAACCTAAAAATTTTGATGAAGCCAACCAACATCATGATTGGATTAGAGCTATGAATGAAGAGCTTGATCAGATTTAGAAGAACAACACTTGGGAGCTTGTCCCTAGACCTGAAGATAAGAATGTAATAGGTTCCAAATGGCTGTTCCAGAATAAAATGAATGAAAAAGGACAAGTTGTTAGAAATAAAGCCAAATTGGTCTATAAAGGATATGCACAAGTTGAAGGTCAGGAATTTGATGAAACTTTTGCACTAGTGGAAAGATTGGAAGCCATCAAAATGTTTCTTGCTTATTCATGTCATAAGAACTTTAAAGTTTATCAGATGGATGTTAAGTCAACATTTCTTAATGGAGATCTAGAGGAAGAAGTATATATGGAGCAACCTGAAGGATTCT